>JBBBDQ010029904.1:0-172188 GCA_037127315.1 Ascarosepion bandense
TAATAATAATAATAATAATAATTATGTCCTGTAAGGTTTGTCATCTTCCATATATTTTTGAGCGAACTAAGTCACATAAAACAAAAATTAGTCAACAATAATTTTCCCAACTATATCATTGATAAATAAATAAAACTATTCTTACAAAAAATACACGACGGCAGTATTAAAAATAACACACAAAAAACATCAACATATTTTATTGCAACCAAATGCTCAATAATTATAAACAGGACGAATTTGCTATACGTAATTATTCAAAAACATGTAAAAATTATAATATAAGAAATGGAAAATTGCAAACCTTGTTTCTAATAAAAAATCTAAATAAGCGATGACTAATATAGTATATGGATTTTAATGCCTTGTACAAGACTGTGTTTCTTATCATAAATCAATTACCTATATTGGACATACTACTACTACTTTGAGAATACGTCTTACATGCTACTTATGCAACAAAAGTGCAATAAAAAACATTTATTAACCCATAATTTACAAGTACCCTTCAGAAAGATTTTGGTTTAAAAACACAACAATACTATTTAAATCACAAAAGCATCTCGCTAAAAGACAGGCACTATATATAAAACATTTTTCCTCCTAAAGCATTTACATTATTCAAACTATTGTCCTCATCTTTGATGCCATTTGTACGACATTTCGGCCGTTGTACGTTCCGGCCTTCTTCAGGTGCTAGGAATCGATTCGAGTTGGTTCGAAATTCTTAGCACCTGAAGAAGGCCGGAGCGCACAACGGCCGAAACGTCGTACAAATGGCAACAAAGATGAGGACAATAGTTCGAATAATGTAAATACTGTAAATACTATCTAATCTCAGAAATATAGATACTAGTTTTTCTCCTACTATCAACTTTAGATTATTTAAAAGTAGAAATGGAGGTTTGAAAGATATTTAAAAAAAATAAACAAAGGCTCACGCGATGTCCAGCCGCGCGCGTTACGTGATAGCCTCTAAAGAACGCTCTAAAGCACGTTGTTAGCGTGTTCGTAGTTGATATTATTGAGTGAAGGGTTTTTTCTTTATTTTTGCCTCAATAATACCTTCATTATTTTCAGTCTTTTTTTATATGTGGGTGATGCCATGATATTATATTACGGATATGGTTTGGCAGGGAACAACAATAATTAAGAGGTGGTTCCATGCTTCTTACAACCAGTGGCTTTGCTGCAGGATGAAGTTTATCATCATGCTAAGGACCAAATGAGATTGAATTGAGCTCTGTTCTAAAAATAATGGATGCATTATTAATAAAACAGAAAAAAAACTCACTCAATGATATTAACTACGAACACGCTAACAACGTGCTTACCGTGTTCGGTACATCACACATACACACTACTCTACAAACATACATAACACTACATACATTCTGTTACGCGTAAAATTACATCCATCCTCGATAATAGCTAAAAGTATAGCCGAAAAAGCTCGGATAAAAAGTCATTTGGACAATTTTTATATAATTCATGTCCTCAAAAAAAAAAAACAAAATATATATATCCTAAGATCACATGAAACATTATGCAAAACTTAACTATAATATCTTGTCTGTCATCTTTTAATGAAAACTGCATAACATTGACATTCCTGCTTATATATATATATATATATATATATATATATATATATATATATATATATATATATTGATAAATGTTTCATTAAATAATATAGACAAGTCTTGTCGATTTATTTTATGTAATTTTTTTTCATATCGTCTGATAAGCTTAATAGCATTATCGTTGAAATAGGAAAGAAAATCTCAATATTGATACATGTTTTTATTTAATCCTTTCTGAGCTTTCGGCTTATATCAGCCATTATCAAAGACGACAATTGCATTGGTTGTAATAATCAGTTCGCGGACGAACGATAGTAGTAGTCGTCTATTTCGTTTGTATGGAAGATTGGCGAACACGTAGGTGCGTACTGGAAGTGAAAATCGCACTACAGCTTGTGGCGTCACACATGACCACGCGAGAATGGAGGCGAGAAGTATTACGGATGGAAAGCCATTGGGATAACCAGTAGCTTCTGTTATCTATTATAGTTATTTAATATATATATATATATATATATATATATATATATATATATATATATATATATATATAACAGACAATGAATGTCTTATGTTTATTTTGGCTTTAATTTCGGGTGAAAATAAAGACGAAAATTACTATTTGGTGACTGTTATTGCTTAGCAATGTTTTATGTCAACACAAGATAAAATTATTTTTGATGGTGGATGTCTTTATGTTAACGTCCCTGTAACCTGTCTGAAGACGGGTCATATGAGCCGAAAGCTTAGAACCCACATAATAAAAAAAATATCCAAATGTTGGATAATTTTTATCTTTACTTTTACCTGAAATTAAAGCCAAAATACGATGTTTACAACGGCTCATGATTAAACATAATAGACATTCATTTTTTATATTTAACAGTATATGTTTAGAAAATTATCTCCTGCCTCGATACACCAAATATATATTTGCTTTAATTTCTAAAATCTAATTTATTTTTATTGTTTAATATTAACTAGGTAAATTTTTTTAAAACACGCATCTAAACATTTATTCTGCCTGTCACAAACTTTGAATCACTTGCAAAAACCTACACTTAACAGTTTATGCTGCTTGCGATAAAACGATGACAAAATGAGAAAAAAACTTCTATATAAGCCAAAAAATCAAAGAAATGTTAGTTAAAAAGGACAATTAAGGAAATACCTATAAAAATGCCAAAACCTTGAACTTCCCTTTGAACAGAGAAAAAAGCATTTATTCGAAATTGAATAACAATATAGTTTCTACACGTCACAGCAGATTTATTGTTAGAAGCCAAACTAAATTTGAATCGTTTTTACCAATCAATCAGTCACTCCAAAAGAATTGCTGACATTAGTGGCTGGGAATGGAGTTTGCAGTCATAAAAGAAATATTTTCAGAGGATTGCACAAAACAGGTTTGTTAATCATTGTGGCTCAAAAAGCATTACTCAAAGATAAATCATTCAATTCATTTTGTTGCCAAAGCACATATCGGAAACATATGTATACATGATTTAAAAATACATGAACATTTTTTTTTAGAAATAAATTTTTTTTTTATTTTACTTCACATCTTCCATTTTTAAACTTTCTCATTTTCAAAAAGGCAAGAAACCATTCCATTTAAATGTTCCTGGCTTGGAGACATAGTTTTAAATATAATTTAAGGGTAAATGTTCGTTTTAAGTCCCTTCACTTTTCCCCCTTCAAATTTATCCAAAATAGCATTATTTCTGTGCAAATGTATATGCTGAACTGAAATCAACAATTAGTTATTGAAGAAACTTACCTTTTTTTTTTTTTATCTAAATGTCCATAAAAAAAACGAACTATATCTTGCACTTTTTCTCTCCCGTAACTCTCACGAAGTCATGTAATTAACTGCAGAATGACGTTCTACGTAGGCAGAAATTTTGTTTTGAATTTTGGTCGATTTTCTTCCTTTACTGAAACTTTCGGCGATGTTCTTCCGCTAATGAAAGTAACAAGCGTAGAAATACAATAGCGCATTGCTTTCATTCCCGGAAGTACATTGCCGGAAGTATCAGTAAATGAAGAAAAATCGACAAAAATTACTGCGCATACGCAGTCCGTCATTCTGCAGTTAATTACATGACTTCGTGAGAGTTACGGGAGAGAAAAAGTGCAAGATATAGTTCGTTTTTTTTTTTGACATTTAGATAAAAAAGGTAACTTTCTTCACTAACACTTGATTTGAGTTCAGCATAGACATTTGCACAAAGATAATGCTATTTTGGATAAATTTGAATGGAAAAGCGAAGGGACTTAAAGCGAACATTTACCAATTTAAGTTACAAAAAATTCTAACGACTCAAGGTTCTTTGAAGAAAATCTCTAAGTTTCGTCTAATCTTTTGGATAAATTTGAAGGGAAAAGCGAAGGGACTTAAAACGGACATTTACCAATTTAAGTTACAAAAAATTCTAACGACTCGAGGTTCTTTGAAGAAAAGAAGTTTCGTTTAATCAACCTAAAAGAAATATTGCCAGATTAGTATGCTTTCTGAAAGATCGGCGTTACCAACTTTTGAATTTTTCAGTATACAACTTTTGGTCTACTTTTTAAATTCATCTTGCCTAATATGAAGAAATTCAGCACAACATTTAATCACTGTGGGTTTTCAAATGTCATCCAATTCCCTACTTGTAACCAAATCTGGCAACTCACTATAAAGCCACAATGGTAGCGTATTCGGACGAAACGAATTTACAACAGAGTAATAATAGTTTTAGACTCACTAACCAATCATTATGTCAGGGAGAGGCACGTGACTGCAGTACTTTAGAAACTGTAATCAGTCAGTTTAGGTGCCATACGTGATACACGCTTGGGCGATCATGTCTCGAAAGAGACATGACTGACTAGGCAGAACATTATCCCGCAGTAGGTTGCCATTGCTTTCTGCGGTAGACTGGTTGCCGACCAAGGCTATAGAACCCAATCTGTCCTGTTATTTAACCCATAACTGGAGGGAAGAGACGGATTAATACATTTCCCAAGGGTATTTGCGCGTAAGTGAATACAATGGATTCATCTGAAATTTGAACTCGGCTCCCCGGTTTCTCGTTCCGAGCCGATATCCACTGTACCACAACGCACATCCTGAAACTGTAATACTGTAATCTTTTTACCATACTGGAGAAGATCATATTTCTTATAAGAAATGTTATTAGTGTATTTTATTGGGTTTGAAAAAGTCCTTTACATTCTTAAATAATCACTCATATGGTAAGACCTTGAAAAGCTTTGCTTAACTTCAGTAATTAATAGGAGTGTCTGTTTCGTGTATAAAACTATAAATTAAAAAAAGTAGCTCTCATTTTTTACACGTATTTGCATGTAAGTCTTTAATCTAAAGATTTGCAAGTTTTTAATTCATAGATTCACAAGAGTATATATAGAGTAGCAAGTTTTAAAAAACAGGTGTGCACATTCTTAATATATTTGCAAGCTAAATATACGAGTCTGTCAGTTAAGTCAGTTATGTGCCATACGTGATACACGCTTTGGGCGATCATGTCTCGAAAGAGACTTGACTGACTGGGCAGAAGATTATCCCGCAGTAGGTTGCCATTGCTTTCTGCAGTAGACTTGTTGCCGACCAAGGCTATAGAACCCAATCTGTTCTATTATTTAACCCAATCAACTCAAGCTCCCAATCAAACTTGACCCATCTGGTTAGTTGGTGGGGGGTGTACTACGCGCCGGCGCAGAGTCTGTGTCCAAAATCACTCATTCATTCCATTTCTGCAATTCTACCCTTGGGTATCAAATGACTCGATTGATAAAGAACCTTTTTTTTTCACTTGAGGTGTCATTAAAATGTAGCCAAGCATAACATACCGCAGTTTATTGTCTAATATAAGTTTCGTGTGTGAATATAATTCTCCTCTTTCTATTTTGGTTTGTTCTTGGTGTTTGTGGAGGGGAATGACGATGGAAATGTTAAGGGCCGGTAAACCTCGCCACAAATAAACCTTACAATGAACGTGAAGACCTAAAATATAAAGATAAACTAATACAGAAGCCGTATTTGAAGCTTACTAAGTTCGCCACTGCACAAAATTTTACAATGAGCATCATGTTATATATATAGCTACTCTGGCATGTACGAATCGCTCATTCAGTAATGAATTAGAGCACTCTGTCTGTTGGGCGTGTATAATGATAATATACATGCTAAAATGTCTGCCTTCTTCTACCGAGCGTCCATAGTCCAGAGTTAGAATCGCCGACTGATGTCAATTCGGTCGGGTTTCAATCCTGGGTTAAAAGCAATCGGAGTCTAACCGTACTGATGAGCTGTGATACAGCGAAACAGATTTGTCTGCGGATGACTATATATATATATTTTATTTTATGTAAATGTTTTCATATCGTTTGATAAGCTTAATAGCATTATCGTTGAAAGAGGAAAGAAAATCAAAATATTGATACATGTTTTATTTAATCCTTTCTGAGCTTTCGGCTTACATTAGCCATTATTAAAAGGTGTTGTTGGTGAAACGGATCCCTTGAGAGATGTTTCCGTTTGTGATTTTTAAAGCAATTTACAAGTTTTATACCGTCAAACAGTTATATATATATATATATATATATTTGACTAAGTAAAATTAAAGTGCAGCAAAGCTATGAGCCATCGATTCCACTAATGGTTGGAAGATCTTTGGAGAGATGTTCTTCTATATTCTCTTGTTAGCTGTCCACAGCTCCTGAATATTTGTTGTGTAATCTGCGAACAAAACTATCCACTACGTTTGATAAATATTTAGATTGGGCTTATGTTAGACGGATGTTGTGGCTACAGAATTCTTTGAAATACTCAGAAATCTTCCCGAAACCAATTCGGAACAAGTTGGGTCCGATGACACGGTGCAGGAATCACTTAACGTTGTTGATGTAGCTGGAAACCCTCGTTCCGTCATCCACGTGATGAGGTGATTAAATATGTTATCCGTTGCTTTCCCCTGTCTCTTTTCCCTTCTGTCTCTTTTCCCCTGTCTCTTTTCCCCTCTATCTTGCCTCTATCTTGCCTGTTCTCCAGACCCTCCTTCTTCATTGCATGTCCCAGAAACTTCAGCTGTCACTTCCTGATAACTCAGTATTAATTTCCTTTTCGTTTCCATCCTTTCCAAAACCTCATCATTGCTCACATGATATTCGCAGCATCCTTCTGTAGAACCATATTTCAGTTGCGCACGAACGACTTTTGTTCATTTGCTTTTTGGTCGTGAAAGCACAAACGTCCGGTCCATCACTTTCGCTCGGTATCACCACATGTCCATTGATTACAAGATCTGGTTTCTTCGTCTGGATTGTGTTGGAGGGTTGAATTTCAAAATTCCAAAATTGTACATTATATGTAGTCCAGGACAGATTCTGCGTTTTTATGTTTTTCTTTTTTATTGCCGAACCCAGCTTATTTGCACGATTACTAGATAATAACAGTTGGATTAGGTTATCACACATGGAATGACGAATGTTTTGGTTGCTTGCTTATTAGGTTATCAAACGGAGTAACCTTTTAGTATATAAATAAATCTTTACTTTTTCTTTCCGGACAATTTTTCTTTCAGTATATTGTTACTCATAAGCCTAAGAAAAATGATTATAAATAAATCATGTTGAGTAATCTCACTGTATGAATACAAACTGACAAAAAGAACCATTTTTGCATCAAATCATTACATGCAATGAGAAATGGATACTCTTTCACAACAGTAAGAGTGTAGGTCAGTGATTAAATGCAAGTGAATCACCAAAACAATACCCAAAAGCTCCGCTGCACCCTAAAAGGTTGTAACTGTATTGTGGGCTTTTAAGTAAATGGGTTAATGTTAGGGCGCCGCTCCTATTTGACTACAAATGGACTGTTCCCATTGCTATATATAGCAATGGTGGATTCTCTACAGGGGAGTCGTAGACAGTCACTAGACTGACGACTCTACGACACTGTCAGCACTCTGCCTTCGGGTGGAGGGCGCTCTCTGCTTCCGAGCAGAGAGCAATAACCCAGTCGTGGTTCCGCCGAAGGGTAGAACCACGACTGGGCAAAAATAGACAGACATTTTTTGGCCCGGCTATATGGCCGGGAATACCCACTATAAAATGACCATGTGTCACATCCATCCTTGCGTGGGAAGGCTAGTAAATACAGTCGTAGACAGTCACTAGACTGACGACTCTACGATATTGTCAGCACTTTGCCTTCGGGTAGAGGGCACTCTCTGCTTCCGAGCAGAGAGCATTAACCCAGTCGTGGTTCCGCCGAAGGGTAGAACCACGACTGGGCAAAAAATAGACAGACATTTTTTGGCCCGGCTATATGGCCAGGAATACCCACTATAAAATGACCATGTGTCACATCCAGCCTTGCGTGGGAAGGCTAGTAAATACAGTCGTAGAGAGTCACTTGAGAGTCTCTAATGAGTTACTGAAGAGTCAGTGCGAGTCAGTGAAGAGTTAGTCACACTTCCGGTGGCGTACCGGAAGTAATCACGTATACACACGTCTTACGACGGATTGGACTCTTGTATCTTTCTATTGTAAATATTACTAATCACTTCTGTACATACTAACCGTCTTTCCGAGGAATACAACTTATATTCTGATTCTGTTGTTGAATTATTCATTTATACTTGGCGACATAACAGTTAATCATTATGCATTGTTGAGAAAACAATAATAACATCCTCGTATTGTGGAGAAATTGAGTGTATGCACGAAAAATTGAAAAAAAAGTCCTGTGAATAGAAATGGTCTAATTTTGCTGCACGACAATTCACGGCTGCACGATTCACAATCAAAGTTGTATAGTTTGAATTATGAAATTTTTCTACTCATCCTCCATACTCACCTGATATCTTTCCTACTGTTTATCATTTATTAAGCAGTTTGAGCTTTTCATACGCAATAAAAATACGGAAGTGGTAATCAAAGCGTTTGAACTTTTTAATCACATCAAAAGATAAGATTTATTTTTATAGATAGGATCAAGAATTAAAAAGTGTGTTGAAGAACAGACATTCATCAACATATTGCAACTAAATAAATTAGTTATTTAGCATTTCAGAAACTTTTTATGCATTTCTTATAAAGTGTGTCATTTCATGTGTGAAAACCTAGAAATAAAAACTTATCATTTTTGACGGGTTGGGTAAATTAATAATATAATGACATAATAACAGTAGTATTATATTCTCCTACTAATATAACTAATAACATTACTGTTTTAATAATTGATATGGATCCGGTATGGGAGTCAACACGGTGGTAGGTCAAGAACATATATTATGTCAACAAGAGATACAAACAGATAGAAAGAGATACAAAGAGAAAGAGTAATAATAGCTTGGCTACAAGTGACCGACAGATAGACAGACAGACAGACAGACTAGGCTGAGCTGAACTGAAGTCGTACTGGAAACCACTGTCTCTGTCGCCCCGGCTCTGTTCTCGAAAGTAATTAACTCTCGGCTAATATAGGCAAAGAAGAGTCCATTAATAAGTGGGTAACTCCTCACAATACCCCACTTCCAAGAGCTTTCCCCCCCCGAAAAGCTGTTTAATATTTTTTTTTGTTTAGGGTCGACGATCAAATAATCCATGAACTTCCTTTTTCTACTAGATCGCCTTCTTTTGGGTAAAGCTTGGGGTGCCTCGAGATCGAAGTTCTCGAAGATGATATCTATTGGCTCTTCATTTGACGGTGGTGCATCATTTATGTCAGTTGTCCGACATTTATTAATTTAATTTTGGTGGCGCTTATGTATATTCTTAGGACCTTGTAGACCAGGTCCCCCACTCTTTGTTTTATAATGCCCACTTCCAGAAACGTCATGTTATTTTTGTATACTTTGAAAAGTACTTTTTTACCACAAGAATAACGTTTTCTGGGAAGTGTGATTGTCTTTTTAAATTTAGCTTGTTTGGGAATAAGTTTGTTGAAAACTGATCTGGCAAATATCATTTCTGCCGGTGAAAGTCCCGCTGGTGTATTGGGATTTAGAGTGATTCTATACACCTGCAGAAACTGTTGCAGCACCTTCTCAGTAAGTGTGCTCTGTTCTTTCGTAAGTGCTCGTTTCAATGTGTTGATAAAACGTCCCGCTTGCCCATTGGACCTAGGGTGATATTGTGGAGTCGTGATATCGTTCACTTGCAACGTTTTGCAGAATTGTTTGAATTCGCAAGGTGTGAACTGTGTTCCGTTATCAATTACTACGCAATCCACAACGCCGAAACATGCAAATAGTTCATGCAGAAAAGCTATCGTGGATCCCGTGGTTGTTCTTTTAAATCTGAGGACTTCCGGCCATTTAGTGTGGCTGTCTACGACCATGAGGTAATAGTGATCCTCGAATGGTCCGCAAAATCGACATGTATCCTCTGCCATGGCTGATCCATCTTCAGCCAAGGCTTGCACGTAACCGATGAAGTTTTAGCAGCAAACGCGCACCCTTTGCATGCGTCAATCATGTCTGTGATATCTCTGTCCATGTTAGGCCAGTAGACATAACATCGCATGAGGCTTTTAGTTCGTTTTTTTTTCAGTATGTCCCGTACGAAAGTCCCGAAGGATTTTCTTTTGTAAACTTCTTGGTATCACCACTCTTTCGTTGTATAATAGTACCTCATTACAAAGAGTAAAAAAACCTCAGGCAAAAAAATAATAATAATAAAATTTACAAAAAAGACTCAAGTCTTTTTTGTAAATTTTATTCTTAGTAGACGTAATGAACTCGTCTTTCAGAGCCTCCTTTTTAATGTCGGATAATGTAACTGGGAGCTCTCTTATGGTATTGGCGATCTTGTTTTTTTTTTATTTCGCAATCCGTTCTTAATGTTGCGATTATCGAGTCTTCGAAAAACTCTTTATTTTTAGGAACGGTCTGGATAATTCGTCAGCGTGGCAAATATTCTTGCAAGACAAATGCTCGATTTTGAAATTGTATTTCAGCAATATTGTTCCCCATCGAATGAGTCTGTTAGCGGTGTACACCGGCAATTCTTTTTTACCTCCATATATCGTCAGCAGCATCTTGTGATTGGTTTGTAGAGTAAAATGTCTGCCATGCAGATATCTGTGGAATTTGGTCACAGCAAAGAATATACTAATGCTTCTTTTTAAATCTGTGAATGCAGTCTTTCTGCCGGCAGCAAAGACCGAGAAGCATGCGCTATCGGTTTTCTCGTTCTGTCCGGAAGTTTATGTAATATACAGGCGCCAATGCCATAAGAGCTGGCATCACTCGCTACTATAATATCCAATTTTGGGTCATAGTGGGTGAGGGAAAGGTCTGACGTAAGTGTAACTTTTATTTTCTTGAATGCTGATTGACATTCTGGTGTACAATTCCAGATTTTATCTTTCTTTAAATGTTCATTCAGCGGAGCTCTCAAGTTATGCATGTTCTTTATGAATACTTGATAGAAATTTGCTAGGCCTAAAAAGCTTTGCAGTGCTTGTAGGTTATCCGGGGCCGGCATGTCCTCAATCGCCGTAGCCCTATCAGGATCCGGTCGTCGACCGTCTTTATCAATAATGTGTCCTAAATATTTTATTTGGGTTAAATAAAATTCGCACTTAGCTTCTTTAACTTTAAAACCATATTCCTGGATTTTATCGAATGCTCTTATTATATACTTTCTATGGTCTTCCACTGATTCACTCGTGACTAGAATGTCGTCAAGATAGGCAGTTGCGAAATCAAGGTTGCCCAGCATGTTGAAAAATAGTAGTCGTGACCTTGACCCCAAAAGCCAATCTATTACATTTGTATAGACCTCTATGTGTATTTATACACAGTAGTTTGGAGCCTTCTTCGTCAACCTGGATTTGTAGGTAAGCGTCTGATAAATCGATTTTTGAAAAACATTTGACCCCGTTTAATTCGTTGAATATTTCTTCGGGGCTAGGTAGACGATAATGATGGTCTTTTAACGAGGCGTTCAGACCTGTTGAAAAATTAGCGCATACTCTGATTTGATTTGACTTCTTCTTAACGTATACCACTGGAGCAGCCCATTCCGAAAAATCAGTTTTAGACAGGATACCTGCATTTACTAATCTGTCTAATTCTTCGTCTATTTGGTTTACCGCTGTGAACGGAACGTTCCTCTTCTTTTTGAACACGGGTTGTGCATTATCCTTTAACTTGAATTGAGTTTTTATTTTTGTGCATTTCCTTAAGCCGCCTGAAAACAACTCCAGGAATTTTCCCTTTAGTTCCAGTTTCAATTCTTTAATGTTGGACGTTGCAGTTTCTATTTTGCGACAGAACATACTCATTAGACAGTCCCACAAATTGAACTTTTCAATCCAATCTGTACCAAACAAATTTTCAGTATATTTCATCACATACGCTCTCAATTTTTTAGTTGTTCCATTTAATGATACCGCAAAAAATACTTCTCCTATGTTTATTTTTTCACCTATCACAGAGCGTGCCGTTTTGTTAGTTCTCAATAAAATTGGCTTTTTCAGTCGCCTCTACTTATGCAAATTTATGATCGTCATGTCAGATCCACTGTCCAGCTTGAATTTGATTGTTTTATTTAATATTTGCACGATTACATATTTGCGCAAATTTCCATCTTCTTTATCGCTTGAGTGCGTTTGCCTTATTTTAATTTTTGTTTTCCTGGATTTTTTTCGCATACCAGCAACTTGATGTTATATGGCCAGCTTTACCGCAATTCCGACAGATTTTTTTCTTTCTGGACAGGCAAAACCTCATCCAGTGTAATTTTCCGCGAATGTAACACGGATCTGGTGGTAAATTTTCTTGTCTTATAGTATGCTTGTCATGATATTTTCTTTTCTCTCTTTCCGGGGAGTGGCGTTTTGATATGTTTATAATCTTTTTTATATGAGCGACTCCCGACTCCTCGATATTCCTAGAATCACTACGACCCTCTGGCAGTCTTCTGCTAATTTTTAAACCCGGCTCATTTTCTAGTTTTGCTAGCACTCGACGTCTTCAGCGTCTCCGGCTGAGACCAGACCTTGAGCAAAAATTAGGTATTTAAAGTCGTCAGCAGATAATTTCGCTAATTTGAAATCGTTACAGTATTTATTTACCGTAGCGGCAAATGATCCTCTTTGAATAAATTTAGGCACTTCCATCTTTTATGAAAAAGTGATGTCTTCGGCCCAAATAATTCCGACAGTAGCTTGACTGTTTCTGAGGATTCCAGGTCTGTTGTCTTTTTGGGGAGGATAAAATCAACAAACCTGCTGTGCTCTGCTGTACACAACTTTCTTAGTAATAAAAGCACTTTCTTGTAATTTGGCCAATTATTACAGTCGATGTTAAATAAATCCTCGTACCGCCTATAAAAAGCATCAAAAGTTTTTTTGTCTTCAGGTACATACTCAAAAGTTTCCATAGTACTCCAGATAGTACCCTGGGAAAAAGCAGTATCGTTCTCAGTTTGTTTGCCATTTAATGATTTAAGAAGTAACTCTTCAATTTGGTTTTATCGTTCCTCGGTTCTTTTAAAGATTTGTTCTTGCAAATCCATCTGTTGTTTATGTAGCGCCAAAAATCATTTTTGTTATTGTTGTAACTGCTCGTCGCTTTTTTGTTGTCGATCCAACTGAGTTTTCATTAATTGAATTATCACTTTTTGTAAGTCTTCCGTTTTTTTTTCAAACTCAACAGGACCAATTTTTCGTAAACACGAGAGGAAAACACTAACTCTTACAGTTTTTTTAGTAAGACATACGTTAAAGAGAAAGATATAGGCTAAAAACGAATCTAATTACATATTTTTCTGTGACGCCGTTCCGGGCTTGTAGCGAATTTTTTCATGCGACTCAGAATTTTTTCCTTCTTTTTTTTTATTAGTTGCAGGCTGGTTTAGATGCGGTATATATTTTTCCTTTCTTGATACTTCACGTTTTTTCAATCGATTATATGTGAAGGGGGCTATCCCTTGGTACTTGAAATCTACGTTCGACCGTTGGTGTTCGCAATTTCCGTATTTCCGACGTTGCTAGTTGATATGTGGCGATAGTGGTCAAAGAAAAAAGTTTTCTTTTCTTTCGTGAATTATTATATCTTCGTCGCTCGTGGATATATCGACAGTGGTCAAAGAAAAAGGTTTTGCTTCCCCGCGTGAATTCTCATATCTTCGTCTCCAGTTGATATGGACTCGGTATGGGACCATAAAATAATGAGTTAACACGATGGTAGGTCAAGAACATATATTACGACAACACGAGATACAAAGAGATACAAAGAGATACAAAGAGAAAGAATGTTTTTATATCATTATATTATTAAAACCGTAATGTTGTTGATGATATTGTTGGGAGAATATAATACTACTGTTATTATCTCAATATAATTAAAATCGTAGTGTTGTTTTTGATAGTTGTAGGAAAATATAATACTATATATAGTATAGTATTATATACTAATGGTAGTATTATATTCTCCTAATAATATCATCGACAACAGTACGGTTTTAATAATATAATGATATAAAAGAGTAGCATGAACTGTTTTAATAATATAATATAGTGATATAGTAACAGGAGTATTATATTCTCTTACTAATATCACTAACAATCGTACGGTTTTAATAATATAATGATTTAATAAGAGTGGCTTTTTTTTACTATTATCACCAACAACATTACTGTTTTTATAATACAATGATATAATAACAGTAGTATTATATTCTCCTACTAATATCACCAACAACAGTACGGTTTTAATGATACAGTCATATAATAACAACAGTATAATATTCTCCTACTAATATCACTAACAACATTACGGTTTTTATAATATGATAATATAATAACAGTAGAATTATATTCTCCTACTAATATCACCAACAACAGTACGGTGTTAATATGATAATTATCTAAAAACAGTAATATTATATTCTCCTACTAATATCACTAACAGTACTACTTTAATAATATAATCATATAATAATATTAGTATAATATTCTTCTACTAATTTCACCAACAGCAGTACGGTTTTAATAATATAGTGACATAATAACTGTACTATTATATTCTCCTTCTAATATCACCACCAACAGTACTGATTTAATAATATAATGATATAGTAACAGTAGTATTATATTCTTCTACTAATATCACCAACAATCGTACGGTTTTAATAATATAATGATATAATTACAGTGGCCTTTTTTTCTTCTACTATTATCACCAACAACAGTATTGTTTAATAATATAATGATATGACACTAGTATTATATCCATCTACTATTATCACCAACAGCAAGACGGTTTTCATAATATAATGACATAATAACGGTAGTATTGTATTCTCCTAAATAACAAACAACATTACGGTTTTAATAATCTGATGATATTTTTTTTTTAATCATATCACCCCAAGCAAGGCGGGGTGACGCCACTGATGCGCATGGGGCTACTTAAGAGTAAAATGATTGGAAAAGAGAAAGCCGGAAACCACATCCTAAACAGGGAACAAGTGATGAGCTTCTTCACCTGTTCAATAGATATGGGTGGAGTGTGAACCGGGCGATAGTTCAGTCTATCTACTCCAATTGACAAAAAATTAAAAAAAAAAAAAAGAGAGAAAAAAGAAAAATGAAAAGTGAAAGAAGATTGGAAAAAAAGAAAGCCGGGAACCACATCCTAAACAGGAAACAAGGGATGAGCCTCTTCACCTGTTCAAAAGACGTGGGTGGAGTGTGAACCGGGCGATAGTTTAGTGTATAATAACAGTCGTATTATATTATTCTTATAATATCCCCAACAACATTACAGTTTTAATAATATAATCATATAATAACTGTAGTATAATATTCTCCTACTAATACCACCTACAACATTACGGTTTAAATCATACGATGATATAATATCAGTAGTATTATATTCTCCTACTAATATCACCAACCACAGTACGGTTTTATAATGTAATGATAAAATAACAGTAGTATAATAATATCCTACTAATATCACCAACAACAGTGTGGTTTTTATAATATAATGATATAATAACATTAATTCTACTAATATCACCAACAACAGTACGATTTTAATTATATAAGAGTATAATATCAGTAGTATTATATTCTCCTACTAATATCACCAACAACGGAGACCGTTGTTTTAACGTGATGTGGCCGGAGTCCGGACTTGTGAAATAACGGAATGTAGTTCGCCCGAACATCTGCCATGAAAATAGAGATAGATTAGCGAGAGGTCTGCAAAGTATCGTCTGTTGGAAAGGAATTGAAGGGTAAACAGTGCACTTCTCGTCTACCCACCTTGGTTTTGGAATGTATTTAATAAAAGAGTGCTCTTCAGTAGGATTTGACTTTGCTTCCTCTATAGATGTTGTGGATTCCGGGTGAGCAATCGCACAAAATAATGAACAACAAAACAGATAATTGAGATAGAAAAATAGGTCATATTAAACGTAAAGATATAAACTTGAACGCAGGTTAGTAATCCAGGAATACGATTAGTAAGGAATATATATATACAAGTCTTTGAAGTGAAGTCGTGCTGGAATTAGTATGCCCACGTCGGAACTGACGGGTGCTGTGTAATACTATTCTGGCTGAGTGGAGCTCAGAGCTACTATGACTACTGACGCGGTACTCTCTGTGAGACTTCGGTATCGTTCGGTAAATTACGGATCTCTCACTGTTCTCATACGACACTCTTACAAATCTCATTATGGCAAGAGTATATGTATACTCAAGCCGAGTCTATTATTATAGAAAAAGGGGAGATCCCACAACAGTAGGGGAAACCAGGTGTGCTTTTAAAGCACTCAGCCACAAACAATTTCCACGTCGAAGCAAAGTTCCATTATCTTTATCAATGAAATCATATCTCTCGTTAAGATATTTCGAATATCAGGTAACTTTACTTTTGTACCCGAAACATATTATAGACACTCGAAAATCCAGGCCGGTAGACGACATTTACAAAATTTTCAAACTAGATAAGACTACTCAAACACTGTGATGTGGCCGGAGTCCGGACTTGTGGAATCCCGTAACGTTGTTCACCCGAACATCTGCCATGAAAATAGAGATAGATTAGCGAGAGGTTAGCAAAATTTCGTCTGTTGGAAAGGAACTGAAGGGTAGAAAACAATTAATCACCCACAAGGTTGCGCAAACATTTCTGAACGCGGTTGAGATTAAAAAGAGAGGGTTGGGCACCTCTGTACCAAGTGTGACATCAATACTCCATTTTTGGTCTGATTTAGCTCTTATAGAGATAAAGTATAGCACGATGGGTCAGGTATTTTCTGAAGAGGTATAGGAAGCCGATCATGTTTCTAACGTCATTGACGATATAACAAAAATGCCTGTAAAATACGACGAAATTTATGGTACATGATAGCGAAGTCAGCAATGGAATTAAACTTCCCAAAGAGATTGGAAGTCCCCTTAAAAGATTGGATAAAGGAATGAGATACCTCAAACTCGACTGTTGAAGTCAGTCAGAATAGCCGGAAAGAAGCAGAGATTTGGCAAGCGTTGAGACCAACTGGTTCATCTGACATTACGATACAATACACTTATAATAACTGCGATAATACCTGTTGAAGTTAGCCAAAAAAGATTCTTATACGGTTTCAAGTGTCTGATGACATTTTTTAATCGTTTCACCCCAAGCAAGGCGGTACCACGACTGATGCGCAGGAGCTACATAAGAGTAAAAGTTCAGACAGGAGGAGAGTGAAGAGACAGACGAGCCAGTTACAGGGGGTGTCAGAGAAAGGGCAAGAGAAGGATGGGAACATAGGTGTGAAGACAGTTGCGAAGGTAGAGAGGAAGGAAAAGAACAAGATATACAGGGTGATGTAGAAAGAACTGGAGTCAAGTGGATAAGAGATGGGTATTGACATTGCATTTAAATTCCTGGAGATTGAAACCGTCAGAAAAGCAAGTATATTGAAGGGGGTTCCATAGGCGGGAAGTGCGAGAAAAGAAACTGATGGAGTAAAATTGTCGGTTGCATTTGGTTGATTTAACTGGGTGGGACCTTGTTGTCAGTCTGGTTGCACGAGTAAATTCTCGTGGTGGGGACACCAGTGACTTAAGTTCGTCGGAGTAGAAACCAGGCAAATATTTTTAGAATAGACATAGGGAAGCCACATTACGCCGGTGAGAAAGTGGCTGGAGTTATACTAAGCTTATTTTGGTTCATGGTTACACTAGTCGGTCATTAATACTAAGCAAATCCGTTACTTTAGCTAATAATCTCACAGTTTAGCATGTTAACGATCGGTTTCACTTTCTTTCTGGTTTTCTCTGTATTCTACCAGAACAGTGAAATCCATTGTCTGGTATGTTTTCTTCTTTACTACTATCAGATCCAAACTTAGAGCCTGGACTGAGTTATCCGTTTGGATCTTAAAGCCCACAGGAGATTTTATGCGATTCATTTTCTTGAGTAGATTTTAGTCGGTGCATATACCATTAGTATGCATCATCAAAATGCAGTCGCATGCACAGTTCCCGTGGGATAACCTTTCCCACCCTGTCATGTTTATTCTTATAGTCTTACTGAACCAAGTTGCTACATTTGAAGATAATTTGCTTTATTGTCTCTTTGAATACAGTCTACATTTCCTGTATTTCTGTTTCCCGTCTAGCTTAACCTTTATATAGTTGTTTCTGATGGCGTTGTTTTGTGCCGCTATCGAAAGCAATTTCGTTTCTCTCTTAAGCTTTCAACAACATAGCCATGTCAATGTTAATTTCTCTGACTTTCCCGCAATCTGTCTTCTGAATCGTCCATATAATTGTTTTTCTCGCCATTTTTTTCTCGTCGTTGCTTTTGCAGGGTTTCTGTTTACTTTCCTCCTGGTTTTTGTGTAGGTTTGTGGCTGTTATAATTAGCATCCTTAATTCTTTTTTCCTCCAAGCCCCTTTATTGCAGAGTTACTGAATAGTTATCGTCCTACTTTTCTTTTGTTATGGAGTTCTCAACATTGTCATGGGTTTAGTACTTTATAGATTATTATTATCATGTCATTTTTCATTATATTCTGATTTCTGCTATGGTCGCACTACCTACCAAGACTGCGGGAAGACCTAAGGCAGGTCGTGGCGTGTTGTTATGGCTCCATTTCATGTTTTTTCTATCTTCCCTATCATCCCTAGCGTTACATAGACAAAGTTCTCCTTAGTGTGTACTTAACAAGACAATTTTTTATATTTTTCTTAAGCTGGGGTTTCCAGAGATTCTTTCAATGTGTTGTTTTGTTCCATCTTTTATCACTCCAAGTGCACCTACTATCACTGGCACGACTCTTGTTTTCAATTTCCACATTTTTTCTATTTCAATTTCCAGGTCTTTATATTTTGACAGTTTTTCGAATTCCTTGGTTGCTATGTTACAATCGCTGGACAAGCCATATCAATTAATAGACAAGTTTTTTTTCTTTCTGGTTTTTAACAATAATGTCCGGCCTATTTGCTTCAATTTTTCTGTCTGTGTAGATGGTGTAATCCCATAAAATGGTGACATCTTTTATTTCTGTAACCGGTGCTGGGTGATGTTCATATCAGTGTTTGTTTACAGATTTTCCATAGTGTTTATTATTATTATTATTATTATTATTATTATTATTATTATTATTATTGTGTTTTTTGAATTCTGTCGCACACGTATAGCTTTCGGGTCCAAACCAGATCATTTTTGTAAACAAATAAAATAAAATAAATAAATAAAACTCCTCATAATTTGTAAGATGTACATGTGGATACAGTTTTTTGCATTTCTTTAAGAAATGGCTACGAGGAATCTCTTCAATGAGTCTATCAGAAACTTTTCCAATTAATTCGAGGTCTCCAACTACAGCGGAAATTATTGATGTCCTTATATACCATATTTGAGATTACCACTTCCAGATCCTTGGATTTTGATAGGTTTTTTAAAATCTTCGTATATTTTGTAATTACTGTGTGCTCCACCCTGTATAATGCTCGGGGGTCACTCGGGAACGGGGGTTACGTTAGGGGTAGTCTATATGGTTAGAAGGAAAGATAATGGTTGATTCTAGACATGAAAAGGTCAAGATTGTAGTGATCGGGAAAATATTCTTTTGAGAGTCTCTTTCATAGGGCCATGGTTTGTGAGAAGAAGCTTGGTGAGTGGAATTTACTTCTCATCAATGGAATACGGAGGGAGTGTGGGTGATTGACTACTATGTAAGTGGCATGGCGGGTCCTAGCTGTGAAATTCAAACCTGGTTGAACCAGGTGGCACAGTTCATCCGAGCAGTTTCCTTGGTAGTAGCGATAGAGTAGTGAAAGGGAGACTTTCCCCATCCCGCCTGTGAGAAAAAAGTGATTGAAGTGTGCATCATAATAATTCTTCTCCAACAAGGCATCAGAGACGCTTTTGAACGCTATCAAGACTGAAAAGGGGATCTGGGAAGCTCTGGATTAGATATAACAACACTACTCCATTTTTCGGCTTGATCTTGCTCTTGCTCTTACGATCTGAACGAGGCAATGGTAAGGAATTTTTTTCACATTGCTGAAACAAATTCTGTTTTTATAACCGTTTAATTATGTGTTGAGATTTCTTCTCAATGTATTTGCTCTCTATTTCTATCGAAGAGATAATTTATATTAATTAGATTATCCTCTCCGCCTTCAAGGGTTGTCATTATCTCCTATATATATATATATATATATATCGCCGACTGAGGCCAATTCAGTCGGGTTTCAGTCCTGGGCAAAAAAAAGAAAAAAAGTAATCGTATGTCTAACCGTACAAATGAGCTGTGATACAGCGAAACAGATCTGTCTGCAGATGACTATTTAATACTTTCACACCCTGATTGAGCACTCTGGAAGAATGGTAGACTTTGAAAAAACAGTAGCTACTCTAGCATCTACGCATCGTTCAATCAGTAATGAATTTGAACACTCTAACTACTGGCGTATGAATACATGGTATGTCACACGCTAAAATTCTGCCTCCTGCTAAAGAGCGCTCATAGCTCAAAGGTAGAATCGCCGACTGACACCAATTCGGTCGGGGTTCAATCCTGGGTAAAAAAAAAAAAGTAATCGGCACTGTTAAAGAGCAAACACGCTCTTTAGCAACCGATTAGCAACCGACATAGCACGATTATAACCTTCAGTGCAAAAACTATTCCCCAACAGTTACATATATATATTTTTTATACTAATTACTCTCGTTGGAACAGCCCTATTCTTTTATTCGATATATATATATATATATATATATATATATATATATATATATATATATATATATATATATATACAAATGAATACACAGTGGTCTTTATTATAATGGAAAGGATTCCAAAAATGAAATCAACACTTTGGAATATTAATAAAGACCCAACACATTTTCTTTTTGCACTTATAGACAAGCAGGTTTCGAAATTAATAACTAATTGCAATATTTATTAACTACACCGTAAGCTGAAAAAATGGTCGCAAATATTGTGCACTCATTGAACACGGAACTGATTTCATCTCGCAGTGTTACTCCATAAGACAGGAAAGTTAAATCCTACTCCACGCCCAACTGTTTGCGGATTTCATTATTTTAGATATCTCATTTACCATAAAACTATCCGCGTAAAATAAAATTTTAATTTCTTGATCGTAGGCAGTATGTTAAAGAATGCGTACAAAGTTTTCATAGGTAGATATCGATTCTTTTCTTAAGCTTCATAACGTGTTGAATTTTTGTTTGAAAATGTGACAATTTTTAATATCCCTCGTTGTAACTGCTCGTTTAGTTAGAGAAAAACAAATTTCTTTTTCAAGTAAAATTCTGTCAAATGACAAGACACACTTATTGCGATGTACACAAGGTACAAATAAAATGGCGATAATCCTCAATTGCAGTTCTGGAAAATAAAGCACACCATGTATCAGTTTACATCCTCTGGATCAAGTCCGGACTATTTGCTATTTCTGTATTGATAAAGTTTATTTACTAAATATATGTATAAATTGGCAAGAAACTCATACAAACCAGTTTAACAGTGTCATGAGTTTATCCATAATTGTTGCCTTTTATCAGTTTAAGATGCGCTTAGCCAATAATAATAATAAAATCAAACATACATCAAGCGCCGGTTGTAGAGTGATAGTTAATAAACATGGGTTGGCTTAGGTTGGTAGATTTTATGACATATTAACCTATGTTAGGTTATTAACCTATGTTTTATAATTTAGTATCGAAATCTGCTCTTTATTTTACTTGCGTCTATTAGTAAGGATGTGCGTTGTGGTGCAGTGGATATTGGCTCGGAACGAGAAATCGGGGAGCCGAGTTCGAATTCCAGTTGAACTCCTTGCATTCACTTACGCGCAAATACCCCTGGGAAAAATATTAATCCGTCTCTTCTTTCCAGTTATAGGTTAAATAGCAGGACAGATTGGGTTCTATAGCCTTGGCTGGCAACCAGTCTACGGCAGAAAGCATTGGTAACCTACTGCGGGATAATCTTCTGCCCAGTCAGTCATGTCTCTTTCGAGACATGATCGCCCAAGCGTGTTTCACGTATGTCACTTAACTGACTGACTATTAGTAAACGCTGGCCTAATTTCGCATGAGTCTATAGGTATATATTGTCAGGTTTTTATACTTGAATCTGTAAGCATCCACTCGAATGGTGACTGTTTTTGTGGGCGGGTTTTATTTTTTCAGGTGATGCAGGGGTGTTTTTGGGTCCCCACCGACAGGGTACCAAACATGTTTGTACAGTTTTCTTCGTATATTTCAATACAGCGATCATCTGATCGATTTAATTTCTAGACTTAAACTAACTTGGCACATGGCCAAAAGCACGAAGAAACAAGTTAAAATTGACCTCAAGACGCAATAGTAATACTTTACAAGAAAACTATAGTAACCTTTAACCCACTCATGGGCTGACGATTGCGTTTAGCATGAAACAGACTCCGCCTCTGGGTGTTGACTTCCATGGCCACTTTTATATTTACATACGCTCTCTCCCTGATATTGAGCACTTTAACCCAAATAGCATACCTTAAAAGAATACTTTATCATATATATAAATATCGTTAATGAGGACCCAAGGTTTTACGATTTTGAGTTATCTGGCATTTCGTTTTTTTTTGTTTTGTTTTTTTTTTTAAAAATGCTCAATACAATTATTTTTTAAAATATTTGTATCGCCCCAAGCAAGGCATTATATTGCCACTGTTGTGCAGGGGGTTACATAGGAGAAAAGTTATTGGAAGAAGTGACAGAATACAGGGGGTGTCAATAAGCGTGTAGGAGAGGGATGAGAATACCGCAGAAATGAGATGAGAGCATGAGAGAGAGAGAGGATGCAAGTTAGTGAGATCGGAGATGACTATTGACTTTACATTTAAATTCTTGAAGATTGTAGCTGTCGGGGAAGCAAGTAAATGGAAGGGAATTCTATAGGCGAGAAGTGCGAGAAAAGAAACTGGTGGAGTGGAATTTGCGTTTGCATCTTATTGGTTTCACTGTAAAAGGGTGGGACCTAGTTGCTAATCTTGTTGCTTGAGTAAATTCGTATATAGCGGGTACCAGTGAGCTAAGTTCATCAGAGCAGTAGCCGTGAAAGTACTTGTAGAAGAGACACAGGGAAGACGCATTGCGCCGGTGAAGTTGTAGAGCATAATATAATCATATAATTATAAATTAACAATACATTGTGACACGGAAATTTCTGTTTCGAGATTTCTATCTCGTTTTCAGGCAATGTTTAGTGTTAGACGTTCCGTGTCGCAATGTATTGTTAATTTATAATTATATCATTATATATATATATATATATATATATATATATATATATATATATATATATAATGTAGGTACAGATTCAGTAAAAATTGAGTATATATGATGAAAAATGCTCAGAATTGGAGTAGATAGACTAATTGGGGTTGATAGAATGAACTATCGCCTGGTTCGCACTCCACCCACGTCTATTGAACAGGTGTAGAGGCTCATCCTTTGTTCCCTGTTTAGGACGTGGTTTCCGGCTTTCTCTTTTCCAATCTATTCACTCTTACGTAGCCCCCTGCACACCAGTGGCCTTACCGCCTTGCTTGGGGTGATGTGATTAAAAAAAAACGTTTTATCATCAAAAATTCATTTTATTATTGCGATGAAAGACTAAAAGGTTTTGGTTATTAAATTATATTTTTGATCCTTTTCGAAATTTTGGCTGAAAATCTTGTTTTTCTTGCGCCAGTGGGGAGGGGGCAAAGATTACTAAAGGAAATTTTATCGACTTATTTGAGGTGAAAACACATCGATTTAGAAATTCTTGCAAAATTCTAATAATTATTGAGTTTTATGAAACTTTCAAGACTTAATCACTAATGAATTAAATTATTTTTGAAGTGTTTCCTTTTTAGAAAACCTTGGTAAAAATATTTTTGTACAACTGTTACACCCACTTATTTAATTTTATGAAATTTTGAGAAATTAATTTTTGTACCGCCTAATGTTTATATTAGTTATACGCAGAACTCCTTAGAGAATTTAAATAATGTTCTTTTGTCAAAAAAGATCCCGAGTTACCAAAAATCTGTTTTGAATCGTAAAATAAAAAATGCAATGAAACTGAAATTATTTAATTAGGAAAAACTTTTAATTGCTTTTTACGAATCAGTCAGTTAAGTGCCATACGTGATACACGCTTGGGCGATCATGTCTCAAAAGAGACATGACTGACTGGGCAAAAGATTATCCTGCAGTAGGTTGCCATTACATTCTGCGATAGACTAGTTGCCGAACAAAGCTATAGAACCCAATCTGTTCTATTATTTAACCCATACCTGGAGGAAAGAGACCGATTAATACCTTTCCCAAGAGTATTTGTGTGTAAGTGAATTCAACTGGAATTCGAACTCGGCTCCCCGATTTCTCGTTTCAAACCGATATCTACTGCACTACAACACACATCCAATAAGAACACTGTTAAGAAAAACAAAAATTTCGATGAATAATAAGTATTTATATGAATTGTTCTCATTTTGTTTAATGTTAATTAGAATCATTTATAAAGTTTTAAATATTTATAATTTCTGCATTAATTTGTATCAATTTTGTGTGGCTATTAAAATGCCATCGAAAATTAACTTAGATAAACTGGCATATAACAAAACAAAGAGTCGATTTAAAATTGAGTCGCAAAACCACTTTTCAACTTTACAGTCTTAGGAAAATCCTGCCAATATTTATTATACTATCTGCAGAAGAATATAAGAGGCATCTGAAGAAAATTTACATAAGGAAAATCTTTCCATTCTATAGCGAATGCCACAACAAAGAAAGCAATATCTGAAAAACATAGAATAAGAAGTGAGTGTTGTTGAAGTCAAATAACTTACCTTTCAACATGGTGGTCTTCTTTTGTCTCCCTGTAGGAAGGTGAACATTTAAGATTGTGAGACTCACCTTCCTAATCTTTCCAACTAGCGTCCAATTGGCAGACAAAAATAAACAGGGTTGTAACTGAATACATACCCATATGTGGCCCAAAGACAAATGGTGGATATTGTGCACAATATTTATGGAGCTCAATGTACACACTGAAATTATCAGCCAATCACTACTTACAGAAGATACTTGCCTTTAACAGAATGGAATCTCCCAGGTTTTTGTCAGTTAGACTCAACTTATATTCTAGTTGATTACTGGCTGGTTGTTCTATAAGATTCTTAAAAGTGTGACCATATAACAGTCCAGTATAGAATAGCGAACGTCGAATTCAAGAAACTCGTTAAATCAGACAAACTTAAGCAAATGTACAGCAACAATGAGGTGCTGAATAACCAATCATCACACAGGTTATATGATGCTGTTTTGAAGAACATCAAGACTAAACCAAGAAATCTTAGCTGGAGCATCAAAAATTCAAATGTTTCAATTCTCATTAGAAAAGATGATATCCTTGAATGTTGGTCAAAATTCTATGAGAAACTACGTCAACAATTCAAAACCATCAACCATTGATGACTCAGCATCAACTATTTTTGACCAATGGGAGCGACTTACAAGACTTGAGGACTTTGCGAGCAAGTGCGAAAATCTGAATACTTTAAAAGGCCTCGGTCAGCGTCAAAAAAGAGTCAGATGGGAGCCGCGAGACGAAACATCTAAGAATGAAACTTCCACTTCAAGCGACTCGGACATCTTTTAATAATTACTACTACGAACATTTTGTACGAACTCTTGATACCTTTAACTTTCTCATTGAACATTAATTTCAACGAATTCTTGTTATTCCTCCTTTTAATAAATTTCTATTTTAAAATGCAAAATGTATATTTTAATCTTACCTTATTCTACATAATTCCACATATTCCAACCTGCCGACAACCAACCTTATGATGAAAACCTTCTGATGATAATTCTGCATACATCCTGTAAGCTGTGGGGAGTTCCGTTAAGTAAGAGACAAGGCTGAATCAAAGAAACATTAACCATCTCCCTACGCTACAATTTATATATGGATCGGCACTTCTACCTAGAATTACAGTATCTGTAAGCTCTGTTTAGAAGATTAGCTTCGCTTCCAGATCTAATGCATCAGATTAAAGTTTAGTATTTGTGCATTATATATATATATGGATATATGAATAAGAATGTGCGCGTATGAGTATGTTGTGTTTAGCTGTGTGTGATTTGAAATGGTAGTTTCTTGTCAAAAGCGTATATTTGGTTCTCAAAAACTCCGCTTCAAAACTAAGTATTGGCATTATTATTTTGTTTTTCATTATTATTCTATCTTCTGTAATTATTCTTAAGTATTCTTCTCTCTAAAGCTCCAGAATAAATTTGTTTTGAAAGCCATTTTGATCTGTAAATAATTAAAAAAACACATGTCGTTTACCGCCACCCTATTTTTATATATTTTTTTTCTTTCGTTTTGATTCTTTCAGCTTTTCCTGGTTTTCTTTCTCTTCATTTCTTTTTTTTTATCATTTCACCCCAAGCAAGGCATTCCACTGCCACTATTGCGCAGGGGGTTACATAGGAGAAAGGGATGACAAAGAGTGGTTAAATATAGGAAATGTCAGAAGGAGTGTTATAGACGGGTAAGGATACCGAGGGTGAGGGTTGGGCAGATGGAAATAGTGTTTGAGAGAATGGATGCGAGTTACTGTTAGGAGGTGTCTATTGACCTTACATTTAAACTCCTGGAGATTGTAGCTGCCGAGAAAGCAATCATGTAGAAGGGAATTCCACAAGCGGGAAGTGTCTTTTCATGTTATTTCCCCCTCCCCCTTTTTGTTTTCGTGCAATTATTTGTGTTTCACTGGTGACCGGGCTAAAGTCGAGAAGGGCTACGTGATAGAAATCACTTATTTTAACTTTCTTCCTCAGCTCAATAAAAGCTCGTATAATAGTGGGATAAAGATGTAAAACCAAAAAGTATAATCCTTGTTAAGCCTGCGTATAAATGGGTTATTCATTCACTTTTGCTTAAGGGACAAAAGAGTTCAGGTAGAAAAGAAGACAAAATTCAAACAAGGCAACCGCAAAAAATACTTCTTTTATCTACCGTACATCTTCAGGACATAAACGATCATAGCTCTCCAAACTTCCTATTCTAAGCAATGTTTGTCTCCTTACTACCTCTTTCATTCTTTTTTGTCAGTCAAGCGCGCTAGATAAGTTACTCTTCACGCCGTCCTCTTTTTCTTCAGTATATCCTACAAGTGTCAAAATCACCCAGCCCTCTTTTCTCATTATGTGTCCCAGAGATTTTAACTGTTTCTTTCTGATTCTGAGTATAAGTACCTTTATTGTTTCTATTTTCCTTGAAACTTCCTCGTTGGTCAGATGCTCCGTCCATGGTACTCTCAGCATTATTCTATCATCACTGTTGCTTCACGTCTCTTCTTCATTTGTGAGAAAATTGTCCATATTGAAAACTGTCATATAGAAAGATTGATATTACATAGCAGTTCAGCTTTCTTGTCTTTGTTTCTGACGAAAATTTCTACTCTTAATACTTTGTTTAACTTTTGGAATAGGTCTTTAAGTATTTCAATGCAACACTAGAATGGTTTTTCTAAACAGTTTCCATTTTTTGACCTTTTTGATTTTGCTTTTTCCGAAACGCTTTCTTAACCAGTATGCTTTCTTTTGTTATTTATTATATCCTTTTAACTCTTTTGCAAATTTGGAATTTGGATGGCTGACTTAAATATTCGTTGTAAAATGTCTCAGAAACATTTTAGCAGATTGAATATCTATAGCTATGAACAACTCAGCGCTGAACTGTTTTTCTTTTTTTTTATACCCCAGTGATCGTAATAAGGGGTTTGGTTCAAAATTCCTAGCACCTGAAGAAGACCGGACGTACAACGGCCGAAACGTCCTAAATTTCTTTGTTTTTTTTTAATCGTATCAAGGCGGTAACGCCACTGATGTGCAGGGGGCTACATAGGGGTGAAAAGATTGGAAAAGAGAAAGCCGGAAACCACATCCTAAACAGGGAACAAGGGATGAGCCTCTTCACCTGTTCAATAGACGTTGGTGGAGTGTGAACCGGGCGATAGTTTAGTCTATCTACTCCAATCTCTAAAAAGTTTTGGATTCGCCTTTCTGGCACAAATAGTATTTACACTTTATTCTGCTCTCATTTTTGTTTGCTTATTTGGCGTTGACACCAAAATATATGTGTATTGATTTCAGTTGTCAGCTTTTATCGTTCGAGGCCAGATATGAGGTTAATCGATAACGAAACTATACGATAAGAGGATCGTCGCTAATTTCTCTGGATATATTTTTCCATCCACTTGCTGTTGGTTAGATTAAAATTATAGGTTTCTTTTTAAATTGATTTCGTCTTCTCTTATTCTGATTACAGTTTGGAGAGGTCGGATCAGTTGCACAGCAAAAGGGGAATGTAAATATAATCTAATGATGTGTAAATACATTATTTAAAAGAAGACAAAAGGATGGCCTAATCGAAAGCAAATCCTCAGGTGAAGTCACTTAAGTAAATAAAGATAGGTAAGAAGTCAAGGCGCATTGCTTTTTACACACCGTTTGCATCTTTTTCAAGATGGCAGCCACAAAGCGTCAAAGGCAACACCCAGATTGAGTTAACATAATAAATTAAAGCCAATAAATAGTTACACGTGTTAATAACGGTTACGATACACAGACGAGTAGATCCCACGTGCTGACCAAATTCTTCCTTTTGTCACGCGGTATATTGCCATTTGTCGAGAGCTTTCTCCGCCCATCGTCTTTCTGTCTGTTTGACTTTCTTCATTTAACGACAGGCATTTACCTTTATTTATTTTCTTTGGCGTTTGCCACACATCAAGCAACAAAGCAAGAGCTCATATAACAGAGATTATATTTTCTCGCTCTTTCTTCTCCCTCTCTCCTTTGTCACTGTTTCTCTCTCTCTCTCACACACACACACATTTATATATATATATATATATATATATATATATATATATATATATATATACTGTTTAATTATACTGTTTAATTAAAAAACAGTATATCTACTTAAATACGAGTATCGATAAAAAATAATGTTCAAACAATTCATTTATATATATATATATATATAAATGAATTTTTTGAACATTATTTTTTTAATTAAAAAACAGTATATCTACTTAAATACGAGTATCGATAAAAAAATAATGTTCAAACAATTCATTTATATATATATATATATATATATAAATGAATTGTTTGAACATTATTTTTTTATCGATACTCGTATTTAAGTAGATATACTGTTTTTTAATTAAACAGTATTATATATTTATATCTACTGGCCTGATTATTTACGATAATTTTTTATTACGAAAATGTGTGTCATTCGGCAGGATTCGAATGTGCGACCCCTATCTACATAGGGGAAGCTACCATTTGATCTGGCAACGTCTTAGACCGCTCGACCACGAATGACCTCCAGTCTAAACGATGTTCCAATCAAGCCTATATAACACAATTTTCGATTTATCGCAACAACCATATCTGCTCTGAAATGTATCGTAATATCAACAAATGTAAACATGTTACGGAAATTAACGAATTTTAACGAAACTTGGTTATAAACAACCGAAATTTGAAATGAATTGTTTGAACATTATTTTTTTATCGATACTCGTATTTAAGTAGATATTCTGTATTTTAATTAAACAGTATTGCATATTTATATCTACTGGCCTGATTATTTACGATAAATTTTTATTAGAAAATGTGTGTCATTCGGCATGATTCGAACCTACGACCTCTATCTACATTGGGGAAGCTACCATTTGATCTGGCAATATATATATAAATTTTGTTAAAAAACCGATTACTTTCGACTTTCAAAGAATTGTTTGCGCTATGTTGGTCTCATAATTTTCAAATATCGCGTCGTTACATCATCAAATAATTTCATGTTGTCGCGTCGTATTTTTCATTTGATTTTTTAAAAATTTGAATACTGAAATATATTTAGTATTTGTTGTGGATTCCGGTTGAGAACCCACACAAACTAATAAATAACAAAAATATAGCCCGGCCAAAAATATCTGTCTATCGTTACCACAACTACTACAACTACAGTATTTACTCGCCTGTGGCACAAGGCTTTTTAATGTGAGTCTTCCGGGCCATATAGTCCAGCCAAAAATATCTGTCTATTGTTCCCCAGTCGTGACTCTACCCTTCGGCGGAGCCACGACTGATTTAATGCTCTCCGCCCGAAGGCAGAGAGCTGACAGTGACAATGCAGTTGCTGCGAGGCAGCTACTAAACTACTACTACTACAGTATTTAGTCGACTTTCCACTTAAGGCAACATGTGACACGAGGTCATTTTTATGTGGGTCTTCCGGGTCATATAGCCCGGCCAAAAATATCTGTCTATATTTCCCACGTCATGATTCTACCCTTCGGCGGAACCACGACTAGGTTAGTTCCCTCCGCCCGAAGGTAGAGAGCTGACAGTGACAATGCAGTTGCTGAGAGACAGCTACTAAACTACTACTACTACTGCCGTTCTCTGTATAGGCAGGATTATATGTACACATCAGGCGAGTTCATTCTTGTATCCAAAAAGGGGTGATCCCCAACAGTATTTTTGTTCCTAAATTTGATATTTTTTGATAATTAGAGTTTTGGTTTGATATTTTATTCTTCTAAAATTTGCATTCCATTTTTGCAGTTTATTTCATACTCTAGCCACTTTCTCATCGGTGGTATATGGCTTCCCTCTATCTCGTCTACAAATGTTTTCATGGCTTCTGCTTCGACGAACTTAGGTCGCTGATGCCCCCACCACAAGGATCTACTCGTGCAACCCGACTGGCAGCAAGATCCAACCATCTTACAGTTAAATTAACCAAATTCAGCCGACAATTCTACTCCCTCAGCTTCGTTTCTCGCACTTCTCGCTGTGGAATTCCTTTCCGTATACCTGCTTTCTAACGGCTACAACCTCCATGAATTTAAGTTCAATGTCATTTCCCATCTCTTATCCACTTGACTCTAGTCCTTCCCTCATCCTCTCTACATCACCCCGCGTACCTTGTTCTTTTTCTTTCTGTCTACCTTCGCAACTGTCTTCACACTTGTGTTCCCATCCTTCTCTTGCCCTTTCTCTGACACTCTCTGTAACTGATTCGTCTTTCTCTTTACTTCCCTTCTACTTAAACTTTTACTCTCTTATGTAACCCCTTGGGCATCAGTGGCGGTATCGCCTTGCTTTGCTGAAACGATAAAAAACACAGTATTTTTGTGTTATTGCAAAGGACTTGTTGAATTTCTTGAAATGTTTTATTGTTGTGATGATTAGTGAAATGCTATATAATTAATATTACCTGATAAATAGCACATTAATTAGCACAGTAATTTAGTAGTTGTGTAATCAATATAACCAAGCTTGCAAACCAATTCACCACCTCGACGTGCCCATATAGTTCATCTTAAGTTGTCATCCATTCTGTTGCCGTTTGTTCGACCTTAGTAAAAGGAAGATTTTCTGAGTCGATCCTTCGTCGACTATGTTCCTGTGTCCGTTCCTTCAGAACGTTGACGATGATGGCTCTCCACAAATCTCTAGCTCTTAATAAATGTTTTTTGTTATCTCTCCTAAACCTAATTCCACCATCCATTTAGTGAAGCTCTCTAGGTAGGTTATGCGTTCTTTTCTTCTCTTCCTCTAACCTCTAATTTGTCTTGTGAGTATCACATTTTCCAAACCAACTTTCTTCATAGGTCCTAGAAATGTCAGCTGTCTCTTTATAAGTTTTATTTTTGTTTACAACTTATCAACTATAAAACCTTATGGCAGCTGTAGGTTAAATATCAGGATATATTCATTCTCAAATCTTAGGTGGCAACCAGTTTAAGAGAAGGAAAATGATGAATTCCAAATTGTAGTAAGAGGAAACTACTTTTCTATCTTTCCTAAGAGTGCACTGAAATATATAGATGAATGAAGAAAAATCATGAAAACATTGATCGCCTACGTCCTGAAGGGGCATAGCATTAAAATAAAGGTATTTCCGGGTTATCTCCTCGCCAGTTTTGTACAACACGTAACAAGTGTTCATTTAACGAAAACAGTCAGTTGCGAGGCCAAAACTGAGCGATGTCCGAAAGAATTCGAAGAGAGGGGTCAGCACCTTGCAGCCTCTGCCGCCACATAAACTCACAGAGGTAGAAGTCCAGCATTGTTACGTGAGTGCCATTCTATCGCTTATTCCTGAACATGGCGGCCCTCCACATTTGTTCGATGTGTTGCGCGTGGGCGCCAGTTTGTGGATCAATAAAATTCAAGATGTGATTCACTGTGAGATGGTCACAATCATTCCTCACTTGATTGTATCCCCTCTACACGTCTGTGATTACTGTGAAGCCTGGCCGAAACGACTACTTGATTATAGGCGTCAGTGTTGCTGCATTCCGGCCTGGTATTGCATGCAAGAAACATTCTTTAGTCTCACAACACATTCCACCAAATGCCCAAACTGTGTTGTATTCATGTTTTATTGTTTTATATTTAATCTTCACAAAATGATTTAAGTTTTTGGTACTTCAAATTTTTGTACAAAATTGGCGGGTAGATAACGTGAAAGAACCAAAACAAACCCTATCGAAGTGTATGTCAAGCTATGCTTACAAAATATCAAAAAACAACTTTTTTATTTGCATATTTTTAAAATTTGAATTCGCCAAACTAAATTTCATTTCCACTAAAGTAATACTCAAATTCTTCAAACTAAAATTTAGCGCAGCTAAATGTATTTTAAATATTCTAATTTTTGCTTTGGATTCAGTTTGGAAATGACGTCATGGCTTTGCTAGAAATCCACATTAAAAAACTAGTGCTTCTTAAAACCAAGTTCTTATACTGATTGAAGCGAAATTTGACATGAAATAAGAGTGTTTTCTTTATTTTAGGGCAACTGAAAAAGCGCGACATTGTGTATTGCAGGCCCTCGAAAGAGGAATAATTAGTCGGCGGTATGGCATGTCAGTGACAGGGAAGCAGGGAACGATAGATAATCTCATTGCTGCGACGAACTGCGCAAAAGAAGATTCAATGAGGCAAGACACCTTGAAAATCTTCTTACTTCTTTCAGAATAAACTTTGTTACATAAGAATAAAGGTAGACTGAACCGTAAAAAAAGTTTTTTTTCTTTTCTTTCTTTTGATTTTACAAATTATCTAGCTGGAGAAAACTAAGAAATTATTAAAAAAAAAAACAAACTATTTCTTCTCGCATTATGGGGGATGTATTTTTAGCCTTGGGTTGCTCGCATAAAATTAATATAATTTGTTTTCTATCAAAACCAACTCGCTGCTATTAATCGATATACTTAGTCTGTTCGATAGTCTTTCATTCTATATCATAACTAGCAGTATAGCCCGGCGTTGCTCGGGTGTAATGGAAGCTTTAAAACTAATCCATAGTCCTGGATCTCAGACTCAGCCTAAAGAATATTTGTATGAAGTTTGGTGAGAATCGGATAAAAATGGTGGATTTGTATAAAGGACATATAGACAGATAAACAAACACACACACAAACATCTTGCCTTATATATATATATATATATATATATATATATAATCGATTTTCTGCACTATTGTAAGAACTGCAACCTTGAAACTTCTGAATATTGTTTCTTATGTCTTTGTCTATGAGTGTATCAAATTTGATTAAAATCGGACCACTCCTTCTATCACCTGATTTTTTCGATAATCGATTTTCGATATTTATCGTGGCAGTCTATAGGTAACGGACACACAGACACACACACAGACACACACACACAGACAAAGTTTCATTTATAAATACGTTTAGAAAGATATATTGAACAGCAATATGGTGACGTACTTAATGTTAACTTGACTGAGTATTGTCTTTGTTTGGGGTTTATGTATCTGCCCAAGCTGCCAGTAAAAGATTTAAAGTTATTTATAATAGCGTTGAAAAGATTAGATCTGAACGACAATATGTCATTTCTGCAAAAATGTTAGAAGAAACATCTCGAATTCATTGCTGTCGTTCTAATGGCAAATCGTATAAAAGCAATCAAAAAGTTTATGAAAGTGACTGATTTAAAAGACGCTAACATATATATCGCAGGATTATTTGAGCTGATCACTTGACAATCAGAACGTGGTGCTTTTAAAAGCGGAAATATGCGAATTGGTGTCAGTCGACACTCTGCTGGATATGAAAAAAAGTTTTCTTTTTTATTTTATTATTTTAATGTCCCAATTCATTCGAAAACTGGGACTTCACTTGACAAAAGAAATGCCATTGTTTTCTATTTGGCAAGACTCAATCCTATTGAGTCATTGTGGATTGTTGTGAAATCCAGTGCCAAGATTGAATTGCTGATACATTGAAAATAAATCCTGAATGGGTTAGGCACCAATAAAAGCGTTAGCAGCTATCAACTGAAGATTTTAGAGAAAGTAATTAGAACCATAATGACATCATGTTGTCGACTATTCAAATTCAAACAATATATTAATGCATATTTAAGAAAAGACCTTGGACATGAATATAAGCTTTATAGAGCTTAGGGCTTTTTTTTATTGGATTTCATTACAATATCATTGTTTAATTCTTCATCATTATTTATTTTCTATTTATTACTATGTTTTCGTCATTATACATTGCGTTACATGTTTTATGCATGAATTGCTTTGAAACCAACTTTGGTAAATTTGGAGTTTAGCTTAGTAAAATGAAAGTTTATTTTGATGCATTTGAAGTATGACAAGATATGGAGGCTGATTTTATAAGCATGTAGAAGTAATCGTGTTTAAAAGCTAACTTCGTTAAGAATGAAAGCAATAGAAATCAGGTTGGATGACGTTGAAATTAAAAAAAAATGATTTACTGTCATTGTCCAGGGTATCCAATATAAGAAAACCTGTTTTAAGATAAAATCACTTGTTCACTCAGACCAGATGTGACACTATCTCCTGCGGGGAAACTTTGCCTTCTCCTGTGGGGATACTTTCCCTTGTTCTGTTTAATACGGCGGAGAGAGAGAGAGAAATTGATATTAGCAATATTATTAGTTATGCTTTATTGTAATACGCGATGTGAGCTTATGTAAAAAAAATAATTTTAATACTGTCTAAACTATCGCCCGGTTCACACTATGAAGAGGCTCATCCCTTGTTTCCTGTTTAGGATGCGGTTTCCGGTTTTCTCTTTTCTAATCTTCTCACTTTGTTTTTTTTTTTCAATTGGAGTAGATAGACTAAACTATCGCCCGGTTCACACTCCACCCACATCTATTGAACAGGTGAAGAGGCTCATCCCTTGTTTCCTGGTTAGGATGCGGTTTCCGGTTTTCTCTTTTCTAATCTCTTCACTCTTATGTAACCCCCTGCACATCAGTGGCTTTACCGCCTTGCTCGGGGTGATATGATTAAAAAAAAGAAAAAAAACTTGTAAAATATGGGGAATAGAAAATTAACTTTACTATCATGAAATTCTAAAATCCGGGGAATATAAAATTTAACTATTTTGGGAAAGAAAAATGAAAACAATATAATTTTCTCTTCTTTCGTATTTGAAGCGGATATTTTCGGTAAGGCTAAATTTTTTTTAGCTAAAACAGGTGTCAGAATTATTTGATGGGGTCAGGTGGGGTTAAAGTCCCTCAACAGATTTTTCTGGTAAACAAAAAATCTGTGGGAAATTGGAAAAATCGGAATACAATGTGAGCTGGCGGGATATCATTCGTCGAGCTAAACCCCTTCCGCAAATCGAGTGGGCGGAAAACGATTTCATTGGCCGAAGGCTTCGAGCCGGCCAGATTCCCAGAAAGGATTGAAAATGGCTATAAAATCCAGACTCGGCGAGAAAAATCAGTTTCTCAGTTTCTCAGTTTTTTCTGAGTTATCCAGTTAGCTATGAGAAGCAGTTTGTTTTTTTAGGTTGGCTGAATAACTATCAGTCGAAATATAACGACTGTGGAAAAGGTTCCCAACCGGGCAGCCATAACCCACGACTGATCGCCCACCATAGAACTTATGGTTAAAGAGTTAATTTCGAATAAAGCCTGACGCAGATTGACTCAAGGGGTTAATTTGGAATAATGCGCCCTCGATATGAATCCCGAAAGAACGCTATTGTTTTTTTTAATCACGGGAAAATCGAAAATTCTGATTCTTCGTTTGCTCTACTTCGGTAAACTCCGTCAAGTTCCGACAAGAACCCGAAAGAAGTTTATTATTTTTTTTAACATCACCTAAAAGAGAAACGGACAACTCTAACTTTAGATAATACGGATTAGATTTTGGTGAAAATTTGAAGAGCTCTGTATACTTTACGAAACTTAGACAAGACATTTTTTTCTTAAGGATTGAAAGCTCTGATGCTTTTAGCAAACATTCTCTCTCCATTGTAATCGGCATTCGACAACTGTATTATCATTTTCGACAACTGTATTATCATTTTCGACAACTGTATTATCTGCTCCTGTGAAAAGAAAAACCTTGTTTTTTTATATGAAGACATTCTTCGTGGCTTTCCAGGCGTGTTCGACTTCGTTCATTTATTTTATTTTTTGGTGCCGTGTTTATTTTTTTTTTAAACCACAAGTGTACACCAGTATCCGGGCTGGCTCAAAAAGGCGACTACTAAAATTGCACGACGCGACCTCTGGGATCAAATCACAACGTGGGACAGTGGCGCGTTGTTGCGAAAGACGTCTTGTAAACCAGCTTTTGTGGCAATATTCTCGGACAAGAACGTCGCGACCAGCAACAGCGACCGAACCAACCGGCCAGCCTGGTGGCACTGTCACAACAGGGATCGTCACGACCATCAACGAGAACGACCGTCAACGAGAACGGGCGTCACACTAGACGGCCAGCCCGGCCTGACGTGTTATACAGAAACATTATCAAAGCGTTAGTTTATTTTGCAACATCCAAAGATGGTAGATGAAAAAGGTATCTCATCCCCACTATTGTCGAATTCCAGTCACATTCATTGCCTATTTTCCTTTGCAGTGCTGACCAAATTAACCCCTTGTACCGAACAAAATACAGATCAGATTATAACAGTTTGACATTGTTTCTCTCCTCGATCATAATTTCCAGAGAGAAGAAACCAAGATCCATCATTAGCTCCACTACTAGGAATTCGTTAAAGTGCGCCATCATAGATCTGATAACCAATGCGAACGTGAAATATTTCTTTTGTGCGAGCAGAAAATAGCACCACCACCAAAATTAAATAAACAACCATAAAAAGAGCACAACCACAACAGCAACAGCAAAAACTGCACCACGACAACAACAGCAACAGCAAAAACTGCAAATTAGGAGGAATAATTACCTTTAAAAACTAAAACATTAAAGAAAACAAGATAATTGGGAAATGTAAGCAGATATCTACTCAACCGCGCTAAATAGAAATGACAATAAAAAATGACAATAAAAAGCAATGCCAACGACTAATCACCTGCAGACACTACAGCACACAAAAAAGAGGTCAACGCAGTAAAAAGCAAAAAAAAAACAAAAAACAAAAAACTAATTAACCATTTTTCAATTTTCACAATCAGTCACATATTAATTTATACCAAGCTCCATATAAATAAGAACAATTAAAATAATACCTTTACGAAACTTCGAAGTGGTATAACTCTGTTCAGTTAAGTGGCACACTTCTCCACATTAATTCTCTATACATATATATATGTTACTGCTATATATATTATATGTATTGTGTATCCGGGTGAGGAACCACACAAAATAATGAATAACAAAAAAGATATTTGAAATAAAAAAAATAGGTTATATTGAACGTAAATATACAAACTGGAACGCAGGTAGTGTAATCCAGGAATAAGATTAGTAAGGAATATATATATATATACAAGTCTTGAAGTGAAGCCGTGTTGAAATAGATTAGAGTGGCTCAGTGCTACTATGCCAACTGACGCGGTATTCTCTGTGTAACTTCGGTATCGTGCGGTAACTTACGGATCAGTACCGATGTCTCTAACGGATCTTATTATGGCAGGAGTATATGTATACTCAAGTCGAGTTCATTATGATAGAAAAAGGGGAGATCCCACAACAATATGTATGTAAGATATATTAAACACACACACACACACACACACACACACACACACACACACACACACACACACACACACACACACACATATATATATATATATATATATATATTAAAAAAGGATTAATTCAAAGATGTTGAATGGCCATTTCGATACGAAGATCCCCACGGGAGATAACACATCACCTCAGCAACAGAAAAATCCTTTATTTTTCTGTTGCTGAGGTGATGTGTTATCCCCCGTGGGGATCTTCGTATCGAAATGGCCATTCAACATCTTTGAATTAATCCTTTTTTAATATATATTTGCTCTGTAATATTTTATTACATGGAGCTCTCTTCCTGTATCATTTTTTAATATTAAAATAAAATTTTTAATATTAATTAGGATCGGGTTTTTGGAATTTACCTTCCTGCTTTTTTCCCTTGGATTGAAGTATCTGAATTAATATATATATATATATATATATATATATATATATATATATATATATATACTGTTTAATATATAAACGGAGTACGTACTCAAATACTCAAATAATATTTTTTAAAGTTATGAATTGAATGAATTGTCGTCTAAATTACTGAAATGAAAATAACACTGAAATCTCATTTTAACGTATATATTTATCAAAATTGCACAAATATATGTTGAAATACTAAAGAGTAAATCTATTCTATAAAATTGCAATTGGCTGCAAGCACAGCCTTCATACGATTTCGGAATCACCCGCAATTCTTCTGGACGGTATTCTCGTTTAAACTGGTGAATCATTGCTTCTGGTTCATCTTTGGTGTTACAAGGAGTTTTCTTGTTCTCTCGCTCAACTACGCTCCACACATAATCAAGGGGGTTTCAGTTTGGGGAGTTAGGTAAGGTGTGTGGTGTGGTGCAAGGTACTGTCTTCCAGCAGCCACCCTCTTGACAGGGCCGCACTATCCCCTTGAAGCACTTGATGTATCCCTCCGTATTGCGTCTGAGGCCCCGTGGAAAAAAGAATGATGGTGTAAAGTTGCCATCATTAATGATCATAACAAACACTTTTGTAATCACCATGAGACTTATCAAACTTTTTCTGAAGCCTCTGATACCTAAACGGTTTGAAATGTACAGCATGCCGTTTTCAAATTTCTGGCGGAGTTAATTGCGCCATGGTGGTCTTTTTTCACAGACGTTGCCCAACTGACCCAACTATACTGTGCAATAGACAAAAACAAAAGCAAACAACGCACATGCCCGAAAGTAAAAATGTATAATGTCAACAATTTATCAATAGCACGTTGTGTGTGTATATATATATATATATATATATATATATATATATATATATATATATATATATATTGTAATGATATAGTATGGTATTTTATATGTATATTTTATATTATTATGCTATTGTAATAATTTTAATACATAGATATTCAGTATTTTATTATTTTATTGAAAGATTTTAACAGTTAACATCTTATTTTTCAAAATTTACCTATTTATTTATAAAATGTTTGCTTAATACATTTATACATTATTTTTCGCTAGAATTTTAAACGGAAGTATATTTTGTTTTAAAATTCCAAACTCATAAACGCACACATTCATACATGATTTTCTTATTTTATTTAAAACAAAAAAGGAAAATCGTTTTATCGCATGACACATGTATACAATACTTGCTACATATTTTGAACGAAAATGTATTTCATCACTGACATTCACACATACTAATGTTACTACCATACACACAGACACTTAATTCATCTATAGTTTAAATATACTTGACATGCATCATTTTGGCTTACATATACTTACATTTATAATAAACATCTAATGTTTTTATTACATGTGGCACACACTTAAACAGAAAGTTCTTTCTTATACATTTCATATTCATCCATTGCTTTGCTGTACGTGGCACATGTCTGACCAATGAGATCAGACCTCAATCAACACATATATGATAATAGTGTGTGTGTGTATATACATATATATACATACACACACAAATCTCTCTCTCTATATATATATACACACACACACATATATATATATATATATATATATATATATATATATATATATATATATATATATATATATATATACACACACACGGATATATATATACACACATATATATACACACACACAAATATATATATATATATATATACATATATATATATATATATATGCACACACACACACACACACACACACATATATATATATATATATATATATATATATATACGTTTTAATAATTGAAAATCATGGTGGTAGGGGAGAAAAAACTTAAATTCATTTGATTCGAGATGAATAGAATTTCTTACTCTGCCTAATATGTTCATTATTCACAATTTTCTTTCTTTTATTCTTCAGAATAAAAGTCAAAATTTGCTCCCCGCTCCTCCTCCTTTTTATTTGCTTTCCTTCATCTTTTTTGGCAAGGGGAAGAAGAAGAAAAAAATTACAATGAAAACATTGTGACCTATACTCTCTAAGCTATCGGTGCATGGCTGAGAGAGGAAGAAATTTTAGCGTTACATATATACGGTGTATACACACATCAGCCGCCGAGAGAACTCAATTCGTTATTGTGGAGTAATGCGTAAATTGCAGAAGTGGTAACTGTTTATAAAATGTTGCCCTCTAGATACACACACACACACACACACACACACACACATATATATATATATATAAATTAAAATAAATTTTCCAAATTCAAAAATGTTGAATGAACATTTCAACATGAAATCCCTAAGAGAGAATTCACGTCTCCTCAGCAACGCAGTCTAAATCAAAATGAAGGGGAAAAAAAGGAACAAAAATAAATAACGGTTAAGATTTGCTAAATATACGTCACAAAAATTTTTTTTTAAAAATCAGTCTATTTTTGTTTTTTACATTTTGATAGAGTTGTAAATGAAGAGATTGAAAATCGGCATGTCTTCCTGAATAGACGAAAAGAGTTAAGGAAATGGGAGGACGTTAAGAAATTTACATATATCCGAGTGAATAAGGAAAGAAGAAAAATTTTTTTTTTAAAACGTCCAAAACATTAATTTAAGACAGTGCTCGATATATAATATATAGAGCTGTGAATATTTATTATAAATTATCTTTTAGAACACGTACAATTTTTTTTTATATATCCACTACAAATCGTACATTTGTTTCGACATTGAAACTACAATGTCTCATCAGGTGGTGTGGACAGGAATGGAAAGCCATATCCATTCCTGTCCGCACCACCTGATGAGACATTGTAGTTTCAATGTCGAAACAAATGTACGATTTGTAGTGGATATATAAAAGATATATATATATGTATATATATATATATATATTATTATATTATTATAATATATATATATATATTATTATGTTTAACAGTTAACATCTTATTTTTCAAAATTTACCTATTTATTTATAAAATGTTTGCTTAATACTTTTATACATTATTTTTCGCTAGAATTTTAAACGGAAGTATATTTTGTTTTAAAATTCCAAACTCATAAACGCACACATTCATGATTTTCTTATTTTATTTAAAAAAAAAAGGAAAATCGTTTTATCGCATGACACATGTATACAATACTTGCTACATATTTTGAACGAAAATGTATTTCATCACTGACATTCACACATACTTATGTTACTACCATATACACACACACTTAATTCATCTATATATATATATATATATATATATATATACGTATGTTATTTCTATTATATATATATATATATATATATATATATATATTCATATGTTATATATATATATATTCATATGTTATACATATAACAAAATATATGTTATATAAAGATAGCATATATATCTAGTATATATATATATATGTGTTATATATAGGTTACAACTAATCGCGTGCATACAGATATATTGTTTTAAAATGTATATATATCGGGTTGAAGTATTCAAAATGGATGATGAGGCATCTGTACCTATAAACAATGGGGAGATAGAATTCGATGATCTGTGGAATCTCAAGAATTCATTAGACTATGTAATACTCCTTTTATATGACCTACATATAAATGGTCTGCTGGGGACATTTAATTATTGGACACGGAGATTAAAGGAAAACCTGTTTTCGTAAAGGATAATATTTTTTATTATTTGTATTCGTAACCTTAAGTTCATTAATTTTTTTAATTATATTTTTATTTTAATTATTTATTGATTACTTTATTTATCTTTCCTATTCGTTTCTGTACATTTTGTTTAATTCTAAATTCTGATATTTAAGATAAAGTTGAAATTAATAGGACACTTAATTAGGACAGACGGCATGGAGAATTTTCCACACACAGAGCATACTCAAGGTAAGAAGAACAGAGGAAACAGCTAGTAACGTACCTAACGGGCATATGTAAATAGATAGCAGATCAGGAAATGACAAAAATATTAAATAGACAAACTTTACTAAGAGTTACAAATGATAGGAAGTTGTGGAGAGTCATGGTAACCCAAGTTATGTGAAGACACGATACATAGATGAAGAATTTTGCATATTACTTCATTATACTAATTCTCCTAAATGCCACCCTCCAAGTCTTACAGACCGTACCACTCACTTTTTTTTACTTCCTTTAACTCAAACCAATAACCGATTTGTATGCTATGAACCGACATTACTTTGTGTTTTTAAATATACCGACATCATAGGGATTGTAAGACACGGTTTGTTTGTTTGTTTGTTTGTTTTAAGTGGTTACTTGAAACTGCTTTTGCTTTTGCTGCCAATTTTAGCAAATATTCCAATTTACTCTAACTTAAGTTTAATGAAAGAGTTTAGTTTTTAAGTAAGGGATCCATGGAGATCTCTTTGCGGTTCCCACCTGAGAGTAAAAACCAATGTACTTGCAAAGTTTAAGTTATATATAAAGATTAACTAAGCTTATCTAAGTCTGAAACGAGGCCCTAATTGTAAAAGATTCATTAAAAAACCCCATCGATATCGCTATATCTTTTGTGTAGAGGTTTTCAGTCAATCCTCTGTGTGCGTGTAGTTTATGATAGGAAGCTTAATTCATTTGATTAATGTATTTATCAATTAAAGTGATCATAATTTGTGCATGAATCGAGAATTTGCAGCCAGTTTAGAGACACTTTTCGCATATTCTAAACTAGGCATGAACAACCTTTGTCGAGCAATGGCCCGCATGAGTTACGGCTCGTCATAAGGCAGCCCACACTACTGAAATATTCAAGGTAATTTTTCGTTAAAAATGCTTTAGACGTGTTTATTACAGCCATATGTGTGTATATCTGCTTAAGAAATAAAGAAAAGTGGATTTGTTTTCTTAGGAGAAAGGCTTATTTTATAATAAAAAAAAAAATAAAATCTTGAAATAATATTATCACCGATGAGTATAATTAACACTACTGCGTGTGATTTGTTTCTAATTTATTCAGTTGACAATACAAAATAATTCTCTTTTTAAGAGAAAAATTACTATGAACAATTTCTGTTTCTAAAGGAAAAGAAGTTTACATGAGTGATCTTCCTAAGTGAAAATTGCCAGTGGTTTAAAATGCTGAAAAACGTTACTGTTACTGAAAAGTTACAAAAGTCAAGAAAAAATTGTGTTTATGCATGTAGTTATGCATGAGAAAACGTGAGTGAACAAATAAGACTAAAAGAGAAGAAAGAAAATTTTAATGAATGTTATTTCCTTATAAAATTACCTATGTCATTCAGAAAGCCAGATTGATTGCAGTTGTACTAAATTTCACTACTACTATATAACTGACTGATTATTTAATTCATTGCTAATTTCATTTTTTTAGCCTTTTCTTTTTCGATTTACTGGTCTTTAAGTCAGGTGGGGCCTCGAGTAAGAATTTATATTTTAGAATTGGGTAAATGGAGGTTCTGGATCTACCTTTATGGATTATGGTAGCTACAGCCTCAACATGCTAAGCGTTACTTCTTTGGTTGCTGCAGTAAGTTTTTACGAGGTGAGTTTGTTAATCCCACGTTCACCCGGTTCTGGATTCAGAGTTGACCTTCTCCGAGAATTTGAAGTGGAAATCTAAAAAAATGTGGCATATAAAGACATCAGTAATCTCAGTTTTGGTTGGGGCCCTGGGCTTGCTTAGAAATGGTTCTGATAAGCTGAATGAAGGGATCTCTGGCAGCTTATACCTTAAAGTAACACAAAAAATATTCTCACAAGTACTGCTCATACATTATGAAGGCTTTATATATGCATTATGTTATGGTGCCCTTCTACGAGGATTGGACTCTTCCTCTTGTTATATGTAATTACCTGCGCGACTTCCTTGGAGCAGTGAACAAGAGCTGTTAACGAGAGCAGTTAACAGCAGTTAAAGAGTAGCTAGTACAGCAGTTGACGACAGCTACTAGTCAGGCAATAAGCAGCGTAATAATACCTCCGGACTTACTTATTTCTAATTAAATATATTATTAAAACTTTCTTTGAATATCTTGTTTCTTGTTATACTAATACACTGTTTTGAACCTATCTTCTTGTTCCATGTCTTACTTCCGGTACGAACCGGTCACTATAAGTTTGCGGCAAAGTTTGGCCACAACTCCACAAGAAAATGGCGATGAAGATTCACAACACAATATGTGGCTGATTTTTTTTTGTTTTTTTTTTAATGTTCAGTAGAAAATGTCATGCCGCTATTTCTGACCTTAGATTTCTGGTTGGGACACGGAGGGAAATGTGTACACAACAGGAATAATAATAATATATTATTTTATCATTTCAACCCAAACAAGGCAATAAAGCCACTAGAATGCAAGGGGTTACTGATTGTTTGAAAATATGATAAAAAGCTACTATTAAGGAAAGGGTAATAAAAGAACAAGGATTCAGGAGATAATGATTGACATTGCATTTTATGTTTTGAAGATCAAAATTGTCTGGGGAAAAAAGAAGCCGGGAGTGAGTTTCACAATAAACTGTTAGCAAAGACCTTACGACTACATCTCGCCATTTAAACTGTAAAGTGAAGAAACCTTGTCGCCAATTTAGTACTTTATTTAAATTTATAAAGACTAATTACCATAGCGAAAAATTTATCAGAATAATTACCATAAAAATATTTATAGAAAAGACACAGGGAAGCTACGTTATGGCTGTGGGAAAGAAACTGACACCAAGATGCCAGATCAGGACTAATAACACTGAAGATTATTCCTTGGATTCTATTAATAATTTATAAAAATATTGCAGGAACACCAGACCAATAATAATGACTGCAACTGCGTAAAGTCTACAAACAATGAAAACTTACAAACACATACTAACAGCAATGTAGATAAAAGATTCAAGCGAAAATGTCTTCTTGTAGATATAACATTGACATCAAATTAAATAATATCTATTAAAGAATATCATAAAATAAACGAATATAAATATATTGAAATTGAACTTGAAAACCTCCGGTAATTTCAAACTACTGTTATACTTGTAATAATTGGAGCCTTGTGCACATCTACTTAAGAAAGTATTGCCAACGTAAAGACAATACAGACCATGTAAATGTTAAATATGGCTTAATATATGAATTTTTGAAAGAATGCACGTATTTTCTATCTTGCAATTACCTCAGGGTTCAGATAATGGCCAGTAAAATGATTATATTAAACAGAAAATAATAATAATAATAATAATAATAATAATAATAATAATAATAATAATAATAATAGGGATGATAGGGAAGATAGAAAAACATGAAATGGAGTCATAACAACACTCCACGACCTGCCTTAGGTCTCCCCGCAGACTTGGTTGGTAGTGAGACCAAAGCAGAAATCGAAATATGATGAAAAATGACACAATAATAATAATAAGGTCTTCCTGCAGACTTGGCAGGTAGGGCGACCATAGCAGAAATCGAAATATGATGAAAAACGACAACATAATAAAAGTGTCCTAATGAGGTATTAGACATGAGTTTTGAAAGATGGGGTAGATAAGGTGACTTAGGAATTACATCTAGATAATTTGGAATAACGTCAATCGAATACTGTCTAAAAGAACTGGGTTGCCAGATTTCAAGTTAGTTCTAACTGTGGCTCAAGCTGCAAGGTTATACGCTGGTTTGTCAAAACCTGTTAATATATCGAGCATTACGAAACTGGATGTCATGATGGATATATTGGACTTCATATATTTGTATTCCAGCATCAATTTGGGGTCGTAATTGTTGACCTTTTGGGACATATTAGATACTGTGCCGACCCCCATGAGCCAATCCATTTTATAGTTCACCAATAGAAGGCTTAGCCAATCAGGAAGCTCAAAATATTCAATGCGACGTGTATAAAAGGCGGCCATATTTTCCCAAGTATTGGAGATGAAATCCGATTCTGGAAAGTGTCTTATTCGAGAGTGATAATCTTTGACGTTGTTTCATTGAACAGATTACGTGCGTCGAGGATACTCTACATTCGTATACTATGGCGGACATGGACAACAGATGCCAGAGGATACTCTATATTCAGGAACATTGTCAACATTACCTTTAATTTCTTATTTGTGACCATCATGGACTGTTGTTGCTATATAATATACATTCGAGAGATTGATTCTCTATTATAATCAACACATAAACTGATCCCTGACTTTGTGACCATCATGGCTTGTTGTTACTATATAATATACATTCGGGAGATTGATTCTCTATTATAATCAATACGTAAACTGATCCCTGACTTTGTGACCATCATGGACTGTTGTTACTATATAATATACATTCGGGAGATTGATTCTCTATTATAATCAATACATAAACTGATCCCTGACTTTGTGACCATCATGGACTGTTGTTGCTATATAATATACATTCGGGAGATTGATTCTCTATTAAAATCAACACATAAACTGATCCCTGAATTTGTGACCATCATGGCTTCTTGTTACTATATAATATACATTCGGGAGATTGATTCTCTATTATAATCAATACATAAACTGATCCCTGCGCTTTATCCATAAATTATGGCGAATTTTACCATCAGTAATGCCCCATCAAATAGTAATAACAATATTCTTCTTGGCTTACTGCCACGTCATGTTACCGGTTTCCGTACGATCAGGGAAGTTAAGGAACACCGAGCCTGGTCAGTTGCTCGTGATGGCTGACCACTTGGGAATAATGGCTAGGAAATTGTAGAGAGCCGAGTTCTAATTCCTGTTAGGTTCGTTATAGTCACTTACACGCAAATATCATTGGGATAAGTTTGAATCCATCTATTCTCCTCCAGCTATGGGTTAGTAAGATTTGTATCACTAAGCCATCATTATCTCCAAGAAAAAAGTCTTATCATCATAAAATATTATCTGGCTTTAAATAACCTGAAAGGATTAATAATCCGTAGAAAACGAATTTATTATTATTCTCTTCCTCCTCCTCCTCCTCACAATTCAGGTAACTTCAAGTTTCCCCTCAATGTTACTATTTTAGAGAATCTTTTTATTATTCGAAATTTTAATTAAAATGTTTCTCGGTTATTAATATATACACAACTGTTTATTTTTATTTTGTACTCTTTCTAAATTTCTCTTGACAAGAACCTGATACTTTTTTCTTTCAGTTTAATTCGGTGATCAATTTATATGGACATCATTAACCTGATTCCTCCCTCTTTTTTGCCAAACGTTCACCAACCGGGCGTATTACACAATTCTGCATAACGTCAGAAATTGGTCGAGTTGTGACAGTGAACATCCATAAAAGTGGTACTTTAAATTGTATGAAAAAATATTTGCTTAACTACACAAATACTCGGATGTGCGTTGTGGTGCAGTGGATATCGGCTCGGAGCGAGAAATCGGGGAGCCGAGTGCGAATTCCAGTCGAATTCCTTGGATTCACTTACGCACAAATACCTTTGGAAAAGGTATTAATCCGTCTATTCCTTCCAGTTATGGGTTAAACAACAGGACAGATTGAGTTCTATAGCCTTGGCTGGCAACCAGTCTACCGCAGTAAGCAATGGCAACCTACTGCGGGATAATCTTCTGCCCAGTCAGTTATGTCTCTTTCTAGACATGATCGCCCAAGCGTGTATCACGCATGGCATTTCACTGACCGACACAAATACTCAGTCCAGATTTTGAAGCATCACTTCTTTTTCTTTTTCTTATTCGTTTCGTTCCTGTTGCCAGGAAGGCGATGACGTTTATTTGTTATGATTATAAATAAGCGATGGGAAGAAGCCTCAAAATACTTTAGTATTAGTAATACAGGAAATATTATTTTCTTCTTATTTTTTTATGAGGTGGCGCATTTCCAATCATTGCTAATAATAATAATAATAATAACTTGTTTATTAATTGATATGGCTTGTCCAGCGGATTGTAACATAGCAACGAAGGAATTCGAAAAACTGTCAAAATATAAAGACCTGGAAATTGAAATAGAAAAAATGTGGAAATTTAAAACAAGTATCATGCCAGTGATAGTGGGTGCACTTGATATGATAAAAAAAAAAAATAACAAAAAAAACCCAAAAAAACACAGAAAGAATCCCTGGAAACCCCAGCTTAAGATATATACAAAAAATGTTTTGTTAAGTACAGCCCACACACTAAGGAGAACTTTGTAACGTAGGGATGTTAGAGAGATATGGAAAAACATGAAATTTTTTAGGTCTTCTTGCAGCCTTGGTAGGTAGAGTGACCATAGCTGAAACCGATTTATAATGAAAAAGGACATAATAATAATATCCCAATTTCGGACTGAAGTTGCCAGAATATGCGACGATCAGGCCACTATTGTTCCAGTTTTTACTGGGGTGTTGGGGGCTATAACACCGATATTAAAGTCCTACATTAAGAAAATCGGAATAAATCTAATATTCCATCACCTCAGAAGTCTGCTTTCTTGGCATTGCAAATATTTCACAAAAGATGCAACTTATTTAAGATTGTACGAGTACACGTCATCGACTTCTTAGCAACGATTTGTGTGATACGCTCGGTTGATGGACGTTTGGCAAAAAGAGGAAAGTATCAGATTATGCTGAAAATGAAGTCCATATAATTTAATCATTTAAAGAAAATGAAAGAAAAAAGTATCGCGTTCTTGTCAAGAGAAATATAAAAAGGACACAAAATAAAAATAAACAATTATACATATATTTATTAAAAACAACAGAGTAACATTTTAATTAAAATTTGCAATAATAAAAAAAATTCTTCTAAAATATTAACACTGAGGAGAAACCTGAATTTCTAACCGGCGGGATGTGGCTTCACTCTGTCTCTTCTACAAATATTTTCATGGCTTCTGCTCAGACGAACTTAGTTCACTGGTGCCCCCTCCACAAGAATTTACTCGTGCAACCAGACTGGCAACAACGTCCCACCATTTTACAGTTAAATCAACCAAATTCTACTCCAGTAGCTTCTTTTCTCGCACTTCTCGCTGTGGAATTCCCTTTCGTTGACCTGCTTTCCTGAAGGCTACAACCTCCAGGAATTTAAATGCAATGTCGATTCCCATCTCTTATCCACTTGACTCCAGTCTTTCCCTCGTCCTTTCTACATCACCCCGTATATCTTGGTCTTTTCCTTTCTCTCTACCTTCGCAACTGTCTTCACACCTGTGTTTCCATCCTTCTCTTACCCTTTCTCTGACACCCCCTGTAACTGGTTCGTCTTTCTCTTCACTCTCTTCCTGCCTAAACTTTTACTCTCATGTATCCCCCTGCGCATCAGTGGCGGTACCACCTTGCTTGGGGTGAAGCGGTTAAAATAAACTTTGAGAAGATTTTAGACAACTTTAATGTGAATAATACTAGTCATAGATGGTAAGTATAATAGTAATAGTAATATTACTATTACTATTACTAGTAATAGATGGTAAGTATAATGCTATCCCTCTCAGCAGAATTTATTTAGCTTCCATGATATATGAAAGATTCGACATAATTTATTGATTCACCTGAGATTGTTTTTCCATTTCTCGTTGAAGCTTATGAATTCAGTTTTAGAGGCAGTGACATAGAATCCAACATCATTGGAAGTATTTTCTGGATGATGTAGGAAAACTGTGGCATTGGTAATGATGTTTGCAATGATAGCTAGGTTATCTGCATAATTAACAAAAAGATATGAAAATTTGCATAGATAAAATGGATCCCATCTGGAAATTTGATCGAGCAGACAGCCTTAAGTAGAGATTAATTTTGATCGACTGTAGAGGCGGGTTTAATGTATGATGCAACAGCCTAGACGTTAACTAAAACGATAAACCCTAAGCCTGATGGAACCTACACTCGGACACTGAGAGCTATACTTTGAATTTATTGGGAGATGGTTAATATATTTTGAATTGGTCTTGTGTGAAACATAACCAAACTTCCTACAACTTACAGGTTTTATCCAGAATTATCAGAAGGTTATCAGCAGGTGAATCTGTGGAAGAATAAAAGTATAACTTTTGTTTGTTTAAATAGAAATTTATTAATAGAAAAGAATAACATGAATCGGTAGAGACGTTAAACGTTCATGAGAAACAGTATTAAGAAAATAAGGGTATCAAGAGTTCGTAGTAGTAACTTGTGTGGCTGTAAGCAGGAACGTATGTATGTATGTATGAGCGTTTATTGTTGGGTAGGGGTGTCTTTGAAATTATCGCTCAAAGGGAATGTTGAAAAGAGAAGAGGTGAGAGGTGAGAAGTGCGAGAAAAAGAAACAATAATAGCGGTCGCTTGACGTTTGTCAAGAGTATGTGTTAATTATGCTCGTTATCTTATCTCCCTGACGCTGGTCAAACTTGGCCCGGCTTTTATTCCGTTTGGAAATTCACTCCCGGATGTGATTCTGGCCTTTCTATTTTGTTTTTAAATGCTTCCTAATTTTCTATTGGCCGAAAAACATTTTACATCGAGGTGTGAAATTTCGCGAGTTTTGTTTTTGAATTCGTTTTTGCGTGAGTGTTAAGCAAATTTTGTAAATTCGCAGAAAATTCGTTTATTTCTAACAGTGCTTAGAATTTGAATATTCTAATCTAGAACTTGTTTTGTTCACTACAACTTAACATCTCTTGTGGATAGCATCCAACTAAATCACAGCTCTACCAACCCATCCCTGATATTTCTACAATCTTACGCGAACGCAGAATGCGCTTTGCAGGGAACTACTAGCGAGTGATCTACTGTTCTGGACGCCTAGCAATGGAGCAAGACAGGGTGATCATCCAGTAACCGCCTACATTTCTCAGCTGTGTTATAACCTTCCGATCATGATGCAGGACTGTGATGGTTGGTGTGATAGACTCATGAACGCTCGAACCAGCTCGAATGATTAAAATAAACATAATGCAATCATAAGCTCTATTACGACAATAATTGTTTTCAAAGTTCTTTTATTAGAATTTTATTGGTGTTATAGGTGTTGTTGTTACGTAAAACATTGATAAAATTAAAGCTTAATTTTCTACCTAGACAATTAATGCATCGTAAAGTATGAACACTGGAAAGAACTAACCCTTAAAACGTTAAAAATATATAGACAATATTAAAACATTCTATTGTGCATTAAGCTTAAAAAGAGTCGGTGAAGCAATAAAATGTCGGATCAAAAATATTTTCTTTACACACACACACACACACACACACACACACACACACACACACACACACACACACACACATATATATATATACAAAGAAATTATCTTTGATCCGATAAATATATAAAAAAAACAATGTAGTGTATTAATTTACATGCCCGTTTGTATCTCTGGTAATAAACCCACTACATATATTGGTTTTACTACAACCACGATCTCCCGTAGACTTACTACCTGTCACCTTTCTGATCAGAGTACAATTAAACAACATTTCTCAGAAAAAAACATAACCATGTAGTTAATATCAGACAGATTTTAGTCAACAATACAATAATCCTTACTCATACACACAGTAAAAAGAACCTTCAGATATAGGAAGCCATCTACATTTAATCCAAACAACCCACACTTAATAAAATCTCGTTTAAAGCTGGTCATAACACATTGCCTTGCATTTGAATATATGGTTCTGTTGTCATTTCGAGCTCTCACGCGGTGTGACTTCATAGAACCGTATTGCAAATTTGCGAACTGCGTTTGCTATTTTTGGTAACTGTTGCCGTTGCTTAGAGGAGTTTTATGTCAACACAAGATAAAATCGTCGCTGATGGTGGATGTTTTTATGTTACCGTCCTTATAACCTCTCTGAAGATGGGCTCATGTAAGCCGAAAGCTTAGAACCAACTTAATAAAAAATTATCCAAATGTTGGAGAATTTTTGTTTTCATTTTCAACTGAAATTAAAACCAAAATACGATGTTTAGAACGACTCATGATTAAACATAATAGACATGCATTGTCTCTTATATTTAACAGTATATATATATATATATATATATATATATATATGCACTGGTCGACAATCTTTGTTATAATTAGGCACTACCGAAATTTGAAAATTTGAAACGAATGTAGCATTTAAATATCTGCTTCTTTAAATAGTTTGGTTCTATTTAAAAGAGGCTAATCTATAAAGAAAATGAAAAAAATATAATAAAATAAAATAAAAAAACTATGCATTTCAATTTGGGTTAGATATTTTGAAAACGTTTTTTCCATTTAATTTCAATTCGCCATTTTAATTGAAAAATAATAGTTGAAGATTTAAGAATTTTTTTCAAAAATTTCAAAATAAAATACTTAATCTTGATAGTAGTTAAAAAGTTAAGGATTAATTGACTGCATTTTAGAATAATATTACTTTTTGCTTCAGATATACTAGCAGTATAGCCCGGCGTTGCTCGGTTATAATGAAAGCTTTAAAACTAATCCATGGTCATGGAGCTCAGACTCAGCCTAAAGAATATTTGTGTGAAGTTGGGTGAGAATCGGATAAAAATTGTGGATTTGTATAAAGGATATACAGACAGATAAACAGACACACACACAAACATCTTGCCTTTTATACATATATATATATATATATATATATATTATCGATTTTCTGCACTATTGTAAGCACTGCAACCTTGAAACTTCTGAATATCGTTTCTTATATCTTTGTCTATGAGTGTATCAAATTTGATTAAAATCGGAACACTCCTTCTATAACCCGATTTTTTCGATTATCGATTTTCGATATTTATCCTGGGTACCCTGGCACAAAACCTAGCTAAGAACACTCGCAGACGCTTATAGTACAACTGTGTATATTTTCAAGAAAATCAGTTCAGCCGTTTCGGAGTCTATAGGTAACGGACACACACAGAGACACAGTTTCATTTATAAATAAGTTTAGATAAAAACGCCTTTAAACGCAGTAAGGTATAGTCCACCAATTTAACAAGTTTATCAATCAAATAATAGCAGTTATCACACTCTACACCTCTTTTATTTATGTGACGTGTCAACTTTGAATGTAAGCAATCATGGCTCTCCACAAATTCTTGTCCTTTGTAGCTCTTAATAATTTTTTTGTTATTTCTCCTAAACGTTTTTCCATTTACTCAAGCTTAGTTATGTTATGCGTTGTTTACCTCTGTCCTTCTTGCCTTCAATTTGTCCTATGAGTATCTTATTTTCAAAGCCCTCTTTCCTCATTATATGTCCTAGAAATCTCAACTGTCTCTTCCTGATGTTAGGTATATTTTCCCTTTTTGTTTCTGTTTTATATAAAACTTTGTTGTTAATCCATTGTATCCTCAGCATCCTTCTGTAGAACTAAGTTTCTGTTGCTTCAAGTACTTTTGCAAAAACAAAACTGCCTCTAATTAAATATGCCTGTCCTAAACTAACAAAATACAGAAACTGTATTATGTTTAGAAATAGCCATTTTTAACCTTCTATAACCAATAATGTTGGAATGTTTTTTTTTACTAAAACGTTGTTTTTATTTAATAAATAAGATCACTTTTTGTCATCAGCAACTGAAATAATTTCCAAATACTAGCAACAATTTTCAAAATTAAATATTTATTCATGAATATTTCTTTTCTGTCTTATCTAAAAATAAAATAATATGTTATTTAAATCATACGAGCACCAACTCTCAAAAATTACTAACAAATGTATCTTTTTATTTTTTTAAGATATCAGGATAAAATTTCAAAGTTTTTAATTTGATATTACAAAATGTAATTATTAAAATAATATCTTCAAGGAATTTTCTTTATTAAATTATTAAGAATATATTTGTCATCATCCTTATATTTTCAAAGTAATCATCATGCATCGAAATGAGTCTTCCTTCCCTCGATATTTCTAATAAGTTTTCTCAAATAAAGATCTATTCAACATAATATTGTTGATTAATGAATAAGTACCAAACATTTCATTAAAATCTTGTAATTCTCTGATTTTTGTTATTTTTTATCAATCGTTATTTTCTATCTTCGCAATTCTTGTTCGTTTATATTTCTTGCTCGTTAATAACGTGTTTCTTACTGTTGTGGATTCCGGGTGAGGAACCGCAGAAAATAATGAACAACAAAAACAGATATGGAGATAGAAAAATAGGTTATATAGAACGTAATATACAAACTTGAATGCAGGTTTGTAAATCCACGAATACTATTAGTAAGAAATAAATATATACAAGTCTTGAAGTGAAGGCGTTGGAAATAGTATATCTGTGTATATTATTCTAGCTAAGTGGAGCTCAGAGCTAGTCTGATGTGGTAGTCTCTGGGTAACTTCGGTATCTCTCGTATCAGTTCCGGTACTCTCCGATAACTTGCACGGATCTCTACGATTACTCTCAACTCTATGGCAGCAACTGTTCTCTCTATGGCAGGAGTATATATATACTCAGTCGAGTCCATTAACATATATAAAGGGGAGATCCCACAACACTTACATTCTTTCTCACATAATGACCCTTCCCCTACGTCTTAGTGGGCTTGTTGACTTGGGGTGAAATTATATATATATATATATTCCATTGCTAGGAAGATTAGATCACTGTGTCCTGCCAGGATGTTTTTTCCACCTGAATCCATCTTGCACATATACAAATCAACCATCCATCTGTGCATGGAAAAATGCTGTCATATATGGTCAAGCGCCCCCGCTATTCTTCTCAGTGTTCTCGACAGGCTCCAAAGGAGAATCAGTAATATGATAGGTACTGACGTGGCGACTCGATTCCAGCCACTTTCTCACCGACAGGATGTGGCTTCCCTCTGTCTGTTCTATTAATATTTTCATGGCTTCTGCTCCGACGAACTTAAGTCACTGGTGCCCCTGCTACAGGAGTTTACTCGTGCAACCAGACTGGCAACTGGGTTCCACCCATTCACAGTTAGATCAACCAAATGTAGCCGACAATTCTACTCCATCAGCTTCTTTTCTTGCACTTTCCGCCCGTGGAACTCTCTTCCATATTCTTGCTTTTCTGTCGGCTACAACCTCCAGGAATTTAAATGCAATGTCAATAACCACTTGACTCTAGTTCTTTCTACATCACCCTGTATATCTTTTCCTTTCTCTCTAACTTTGCAACTGTCATCACACCTGTAGTCCCACCCTTCTCTTTTTCCCTTCTCTGACACCTTCCGTAACTGGTTCGTCTTTCTCTTTACTCTTTATGAAAATTCACTTCCGTTTTGGAAAAAGGTTTTCGTGCGAGGTAAAGAGGACAGGAAATATGAGAAAAATGTTAGAACGGATTAAAAAATTTTTAAAAAATAATTAAAAGTTACTTTGATCTTACCTCTTAATAATGATACAGGCATTTTGGTGGAAAAGGTTGTCTTTTATTAAGTTTGGGATCTTTTTAATTTATACTATGATGTTTTTTTTTTTTAGCGATTTAGTGGAGGTACCTAACTAAAAGGTACTCTGTAAAATATCCAACATATTTTCGATAGATTTAATGAAAAAGAGTAAAGAGCCAATAAAAATTAGTGAGATAAACAAGCTGTTTCAACGGCTTCAATCTTTCTTACTGAAGTGGGACAATTTGCACTAAATTTATATGAAGGTTTTATTTACAGAGTTACAGAGTTACTGGTATTTAGAAAGAGAAGCCTGCAGATTATAAAAGGCTAAACAGATGTCTTTTACGCTATGTTAGCGATCTAAAAACCCCAAATATCAATCTTATCACTTACTCACTGCATCTATCTGTCAATCTATCTGTATAGGTGTTGGGGTAGCGTGGATATGTAAGAAATAGAACTAAAATAGAAACTTTAGAAGGAAGGTCGTATCAAAGAATAAAGGAATAAATTATATTATATATATATATGTGTGAAAAATGATACGTATATATATATATATATATATATATATATATATATATATATATATATATATATATATTTTAATTCAGATACTTCAATCCAAGGGAAAAAAGCAGGAAGGTAAATTCCAAAAAACCCGATCCTAATTAATTTTTGATTATAGGGTCCTGCCCTATGTATTCTTATTCGTAGAATTGTGTGTGTATATATATGTATGTATGTGTGTACTTCTATAGGTATGTATAATTGTAATTAATTTTTTTTTTTTTTTTTTTACCTAGTGTTGTCTTTATTTAGTTTAATTTCAAATGACCTAATTTTTTAAAAAATAATTTTATTTTAAATCCTATATCTTTTTATTCCCTTTTATTAATAATTATGCCTTTTTAAGTAAAGGCCTTTTTCTAATACTTCAACGTTTTGGGGAAATTAGGTTTTTGAATTTGTCCAGCGTCTGTAATATTTAAAAAAAAATTTTCTTTAGTTTCTTTCTTTTTCCCTCCCTTCCTTCTTTTATCTCTCTTACCACCTTTTTTCCGTGTTGCTTAAACTTACGTCGATTTAACACGGCTGTCTGTTAATTTTTAGTTACATTCTCCCTTTTTTTTGCGAATCCAGACGATGTCAATTTTTTCTTTTCTTATTTATTTGATTTTATTCTATCTTTTTCTTTTTCTTTTTCGTTTTCTTTTTCTTTTTCTTTCCCTTTATTTTTATTTTTATTTTATTTTATTATTTATTTTTTAATTTCTTTGCAATCTATTTAAAAAGGAAAAGTAGACTAATTTTTCTCCAGTTTCTGAAAGGATTTTTCTGTTGCTGAGGTGATGTGTCGTCCCCCGTGGGGATCTTCATATCGAAATGGCCATTCAACATCTTTGAATTAATTCTTTTTTAATATATATATATATATATATATATATATATAATTCCACGTGAAGAGGACTCAAGGTTTTTTTTTATATTTTGAGTTCTCTGGCATTTATTTTATTATAAACAGTGCTCAATATAATTTCTAACAAACAGCATTTAAATAACGATACAAAGACGCTCAGCATTTAAATTTCGGCGTTCGATATATATATATATATATATATATATATATATATATATATATCTTTCTATTTTCTCAATCTCGTTCAGCTGTTCATCATTTTTATTTATTTATTTATTTATTTTTATTTTTTATTTGCTAATATTTGTAATTATCCCACATTGTATTTGTAGTAGTTTTATGAGGAAAGAAGATATGCTACATGATTTTAGATGTGAATTTACTGTAGAGGATTCGAAAATTAGTGTTCATTAAAAACATTTACGCTTATATGCCTTTCTCTTTCAATCAGAACCGTATTCTTTAAGTTGAAACTTTAGTCAAATCGATTACAAAAAAAGCAGAATTAGCCCATAATAGGTCAAGAAGTGAATTCAATTATTTATATGAGCGAGTAATACAATTGCAGATAAAAAAAACTATACGTATATTTCATAGATTAGAAAAAAGAATGAGTCCATAATAGGAGTAGAACAGGATAAAGCTTTTTTTATGAGCGAGCAAAACGAATTCAGAATAAAAAAATTCTGTACGTATATTTCATAGATTACAAAAAGATATTTGATAGTTTAAGGCACAAAGAACTAGTTGAAATACTAGTAAAGCTTTAGTTACACATGAATTCAATGGATATAATGTTGTAAATTCCGAGTGTGGAACCGCACAAAATAATGAACAACAAAACAGATATTTGAGATAGAAAAATAAATTATATTAAACGTAAAGATACAAACTTGAATGCAGGTTAGTAATCCAGGAATACGATTATTAAGGAATATATATATATATATATATATATATATATATATATATATATATATATATATATAAAGTCTTGAAGTGAAGCTGTGCTAGAATTAGTATGTCTACGTCGGAACTGACAGGTGCTGTGTAATATTATCCTGTCTGAGTGGAGCTCAGGGCTACTATGACTACTGACGCGATATTCTCTGTTAAACTTCGGTATCGTTCGGTAACTCTCGGTATCTTACGGATCTCTCGATGTCTGACAATGTCTCACTATGGTAGGAGTATATGTATACTCAAGTCGAGTCCATTATCATAGAAAAAGGGGAGATCCCACAACAGATAAAAAACTCGAAATAGGATGAAAACAAGGATACATTTTCTCATTGGATTTATTTAATCTATGCAGCGAGACAATTCAAAGTGAAATAAAAGACATGCCATGATTTATTATTGGTGGACATAATCATAACAGAATAATGGACACGGATGACTGTGCTGATAGCAGATTCAGAAGGAAAATCAAAATAACACAGAAATCCAAAGACGTATAGAAATTCCTTTGTTAAAATCATTTCACCCAAAGGAAAGCGATAATGCTACTAAAACGCAAGGGGTTACTGAGACTGAAAAAATGCCTTGAACATTGCTGCAATATCGGGACATGTGGATTGATTAAACTGCTTCGCTGACTTCTAGGAAAGTTGGTTTACTGCATCGTGCTAAAAAATCTTTCTTGTCAGAATCCATCTTGCTCATTTATAAATGATTAAATTATTAATCCGTGCATTGAATACTGCTGCCATATTTGGTCTGGTGTTCCGACTATATATCACGAGATTCTTGACAAAATTTAAAGGAAGATCTGTAATGTAATCGATTCTGGCCTGGCATTTCGACTTTAGTCACTTTCCCACTAACGTAACGTGGCTTCCGTCTGTTTAATACTACAAATGCTTTCATGCTAAGTGCTCGATTAAACTAACTGCTTAATTCTTACTACACGGTACCAGAGCCTATTTACACGCAACTACCAAGCTAATATCTTGCATAATAACACGAATCCATAATGTAGATTGTGCAATCAATACATTGAAACAATCACCTTATCTGAGGATATTCAATATTCAACCTAGTGAGTACAAAAACTGTCATGACAGCGTAGGTCAATATCTCCTTCGGAAGATTTGTCATCACTACGGGATAAAAACAGTTGCAAATTAGTATGAACATTATCCTGAAGCTGCAGTTGAGAGAACAGATATTACCATTCTCTGAAAATTTTCTGTAAATACAGATTGAACAATAGAAGCAAATTGCGCCGACATAATTATCAGAAACAGAAAAGAAAAAAGTTTGTACACTGACTGGAAGTGACAAAAACACTTCTGCAAAGCATAATGAAATAAAATAAAAAATAAGCAAATACAATAACCTGGAAATGGAAACAGAATATGTGATAATTAGAAAATAAAACTGTTCATGTTGTGGTTGGAGCTTTGGTTCTAATAAAGCAAGGAACTTGAAAACAAAATCTATCTCTCTAGGAAATCCGAATAATTTCTAACAAACAGCCCATATCTTGCGAATAGCTTTGTCCGTTTTATGTTTTGTTCATAGCTGTCTTTGTTTAAGTGGAAGCAACAAAAATCACATCCTTTGTTAACCGTAGATCATTGTTTTATGGCCCGGCGTATGATTATAAAACAAATACAAATCAAAAATAGTCTTTAATAATAATTATAATAATAATAATAATTACAGAAATAGAAGATGTCACCATTCTATGGGATGATGTACATCTACACAGACAGAAAAATTGAAGCAAATAGGCCGGACATTATTGTTAAAACCATAAAGAAAAAAAACTTGTCTATTAATTGATATGGCTTGTCCAGCGGATTCTAACATAGCAACCAAGGAATTCGAAAAACTGTCTAAATATAAAGACCTGGAAATTAAAATAGAAAAAATGTTGAAAGTGAAAACAAGAGTCGTGCCAGTGATAGTAAGTGCACTTGGAATGATAAAAAATGGAACAAAACAACACAATGAAAGAATCCCTGGAAACCCCAGCTTAAGAGATATACAAAAAATTGTCTTATTAAGTACAACCCACACACTAAGGAAAACTTTATCTATGTAAAGCTAGGGATGATAGGGGAGATAGAAAAAACATGAAATGGAGCCATAACAACACGCCACGACATGCCTTAGGTCTTCCCGGAGACTTGGTTGGTAGTGCGACCATAGCAGAAATCGAAATGTGATGAAAAATGACATAATAATAATAGGCTTCGATAATTAAAACGCTTGAAAATAGCAAATGTAGACTTTGTGGAAGCAATCATGAGACAAATGAGCCATTTAGTCAGTGAATCTAATAAGTTGACCAAGAAAGAATACAAGAAGATTCTTGACTGATTGGAAAGGAAATCTACTGAGAAGCCCGCAGAGACTTATGTAATATATTACTTTGAACGGTAAAGATATGATTGACAAATACATTCGGCCGTGGAGGATGTCGAAGGACAACAAAGGTAGAAACACAGGCGGCAGCAGGTTTAAAAGACAATAGCGGCAAAAGATATGATTGACAATTATATTCAGCCGTAGATAGTGGCGTCGGAGTACAACACAGGAGTAAAAGTCGATAGCCGGCGAAGATGATTGACAGATGTGTCTGTCAGTAGATATCGTCAGACAACCCAAAAAAGCAAACATGTGTAGAAATTTTGGGGTTATATAAGTCTGGGTTTGTTGGTCAAAAACAGAGATACCCGCTGGCTGAAGAAGCAGAGACTGATAAACGACTCCCGACGGCTCCCTCGTATGTGCACGATATTTCTCTACCCTCCTACTCCACACAACCATCACTAACGAAGAATAAAAATGTAAGATTATATTTTTTATCTATGCGTGTTTCTCGTTGTCTGTCAAGACAGTTGTTGTTTGTCCAGATCCAGTGGCAGTTGTTTTACATAAAAACTTTTTGGACTTTAAAATTGAAATGGATCACCCAATTTAGGCCAGAAGACCGGATCGTGGTATTAGGAAACTAGAAGAAGACACGCGAGCGGAATTCGTTGTTCAGGCGAACCACAGAATAGAGATAAAAAAAAAGTGAAAAAAGAAGATAAAAAGTAGATGAATATCTCGACTTTGCCAGACAGCTAAGGACGTTGTGGAACATGAAAGTGATAGTCGTGCAAGTTGTTATAGGAACACTGGGAACAGTATCAAAGAACCTTGGGAGGAACTGGAAATTAGAGGAAGAGTTGGAACAACGGCATTGTTAAAAAAACAACTCCGATATTCACACTCCACCCATGTCTATTAAACTGGTTAAGAGGCTCATCCCTTGTTCCCGTTTAGGATGTGGTTTCCGGCTTTCTCTTTTCCAATCTTTTCACTATTACGTAGCCCCCTGTACATCAGTGGCGTTACCGCCTTGCTCGGGGTGATACGATTAAAAAAAATGTGTACAGAGGAAACTTGTTGTCGTTTAATCTTCAATTAAGCGACATCAAGTCGATTAACAGTTACAATTAGTTTGAATAATAATAGTGGGAAGAAAGTAAACAACAACAACAATAATAATAGTAATAATAATGCGTCGACCTGTTCAAGTCTAGGGTTAACCGTTACCTCTCCTACATAATCTGCAATGTAATCGGTGTTGACTTAGCATCTCGACTTCACTCATTTTCTCACCGACGTGACGTGGCTTCCCTGTCTTTTCCACAAATATTTTCATTGCAATTGTTCTGATGAGCTTTTTTTAATGGCCCCCGTCTACGTGAATTTAAGCGTGCTACTAGACTGGCATTTAGGTCCTAAACTTTTGCCCTTGAAATGGTTAAATGTAACCGCCACTTCTACTCCAACATTTTATTTTCTCGCACTTCCTGCCTGTGGAACTCCCTTTCTGTTTACTTGCTTCCCTGATAGCAACAAACTCTAAACATTAAATGCAACATCATTTTTTTATCCTTTATTCAATTTTTTATCCTTTATTCCATATCCCCCTGTAGACTAATGGCGGTCCTGCCTTCCTTGGGATGAAATGATTAAAAAAATATCAGCATAAGCTATGATGCTTACTCTGTAACTCCCCAGATCGAGTGGCGCCCGTGCTTTGTGCAGGATGAAAATCATTGCAAAAACAAAAATAAATAAAAAACAAAACAAAAAAATAGAATAAAACAATGTGAAATATACGTGTATTTTTGAGTACGTATGTGTAAGTAGTAGTAGTAGTAGTCGTACCTCACCAGTTCATGAACACAATGAAAAAAAAAAAAAAAAACACATGCAAAGTAATATTATTACATGTAAAACCAGAAAAAAGTCTTTACTTTTTGTGTGTACAGAAAACATTTGGTCAAAATATCGAACGAGCTGTTGTTAATTAGTCGTTTGAAAGTGGAAGTCTTAGTTAAATGGGAATTTAGAAAACACATATCCTTTCTAGGATACGATAGCAGACAGTTTGAGTGGATTTGAAAGAGCAGCAATCCATCAGATGATGACGCCAACGTTGACAGAAGAGAAGAAAAAGAAGACACCTACATAGTCAAAGGTAGATTATGCGAAACAAATATCGAGAGAAAGTCAATCATGTAGATGATTATTAAACCCAGGATAAAACGTTTCCATTTCACGGAGTAGATGTGTAGTGAATAAGCTTAGTTTGGTCAGGCACTCGGTTACTTATGTGAACACCAAGTGAGGATTTGATTTGTTTTTTTAAGGTTTATCAACCCTTTGTGGGTTATTTAAAGCCGAAATATATTTTGGATTTTACGAATATTTCTTTTTTTGCGAGTGAATTAAATATTTTTTTAAGAATATTATTTTTCTATATAAAAGTTATACTATTTAACTTATAGATGAGGGAGAAAATATATTCATATTTTTTCCAAGGGTATTTGCACGTGTGTGAAATAAGCAATACCGACTGCAGTTCGAACTCAGCTCAAATTCATCGGTTTTCTCATTCTTAGCCACTATCTATTACACCACTCGCACATTTCACCAACGATTGAGGATAAGATCATTACAGCAATAATGATAACAATGTTAGTACCCTAACCACTACTATAGAGCGACGATTCCTACAATTATTTCTTTAATGTAGTTTAATCTGGTACAAGGTTATAAGATTAGTGTACCCGTAAAAAATCGAACTCGTGACATTTGGGTTGTGAAAATTTTGTTCACCATTATACTAAGGTAAACTTCCTGGGTAGAGTTGCTGCATGTACCCTATATATATATATATATATATATATATATATATATATATATATATATGCAAGAAAACACTGCCTCCGATGTTTTTAAGCTCCTCATAAATACCCTCTATTTTTACCTACTTACGAATTGCAATACGGTAAAATGACATCTGACCTGAAAGTGCTTACTAAGTAGAGATATGTCATTGAACTTCCCTATGTTATCATTGATCTTCATCGACGCTTGGTGAACGTTTACAGAAACCAAACAGTAAATGTAACCACAGTTGAGGCAGTGGGTAATACGTTTCAGCAGTGATGACAGCGTTGTGTGTGACTCTCTGAATGGCTCCGCTCATCCCTTAACCCATCAAATGAAAGGTATCTTGAAATGGTAACGACTATCAGAAAAATAGTGTTTTGTAGTAGAAAATACATTCTATCCAACGGTATTTTGTTCCTTATTTTATTACTGAAAATAAACAGGAAAAAAAATTATTACTGAAAATAAATAGGAAAAAGATTTATTACTGAAAATAAATAGGAACAAATTTTATTACTGAAAATAAACAGGAAAAATTTTTGTTACTGAAAATAAATAGGAAAAATTCATTTCGTAAATTCCCCTGTGTGTGTGTGTGTGTGTGTGTGTGTGTGTGTGTGTGTTTGCAGTAAAAATATGTTTTATAGAAAAAATTACCCGACAAATTTCATCCAAGAAGGGTTATTGCAAAGAACGTTAATGTTATCATTTAGAATCGAGAAAATTATTTATTAATTTCATTCATGAGAAAATTATTTATTTCATTCATAAGTTTTTTTTAGAAAAGATAGGAACTGTTTTAACAGCGGGCGGAAAGTGTGATACCGAAATCCGAATGCGTCTTGAGATAACCAAAGATGCATTCCAAAATCTAAGTGGAGTACTAAGAAATAGATAAAAAAACTTTCGCTAAAAACAATGAAAAGTGTCCTTAACTGTTATGTAATATCTGTCCTCCTGTATGGCTGAAAGTGATGGGCAATCTCCTTAAAGATGAAGAAAAGAATTGAAGCAACGAAAATATGGTTCTACAAAAGAACGCTGAGAATACCATGGAGGGAACATGTGAACATGTTCCCTCCATGGTATTCTCAGCGTCCTGTTGTAGAACCATATTTTCTTTAAAGAGATTGCCCATCACTTTCAGCCAACGACGGAGTTTGAGAGAAAATGGAAACAAAAAGTAAACTTATACTTAGCATCAGAAAGAGACAGTTGAAATTTCTAGGGCACATAATGAGAAAAGAGATAAAATAAATGTAATACACAGGACAGATTGAGGGAAAGAGAGACAGAAGAAAGCTACTTATAACGTACTTAAAGAGCTTGAATAAATGGATGGCTGAACAAGTTTGAGGACAGTAAGTTTTTTTTTTAATCGTATCACCCCGAGCAAGGCGGTAACGCCACTGATGTGCAGGGGGCTACGTAATAGTGAAAAGATTGGAAAAGAGAAAACCGGAAACCACATCCTAAACAGGGAACAAGGAATGAGCCTCTTAACCTGTTCATTAGACGTGGGTGGAGTGTGAACCGGGCGATAGATAGATCTATCTACTCCAATGATGTGGATTCTGGTTGAGAAACCACATAAAATAATAAATAACAAAAACGGATATGAAGATAAAAAATGTAAGTTATATTGAACAAAAATATACAAACTGGAACATGGGTTAGTCAATTCAGGAATAATATTAGTAGGAATCAATATATACAGCCTTGCAGTGAAATAGTATATCCAGGTAATGAGTCTGTATCCGAACAACTCTAACTAACTCTGCACAACTTACTCTTTACAACTACAGTATTTAGTGGCCCTTCCCACTTAAGGCAACATGTGGCACAAGGCCATTTTATGTGGGTCTTCCGGGCCATATATCCCGGCCAAAAATATCTGTCTATTGTTCCCCAGTCGTGTTCTCTGTATAGGCAGGATTATATGTACACATCCAGCGAGTCCATTCTTATGTGTAAAAAGAGGTGCTCCCAAACAGTAAGACAAAATTTAACAGAAAGACAAAACTCAACAGAATAACAAAATTTATTGAGAACTGCAAAGTACTGGAAGTTGTGGAGAGCCATTATTGCCTCTGTCCTGAGATGGACACGGCAAATAAAGATCATTCTAATTTGAATATATGCAAAAGTTTCTCTATAGTGCTGAAACTTGGAATCTATAACACAAGCACATAAACCAACTTGACGCCTATCACATGAGATGCTTTCGTGTCATACGTGGTAAATACTGGGATGACAGGATCAAGAATAGCACAATACTGAAGAAATGTAACAACATCGCAGGCATTGAAAGCATTATAGCAAAGATGCAACTTAGGTGGGCTAGTCATGTTTTAAGAATGGGCGAGCATAGGATTCCAAAAAGAAAAGGTTCTGTATGGACAACTATCAAACTTCAAGCCTTCAATTGGACGTCTATTCTTACACTAAAAAGACAAATTGAAAGACAACTTGAAACGTTTCAACTTTGATCTGAAAAACTGGGAAATCTAAGCATCAAACCGAGGAGAAATGTGGCCTAAGAGATGTTTCATTAAAGGGTTTTGAAGACAGTAGACTGAAGCACCATGATCAGCTTGTCAAGCTCTGAAGCGGAGACGCCATCAAAATCTTGCTTCAACAAATGTCCTCTGTTAGTGTGGCTTTGTCACCCGCACCAAGGTTGGGCTAGTATTGCACTCAAGAAAGCACAAATGAAATGTTTTCCCCTTATCAGATGTTCTTCATAATTGCACAAAGTAAGCATCCATAAGTATAAGACGAAAGGTACCATCAACTGCTGACCTCCATTTATCATTTACGATAAAAGAATCCACCATAGCGCCCATAGCTAAGAGGTAGAATCGCCGACTGACGCCAATTCGGTCGGGTTTCAATCCTGGGTTAAAAGCAATCGGATGTCTAACCGTACTGATGAGCTGTGATACAGCGAAACAGATCTGTCTGCGGATGACTATATATATATATATATATTACGCTCTTACATCCTGATTGAGCACTCTGGAAGAATGGTAGACTTTGAAAAACAGTAGCTACTCAAGCATCTACGCATCGTTCATTCATTAATGAATTAGAACACTCTCAGCTTTTGGGCGTGTATAATGATAATGTACATGTTAAAAAGTCTGCCTCCTTCCACCGATTGGAAGGAAGTAGAATCGCCGACTGACGCCAATTTGGTCGGGTTTCAATCCTGGGTTAAAAGGAATCGGCTGTCTAACCGTACTGATGAGCTGTGATACAGCAAAACAGCTCTGTCTGCAGATGACTATATGTGTGTGTGTGTGTGTGTGTGTGTGTGTGTGCGCGCGCGCGCGCGTGTGTCTGTTAACGCATATACCCTGGTATTTCTAAGCTAGACTCAGGCACATACACAGTCCGGCTGATGGGGGCATGGATCATCTCCTCCGATTTCGTCTTTCACAGGAAATCATCTTGCTTATCGAGCAGGGAAACGAAAGTGAGGAAGCAAAAAACAACAAAAAAAAAAAAAAAAAAAACGGTTGTTTCATCAATGGTGGAAGTTACTTGCACCCGCGTCTGTGGATAAAAGCAATGTTGCCATTTTTTTCTTTCTGCTTATTCTTTCATTTTCTGTTTCGTTGTTCACTTGTCTATTTAACCACGCCCATTACTCGTTTCTATAAACAACACACGGAAACATTAACCGATATCATTTTTAATCCGGCCAGCATCTCCATCCATCGTTCTAGGCGTTTATGTATTTTCCTCTCTTGCTTGTATACAGTGTTCAGTAAAGTTTATATAAGGTAGCTGTTTAATTGCCGATTATCTCTAACTATAGCTTTCCTCATTCGAGTTGCTCAGACAACATGGATTTCTTCGTCTTCTTCTTCGTCTTCTTCTTCTTCTTCTTCTTCTTCTTCTTCTTCTTCTTCTTCTTCTTTCAGGACTTGAGCTATCATGGATACTATAACTTCCTGTCGTTTTTTTCTCTAAGTAAATTTAGCTCCTCTATACTCCTCCTCTGTTCTTGCCTTACCATTCATTCATCCATTCATTCATTCATTCATACTTGTTAAGTAGTTTACTCACAGTTTTCCCTGCTTGTCTTTCTGTGATAGTGAAACACACTTATTCCTCAGATAATGGACTCTCCCTCCTATATTAAGTTAAGGAAGTTAACTCGAGAAGTTCTTGGGAAGTTCATACGAGTTCTTAGAAGTTCTAGAGAGTTCTTTAGAGTTCTGTTGGAGTTCAGTAGAACTACTAGGCAGTTGATATTAGTCGGCAGTTAACAGAATACTAAGGAGTCAGCTTTCAGTGGAAGATTACCAAGTTTCTAACATCTAGGATGCGTTAAGTCGATTAGCAACCGAGATAATACGATTATAACTTTCAGTGAGAAAACTGCTTCACAACACTTTTCTTCCGTATGTCTTGGGAGTGTTAGATTCTCCAGATCATCTTTCCACATTATGCATACTAGATGAACTGTTTTTCTTGGTTGTAAGTATCTGTTTGCTTGTAGCTCTTATTTTCTTTAAAACTTCCTTATTGCCCACATACTCGGTCCATGGCATTCTCGGCAGCTGTTGGTATACGCATATTTCTCTCTCTTTAATTCTCTCCTTTATTTGTAAGGAGATTGTACAGCATTCACTGCCAAAGGAGATGTTTGCTATTGCATATTTTAGCACACTTTATTGTTTCTAAGGACATTTTTTTTATCTCTTAATACATTGTTTAGTTTCTGGAAGGCATCTTTCGTAATTCCTAAGCGCTTCCTGACATTTGTGTCACTGTCATCTATTGCTAGACTATCTAGATAGTTAAATTTCTATATCTGTTTGATTTTGATATCTCTATATTGTAGCTTATACTTCACATTCTTTTACTGACAATAATGCATGGATGTGCGTTGTAGAGCAGTGGATATCGACTCGGAACGACAAATCGAGGAGCCGAGGTCGAATTCCAGTTGAATTTCTTCCATTCACTTATCGATAAATAGCCTTAGAAAAAGTATTAACCCGTCTCTTCCCTCCAGTTATGGGTTAAATAATAGGACAGATTGGGTTCTATAGACTTGGCTGGCAACCAGTCTACCGCAGAAAGAAATGGCAACCTACTTTCGAGACATGATCGCCGAAAGCGTGTATTCCGTATTGCACTTAACTGACAATAATGCATTTTGTCTTACAGTTAATGGTTAGTCCTCTTTACTTCTTTGCTGTGGAATTTTCACAAGTACTGATCGTCTCTATTAAACGTTAAATACGGCTCATTTAATAAACATGTTCTTTTATGTTGGTTGTTTTGTTTTTATGGCATATCAACACCTCAGCGGGTCATTTATTACCAACTAAACTTTATTTATTTATTGCTGGTAATACCTTTTTCTTTCAACAATTTATAGTTGTTTATATAAGTTTTGTGTCTAGTAATACTTTTTTTCTTTTCGAGTACCAAGATTCATTGGGGATTTGTTTTTTGTTTTTTTAAGGGCAGGGTCCCCAAGTCCTACCCTGTTATTTAACCCATAACTGGAGGGAAGGGACGGATTAATAACTTTATATCCACTGTACCACAACGCACATCTAAGGGTACCAGTGCTTAAATGAATGAAGGGTATTCAACTGGAATTCGAACTCGGCTTACCGATTTCTCTTTCTGAGCCGATATCAACTGCACCACAACGCACATCCGTCATTATACGCTTACATCACCTGGTATTCCCGAGCAGTCACCCATCTAAGTACTGACCAGGCTCAAAGTTGCTTAACTTCGGTGATCGAGCGAGGATTGGTGTATTCAACGTGATATGTCCGTAAGCTATTCTTTTATGTAAATGGCAGTTTAAAAGTAGGTGGACAGGAGATGAAAGAGGTTTGTGTATCGCTTACGTTGTTCAAGAGCAATCCGTGAGTATTTTGATAAAACATTTCCTGAGAAATGGGTTGGCCGAAGAGGTACAATTAATTGTTCACTAAGTTCACCTGACTTGATCCCAATGGATTTCTTCTTTTAGAGAGTACTCAAGAACAAAGTCCATAGTTGAAAGCCAAGAAGTGTTGATAATTTGAAAACAAAATACATAGAATAATGTTGTCATATCTGGTCAGACGCCCCTGCTGTTCATCTCAGGGCTCTCAATAGACTCCAAAGAAGAATATGTAATGTGATCAGTCTAGACCCGGTAGCTCGACTCCAGCCACTTTCTAATCGGCGGGATGTGGCTTCCCTCTGTCTCTTCTACAAATATTTCCATGGCTTCTGCTCCGACGAACTTAGATAATTGGTTCCCCCTCCACAAGAATATACTCAAGCAACCAGACTGGCAAAAAGGTCCCACCCCTTTTACAATTAAATCTACCAAATGCAACCGACAATTCTACTCCATCAGTTTCTTTTTTCGTACTTCCCGCCTGTGGATCTCCCTTCCGTATACTTGTTTTCGTGACAATTACAACTTCCAAGAATTTATATGCAACGTCGATTCGCATCTCTTATCCACTTGACTTCGGTTCTTTCCTCGTTCTTTCTACATCACCCCGTGTATCTTGCTCTTTTCTTTTCTCACTCTACCTTCTCAAATGTCTTCATACCTGTGTTCCCATCCTTCTCTTGTCCTTTCTCTGACACCCGCTGTAACTGGTTCGTCTTTCTCTTCCCTCTTCTCCTGTCTAAACTTTTACACTTATGTAGCCCCCTGCGCATCAGTGGCGGTACCGCCTTGCTTGGGACGAAACGATTAAAAACAAACATTGCATTTCAAGAAATTAATACACAAAGAGACATGCGGAAAATGTTTGACGAAGCGTGTCGGGCCGATTTCAAAGCTGTGTAAATTGTAAATGACAACAGATTGATCATCAGCGCCGATAAAACTTAAGCAATTCTGTATTATTGTACACAATAAAATTGAATTGTCAATGTTAAAATTGTATTAATAAATATAATTGCATATGTAATTTCAAAATAAATGCCATAATTTACTGTCCATCTAGTTTTGACGACTCTGTATATATATATATATATATATATATATATATATATATATATATAGTCATCCCCAGACAAATCTGTTTCGCTGTATCACAGCGAATCAGTACGCTTAGACATTCGATTGCTTTTTAACCCAAGATTGAAACTCGACCGCATTGGCGTCAGTCGGCGATTCTATCTCTGAGCTATGGGCGCTCGGGAGAAGGGGGTAGACTTTTAGCGTATAATACGCCAGTAATCAGATTGCTCTAATTCATTACTGAATGAGCGATGCGTAGATGCTAAAGTAGCTACTGCTTTTTCAAAGTCTACCATTCTTCCAGAGTGCTCAGTCAGGGTATATTTAGTGTATTGAGGCAGCAGTTTAGATAATTTTCTAAACAGATATTGTTAAATATAACAGACAGTGAATGTCTATTATGTTTAATCATGAGCCGTTCTAAACATCGTATTTTGGCTTTAATTTCAGGTGAAAATAAGACAAAAATTGTCCAACATCTGGATAATTTTTTTATTTGTCGTTTAATGAGGTTCCATGGAAATTTCTTGATGTTGGAATCATTTAATGCTGCGCATCATGTAACTTAAATTTAGTGTATCGAGGAAGCATATAATTACATATATTTGTGTGTGTGTGTGTGTGTGTGTGTGTGTGTGTGTGTTCGAGCCTTAGGCTCGAGCTAAAAAATTACCGAACCGAGTTGGGCTGTTCACTTTGTCATTTTGGCTTCTTGAAAGGTAAGAATCCACCTTTTCTGTCTTGTCTCACTTATCAACAGATTGCTTCATAAAATCTTTCCTTCTAATCACTGCACAATGGCTATCGAAGAAGCGAGTGGGAACAGCATTCTCCCAATTGTAGTTTATTTTCCAAGGTAGCATTATCCAAAAGTCTAGGATCCTCTTTCTCAACCTCCATGGAAACCAATGATAATAACTTTGAATTATTACCCAATTTTCGAGATATAAGTACTTAGATTAAGCTATTATGACACAAGTACTAACATAATTGCGCACTCAATAAAGACTGAACTTACACTTTGCTTTTTAATCTCCGCACTATGATAGGCAGATTTGCGTAGTTAAGGTATGCAGTCAGAGTGCAGGTTAGTCCTTTGAATATGATTTTGATATCGCCTGAATTTTTCATAGAAAGGTTCCATTATTAAATTAAAGTTACTACTTGAAATAACTAACAGATACGGATATTATGTGAAATCTTAGTTTGATTCCTATCTTAGCGCTCTTGATATATAGCCTTGAACCAGGTTTAAGTTAGACGGTCTAGCAATCTGTTGATTGAGTCTGACTTAACAAAATGAATCATTTGTATGGAAATTGTTTAAATATCTACACGAATCATTAAACAAAACTTGGGTAAATGCATTAGTGAATGTAAAATTGTTAATCAGTTTATTGACTTGAGTATTTTTTTCCTAATAACCCAAATACCTATTGATAGTGAAGCATATAAGAAATATGAATTATTTACGAACGCTCCTATTTTGCAAATATTCTCATTGATTAATCTTTTTCTTTTCATAAAGTGAATGGTGAATATTTAAGAGATGTTTACTCACTTGAGAAAATTAAAAAGAATCAGTTCACTTAAAAGTTTTCTTTTCAACTTATGAAAAGCGTACATAATGTATTGTTTTGCCTTTCGCAATTTTTTTTTTTTTTTGCAATGATGAATAATACATATTTCATTGAAAAAGCAAACAAATCGTTCATTCCAATGTCCGATGTTGGTGACTTGTTTAAATATAAAAACCGACTCGATATTTTGGTTAAAAAATTAACTTAAACCCGAAAGGAATAAAAGGTTGTAGCAAATATTGTCCGGAAAATTTATCCAACTTACTTCATATTTTTTTTAATTTAACATAACGTTTTGGTTAATCTATTCGAAACATTGTTTTAATAATGAGGATTATGTGAAGAAGTGGCTCAATTATCTGTATAGTTAGTCAGTTAAGTGCCATACGTGATACACGCTTGGGCGATCATGTCTCAAAAGAGACATGACTGACTGGGCAGAAGATTATCCCGCAGTAGGTTGCCATTGCTTTCTGAGGTAGACTGGTTGCCGACCAAGGCTATAGAACCTAATCTGTCCTGCTATTTAACCCATTACTGGAAGGAATAGACGGATTAATACCTTTCCCAATGGTATTTGCGCGTAAGTGAATGCAATGAATTCAGCTAGAATTCGAACTCGGCTCCCCGATTTCTCGTTCCGCGCCGATATCCAATGCACCACAACGCACATCTGTATAGTATTTGGCATATTGATGACTCAGACAAAACTGATTCATTTATTGAGTGATGAACCACCAAATTCTAATTAGGATAAAAGTACAAAACGTTTTGTTCTTTTATCCCAACAGGAACATTAAAAGCAACTTTGTAAATGGAATTTTGGGTAAATTATCAAGAATAAATAAAAAATGCTAATCTGCTTGGTCTGGTAGAGGTCAGTAATAAATTGCTGCTTGACTGGGAATTTGTCACTCATTGGCTATATTCAGCACATACTGAACCTTTGAATTATTGCAATTTTAAATTTTCTTTCGTTCTAATTTTCAAAGAATTCCTTTAGTAAAATTGTTTAATTCTCAAGAAGTCTACCAAAGGTACTTAAACAGATCTTCAAGGAGAAAGATAAAAAAACATTTCCAAGAAGATGGAATTATGAAGTTTTATAAAAGATGGCAGAACCTAGCTGGACAAAATAATAAATATGTTGATTAATAAAGGTAATGCCAAAAATAATCTAAAATATCTTAAAATAATCTAAAATATCTTAATTAATTCGACTTGTTAAAGCTGGTTGCAAAAGAAAATGTCCTTCCTTTGCGACCCTCTCCGCTTAGGTCAGGTAACAAATGGATTACTGTCAAAAATTAGACGGCCAACTAATAACGATTGGAAGGTCTTTTATTATGTAACCTCTGCCATCCCCTCATACTGCCACTCCTGTGAGGTGGCTATAAATGCGGAGATAAATGGGGCACTCGCGCCCTAGAACCCCCCCCACATACTACAGACACGGTTACCTCACCCTGGTAAGTCGTCATTATTTCCGACATGTTTTTACTTAATAAATCGAACAAACTTTTTCGGTTTATTCACACTACCAACTCTTGCCAATACTCTGATTAGTTTCTGAAAGCCATCTTTCTCCATTTTCATCTGTCTTCGGTTTTCTGTGTCACATTTTCACTCGTTTGTTATTGCACTACTCAGGTAGTTAGGTTCCTGTATCAGTTTGATCTTGATGTCACAAATTCGTAACTCACATCTTGGGTCACCACAAACATTCATTCTGTCTTTTTAGCAGTGAGCAATCTTTTTCTTTCTTTTTCTTTTTTTTTTATAATCATATCGCGCCAAGCAAGGCATTTTATTGCCACTGTTTTGCAGGGGGTTACATAGGAGGAAAGTTATGAGAAAGAGTGACTAGTTATAAGGGGTGTCAGGAAGTGGGTAAGAGAATACTGATGAGAGTGGAGTGGACGGAGAAAGGAGCATGAGAAAGAGGATGCAGGTTAGTGAGATAGGATATGACTATTGATTCTGCATTTAAATTCTTGGAGATTATAGCTGTCGGGAAAGCAAGTAAACGGGGGTGGGGAATTCCACAGGCGGGAAGTGAGAGAAAAGAAGCTGCTGGAGTAGAATTTGCATTTACAATTTATTGGTTTCACAGTAAAAGGGTGGGACCTAGTTGCTAATCTTGTGGCTCATGTAAATTTATATATAGGGGGCACCAGTGAGCTAAGTTCATCGGAGCAGAAGCCGTGAAAGTATTTGTAGAAGAGACACAGAGAAGCCACATTGCGCCGGTGGGAAAGTGACTGTATCCGAGCTGCCAAGTCGGGATCAAGTCTTTTCCTTTATTTCTTCGTCTAAGAGCCCTTTCTTATTCTGGTGCTGTGGTTAACAAGCTAATCTTACAGACTAATTTTTCATCTCAAAAGAGTGTTTTATGTCAGCCGTGTGTTTATTCCGTTCATTAGTACGAAATTTCAATCAATAGAAAATATGTCTTTATGACAGAATTCAGCATCTGTTTAAGTAATAATCAATCAACAATCAATAATAACAGGGTAGACAATGTTAGCCCTGTTCACATTCACTGAAGATTATGTGAGTAAATATTGAAACAATATATCGCGAATTATCTTTCTTAATCAAATAAATATTTAAGAAACCTTGGTTAGGGTAGCAATGAACTCATTGTTCTATCGTTTCTTTTTTAGATTTTCATTTTAAATGTTCATATCACTTCAAAATGTAGGTGAGAATAACTCTTCGCGGATTCCTTTCCTTTATTGTATGTGAATCCGAAGGCGAACTGGAATGGCCAAGGACGCATTCCAGAAGCTGAGCAAAGTATTAAGAGACAGGAAAATTTCGCTAGAAACAAACAAAAAAAAGTGTTCTGGAATGCTATATGATGTCTGTCCTTCAATTGTCCTGGACAATATCATCAAAGATGAAGGAAAACTTGAAGCAACTGAAATGTGGTTCTACAGAAGGATGCTGGGAATATCACGGATCGAGCATGTAAACAATGATGAGGTTTTAGAAAAGATGGAAACGAAAAGGAAGTTAATACTGAGCATCAGCTGAAGTTCTTAGGACATGTGATGAGGATGGAAGGCTTGGAGAATCTGATACTCACAGATCAGATAGAGGGAAAGAGAAACAAGGAAAAACAGCGGATAACATATTTGAAGGGCATGAGAAGGTGGTTGGCAGATCGGGGCTTGGGTTGGGTAACAGGAGAAAGCGTGCTAAGAGCTACCAGGAATAGGGAGTTATGGAAGACTATGATCGCCTACGCCTTCAAGGGACATGGCACATAGAAGAAGAAGAATGAAACACACTAGCCTTGAATTTGAACTCGATTCGCTTATTTAGCTGTTCACATCAATATTCGACACACACACACACACACACACACACACACACACACACACACACACACACACACACACACACACACATATGTGAAATGTGTATGTATATAAATATAAATATATATGTATATATGCAATTTGTTATATATATTATATTATTTATATATTATATATGCGTTGTACGTATTTGAAAGCGCTATGCCAAGCCCCATACGGTTAACATATAGTTATGTTTGTGTGAGCTCCGGTGGGCAAACGCGCGCGTGTGTGTGTGTGTCTCTGCGTGCTTCAATGCGTGTACAAGTGTGTATATGTCTGCGTTTGTCACGACAACAAATTTTCCTCTCAATTTTCCTCCCACTTTCACAAAAATATACCAATATACGCAGTCCTACATATAGCCAATTTTTTAAACATTAATCAGTTTGTCTGACGATCGCAAGTGCGTGAAACCCAGGGTCACAAACTCACACCTATATATATATATAACGGGATAATACGGAAATTTACGAAACTAGCATTAGCCAACATATTTGAATTTTATTTGTTTTAACATTATTTTGAATGGATACTTGTATAGTTGGATAATCTGTTATAATGTAATGTTTAATTTATAAAAACAGACCATCCACTCAAATACGAATATCCATTAAAAATAATGTTAAAATAAATAAAATCCACACACACACACACACACACACACACACACACACACATATATATATATATATATATACATATATATATATATATATATATATATGAATATAAATTTAAGAGAAAAAATATTCTTACCCGACGCGTTTCGTTCCCTGAGAAGCGTTATCAAAGCAATTTGCAGAAATATAGAAAATGTTTCTTACTATTTATAATCTAGAATTATTTCATTTACACTATTTAAATTGTGCCGACTGTTGTTCTTATCTTTATTGTTATATTCACGACGGTTCGGCTGTTGAACCCTCCGATCTTCTTCAGATGATATACATTGGCATTTCAAACCGAACACTTTATTTGTTTCACTGGGGTAGATTGTTCTACACTCTTGTACAAATTAATTGAAAGATCCGCTTTATTTCCCTTTTTTCCTCCATATGGTCAGTTTTAAACCCACTGGAATGACAGGGTGTAATCGATTTCTATTTTTGCTCAGATTAGGTCATTTGCAATAGTGTGCAGTAATATGAATCTGTTTTCGGAATGTATGATGAAATTTCTTTGGATTGAAAAGTTTTGTTCATCCGTAATTGCCTCAGATTTTTAACACGACTAGACACTAACTTGACTGTCAATTAGTTGTCCAACGGCCATTTCCTGCAATGAACGTTACTCTAAGAAATATATATATATATATATATATATATATATATATATATACAATAAGTATATATATATATATATATGTATATATATATATATGTATATATATATATATAATCATATATATATATAATTCGGAAATAAAAAGCCTCATTACAAATATCAGAAAATACAAAAGAAAATCTGCAAGACTAAGTTGTCTCTATCGTTTAACACAACGTGTTTAATATATATATATATATATATATGTGTGTGTGTGTGTGTGTGTGTGTGTGTGTGTGTGTGTGTGTGTGTGTGTGACGAATATTATGCTCTCATTACGACTGAGCACTCTAGACAGGAAAATTTGAAAAAAAAAGTTACCGCTTCGGCGATATATGCATAACTCTTCAGCAATGAATTAAGTTCTTTCGTGACTGGCGTGTGTATACGCCGTTTATATATAACATGTTAAAATTTCCCTTCTCTGATTCCATGTGTCTACGGTTTAGGGGTTAGCAAATCCGACTGATAACAAATTGGTCGATTATCGATCCCGGCCGGAGGTAATCTGATGTCTAGCTACACCCATGAGCTCCGATAAAACGAAACAGACTTGTATGTGGATGACGGAACGTATGTATTTATATATATTTGCTTTAATTGTGCATTGAGCACTCTTTTGCGATCTACCGTCTGATGGTCCAACCAGCCACTATTTTTACTGGTATATATAAATGTGTGTGTGTATGTGCATTATATTATAAATTTTTGCAATTTATGTGTGTGTGTGTGTGTGTGTGTGTGTGTGTGTGCGTGTGTGTGTGTGTGTGTGTGTGTGCATAGACAGATAGATGTTGATAAGGATGTTGATAAAAATTCGGTCCCAAAATCTAACCAAATGCTCAATATACCGAATTTTGGGGAAACTTTTCTGCACCCTCTAGTATAATGATAATTAGTGAAGAACAAAAAGCGTATTCAATTGATTTTGTGATATATCCTTAGCTAAAGGTTTTTCTGGGTGTGGTCCTTTTTATCTACTTTAGCGCAACGCAGGAATACTTTCATCACGTATATGTTACCAATATATACATAAAAAAACAAAGTCAATAAAACAAAAAAGAAACAAAAAATCCGAGGAAAACGCCCGTATTTCCTGCGGTGAGTTACAACCGACCCCACATACCCACATAGGCCCCTATCGATGGAAACAGTTCGTTTGCAGGTTTAGGAAAGGATTATTTTACATATCAAAACGCATCCAAAGCGCTTCGTGCCCACAAGTATGTCGTGCACCACCTTAAGAAACAAATTTGTGTTCCCAGTGGCAGAGAATTATTTACAAATCATTATGCAGTACTTAAAGATTTTGTGTGTTCAAACTCTTGTGAAAATGAATTATTTCTGGCATCGTCCTGCTAGGTCCAGTTTAAAAGGCAATCAACTGTGATTATCAGAAACTATATATATATATATGTATTTTAAAAACTTTAATCCAAAAGGAAAAGCAGGAAGGTAAATCCCAAAGACCCGATCCTAATTAATATTAATATTTTAATATTAAAAAATGATCCAGGTGGAGAGCTCAATGTAATCAATATTTAAATTACAGAGCCAATTATACAATAAAATCAATTTAGAAGTTCAAAATTGTTGTATGATCATTTCTACATGAAATCCCTAAGAGAGATTTCACATATCATTGGCAACTTTCAATACGCAAAATAAAATAAGATTTTACCGGCGGAAGTTAAAAAATTTACGTCACAGAAAAACCTAGATGGAATTAATAAGTAGATAGCAATCAATCTCTATTTTTAGATTTTGGACAACATTACTTTTAGACTGATTTCTAGGTGAAAAATTTTAAAATTTGACTTTGTCTAGCTCTAAAAAGGAGGAGGGGGAGTAAAGGAAGAAATAGGAAGTGGTGCTTGACGGGGAAGTGGGCTAAACAAAATGAAAAAAAAAGGAAGAAAAATAAAGAAAAGAAAAATTTCATTTCCGTAGAAAATATATATATTCTGATAATCACGTTGATTGCCTTTTAAACCTTTAGATGATTACTCATATCGGGGTTGTTTCTTTGTGCTGATCTCGGTTCGAACACTTTTGACTGACGTTCATGTACTAAGCTCTTTCTTTTTTTAAAACCATTTTTTTCCTTCCGTCGAAAAATTTAGCGGAAGGTTTTCGACACGTGTATAATTATAATCTCGTTTATACACACACACACACACACACACACATACATATATATATATATATATATATATATATATATATATATATATATATTGAAAGAAGAAATCATGTATACCCCAAACATTTTTTCAAATTTAAAGTGGATCTCTTTTCTGATTGGTTAAATTGAAAACACACATAATTTTTTCTGTCTTCCCACATCCATAAATAACAAACGTATTGTTTCTTATATTCAAAATTCAAATGAAAATCATTTTCTCAACAATGATCGAACATTGCATGATGACGAGGTAAAAATCTCGAAATATAGAAATTTCCGTGTAGCAATGTAAACTATATTAATTTTAAATAAAAAAATAATTATATTATGCTCTACAATATTTATTTTTTGTTTTATTGAGCAATTTTATAAAAAAAAAGTAAATGCTGGAGAACTCGGAATTGTAAAACTGTTGGTTCTCTTCACTTATATATATATATATATATATATATATATATATATATATATATATATATATATATATATATATATATGAAACGCGATGCTCTCTTTCGAGATTGTGCACTTTCGACTGCTGGTGAATTTACATTGTTGTAAATAAATTATATGCTTTGAAATCTTCCTTTCTCGAACGTCCGCCGATGGTTTTGTGGGTGAATTTCTGACTACTGATAAATCTGTCGGGTTTCAGTCCTGGCTTGAGGCGGGTATTGAATCTCGCTGTACCGATGTGCTGCGAGACAGGCCTTTATGCATATGATTTATTTATTCATATGATATATATATATATATATATATATATATATATATATATATATATATATATGAAAAAAAAAACGTATTTGTATTTAGACATGAAAACAAACAGCAAATCGCAATATGTAAATGCTGGATCAAACCACTCAAAAGTTACGACCAAAAACGTCTCAAAAGGCATTGACTGCAGACTATCAAGAAATTCTTTAAATAAATATATTTTTGAAGAAAAGTGTATGAGCGGACATTAACAAAAGAGTTCACAAAATCATGCTTGAATTTAAACCTCAAATGATTCAATCTCTGAGGAACATCAAAAGAAAAAAAATATTGTTTTGTTCAATCCCACTCCCTTCTATTTAGGGGTAAAAACAAATATAGGAAAATGTTTTTTAAACTGCTTCATAAATGCTTCTCCAAATTTATTTCTGAGTTGCACAAAATATTCAACAAAATCACCGTGAAGATAAGTTATAGTTGTACCAGCAACTTAGAAAATACAATTAAGAAAAGGAACATCAAGAATTTGAATAAAGACAGCATGCAGGATAATGATATAATTATCCACGTTCTTCTGTAGTAATAAAAATAGGTGCTCACTGAAAGGAGCATGTAAAACAGAAGAGACAATCTACACCGTAGAGGTGAAAAATGGAAATGGCCAAAATAAAGTGTGTTGTGAGTGTACAGAAGGTAGCTTTCCGAAAAAACAGTATAAAACATCGATCATCATTTAAGCTAGAATGTTACAGACGCTGCACAAAATTAGTTAGTCATATGTAGGAACTAAAAGAAAATAAATGGGGAAAAAACAATATATGTTGGTGTATTTTGAAAAATAAAATGCCAAATGGCGATTATGTTATATCCAGAGCAAAGTAACTTGTTAAATGAGAGATCTGAAATAATGACAGTTTACAAAACGTCAAAAGAATTACCTTGAAAATATTTCCAGAACAGCATAGGGAACAGCGATTTGAAAGTGATTAAAAACGACATGCCCGTTCATTGCAGTTTTTTTTTGTTGGTCTCTCGCTCAACTGCGCTAGACATAATAATCAAAAGAGTTGCATTCTGTGGCGTTAGGTGGTCGGATGTAAAGGATGATGCGGCCGGATGTAAGGGGGTGATGTGGCTGGATGTAAAGGGTGATGTGGCCGGATATAAGGGTGATGTGGCCGGATATAAGGGTGATGTGGCCGGATGTAAAGGGTGATGTGGCCGGATGTAAAGGGATGATGTGGCTCGATGTAAAGGATGATGTGGCCGGATGTAAGGGGGTAATGTGGCCGGATGTAAGGGGTTGATGTGGCTGGATGTAAAGGGTGATGTGGCCGGATATAAGGGATGATGTGGCCGGATGTAAAGGGTGATGTGGCCGGATGTAAGGGATAATGTGGCCCGATGTAAAGGGTGATGTTGTCGGATGTAAAGGATGATGTGGCCGGATGTAAAGGGTGATGTGACCGGATATAAGGGATGATGTGGCCACAGATATCGTATGACAACCATGTCTGAGTTTTTTCTGCTTCTGTGGTACAGAATCCTAATGCAAGACACATTGTCTTCCAGTAACCACCCTCTTAAGCCAAGGTGGTACTACCCCCTCAAAGAATTTGATGTATGCCTCCGTGTTGAGTTTGAGGCCTTGTGGAGGCATAACACCGCCATCACTAGTGATCTCTCTAAACACCTTCGTAATCACCATTAGACTTATCCAACACTTTCCGAATCCTCTGCTCTGTCTTCAGATTGACACCCAAACACTCTAAAATGTTCGTACAGGAGCTTCTAGCGTAAATAACAAGTAGTACAACATGACGTTTCCAAATCTCTAGAGTGAATTGCGTCCTGGCATTCTTTTACTCACAGACAATGCCAAACTGATTCTAATACACTGTGAAGTCGACAAAATAATAAAAAAAAAACAAAAAAACAAAACGCGCATGCGTAAAATTAAAATATAAAATGGCGATAATTTAACCATCGCAGTCTGTATTTATCATTATTAGGAATGGTTTGTTATCACTCATCAGGTTTCTCTTTTATACCTTTTGAGTAAAATGAATAATATAAAATGGCGAAAATTTACCCATCGCACTTTGTATTCGTCATTTGCAATGGCCTGTTACAGCTCATCAAGGTTTTCTTTGTTACCTATTGATGCAAAATGTTTTCGGCGAACTTTTTAATCTTATTTTCTTAGAACATTTTCACCAAAATCTTTTGCAGCGTTTGTACAATAACCGGTGAAAATGGCAAGTGGAGAGGAGAACAGACCAGCTGAGTTTCAAATTTTGTTCCTGTGTTTTTCTGACGCTGACATCGAGAAAAAGACATGTTTTCCTATCAGCGAGCGCAGGGTGCTTTTCAGCCAAAAATTTATAGTTACATTGCAGCTGCCGGACGTTTGTACATTGAGTGATTCATTACGTTATAGAAGCTTTCTTCCATGATGCTATTGTGGTTGGTTGAGGAGATTTGTCAGTCTGCTGCCTTTTGCGTTAAACATTGTCATATGTAACCTACTTTACGTCACCTGTTAGGATATATTTAAGGAATGATTAGTTACGATTGTATATTTGTCATTACAATTGGATCCTACAAATGGATATTGCTCAACTTAAAAGAACGAATGTGTTTTCATTTACATTTTGATTTATATGCAGATGTTTTATACCAGATGTGTAATTTTAATATCTGTCCGTATGTTAGTGCGTGTGAGTGCATGTGTAACGAAAAGAATGTTACCCTCTCGAAGTTATGACCTTTGTATGAGAAGCCACCCCCCACAAAGATGAAAGCCACTCAAAAATTGCCATACGTAAAGCATCCCAATTGTTTCGGCGGTTTTCTTTGCCACACTTAATCATAATGCACCTACAGAGACTTAGGTATTTAACAAATTGAGTTTGGTCGAGTACAAGAACACTGGTGAAGGACACCCCGTGAGAATCAAAACCATGATATCAGCGAAATAGACAACCAGATGAGATTTTTAACCATCGCTAGAATTCTAGAAAATTAGTGATATTTACGAAATTTAGTCCAGGACAAAAACAAATGGGATAAACAGAGGCCAAAAATATCATGGTATGCCAATCCCCTAATGGAATACACGCCTAGAAAATCAACATTGGTGACCATGTCTTTTGAAGGAACTCAAACACCGACCATTAGTGCTGATGCGAAACAACTACTACAGCCTCACCGAGAAATTCGCAAACATTACATAAATTCAATCAATGAATCAATCAATCTGCAAGGTTTGAATGTTTAACTATTTAGCTTATTTTTTTTTTAATTTTAGAATAATGCCTTAATGATTGTGATCAAAATTGTGAACAAACTGTCCGAAGTTCGTGTTTGCGTTGTTGTTTTGTTCAAATACTCTCGACCGTTTCCGCCGTTTTCAAGAACTATGTGGTGTCGAGGTAGTAATCAAGTCTTCTTTGTCTACATAATCTTTAGAAAGCTGAAAGTTTGAAATAGTTTTCGGTGACGTCATTTTTAACACTTATTGAAAGCAAGTCCGAACCAAAAAGAATGCTTTATATATATATATATATATATATATATATATATATATATATATATATATATATATATAAAAATATATATATATATATATATATATATATATATATATATGCTTTATATATATACTTATATATATATATATATATATATATAGGAAAAACTACTAAAAAGTTGTAAGTTTAAAAATGTAATATCTTTTTACAGTATTTATTTATTTCTATTATATATATATATATATATATTTGATATTTCAGACCGGCCTCGGCCTTTCATCAGAAACAAATGATTTTAAAATTTAAACTAGAAGCGTTCGTCGCGCGAGCGTTCGTCGCGCGAGCGTTCGTCGCGAGAGCGTTCGTCGATGTTTACATCATTATGATATATATATATATATAAAATATATATTATATACACTTCAAGATAGTTTCTCTTGTGTTGAATGATATTGTATTTAATGTGGGTTGTTTATTTTGCATAATAATAGCCTGAGTGCGTGTATAAACGTTTGTGAAGTAATTAACAGAAGCCAAATTGTCAAAAAATCAATTTGCTTCATTTTCACTAAAAACTTTTAAATATTCGACATTACACCTTCATAAGTTGTAGTTATCTTCATTGTGGGCATTAATGCAAGTTAGACCCAGTACAAGACGAGATACAGACTAAAGCGCAACTTTACCAAAATAATGTATGTAAAAGATATGAGACACTCTAATTAACATTGTCGCAGATTATGTTATGGATACAAATTTCTTATGTGTATTTGGGAAGCAATCTTTCGTTTAAGCATGTTTCGTTAAAAACGACCGACAAGGAAGATTTTATTAATTTTTGATTTAATTTTTTCCATTATTCTTGCATGTTATCACGTGATGTGCGTGACTGGGCATCATCTTATGCTTTATATTGACGTCAAGAAACGAGGTTTTGTTATAGCTAAAAACCAACGAATTTATCACTTATCTGTATAAAAAAAAACCACCAGTAAGAACATTTCTTCTTAATTATAATATCCAATGCCCAGAAAGATATAAAATAGCAGTAATAATGAACTTCTTAAATAAAGCACATAAAAACTCTTCCTCCCAAAGAATATTTTTGAGCAAATTAAAACAAACAAACATTAGTCAGCAATAGTTTTCCCAACTACATCACTGATAAACAAATAAAATTATTCTTACAAAAAAATACATGCCGCTAGCATTAAGAATAACACACAAGAAAACATCAACATTTTTATTGCAGCCAAATGCACATTAATTATAAACAGGATGAATTTTCTTTACGAAAAGTTATTAGAGACATATTTCTTCTGCAATTCCTCAAAAACATTTAAAATTTATAATATATTATAGAAACTGGAAACTGGTAAACATCGTTGTTTCTAATAATAATAACCCCATCAAATCTAAACTAGCGATGACTAATACAATGTATGAATTTCGATACCTTGTACAAGATTGTGTTTCTTGTCTGAAATCAATTACCTATATTGGCCATACTACCACTTCTTTGATTAGACGCCTTACATACCAGTTATCCAGCAATAATAGTGAAATAAAACACAGTTATTAACCCATAACTTACAAGAACCCTTAAGAAAACTTTTTGTTGAAAATACAAAATACTATTTAATCTACAATATCAAAAGCACATCGCTATAAGAGAGGCACTATATATCAAACAATTTTCTCCTACCTTCAATTACTTTCGAAATTAGATAAAAAAGATCAAAGAAAATTAGTGAGGTTATTAGAAACCAACCCAAAATTAACAACTCGTCAAGTAATAAATACTTATATATATATATATATATATATATATATATATATATATATATATATATATAAACTTAACCACAGCATCTATCATTTTTAACGAAACATGCATAAAAGAAGGATTGCTGCCTAAATACCCAATTTTTAAATTACAGGCCACAAGGAAAGTTTAAAATTAGTACATTGTCTGTCATTTTTATGAAAAATTATCTTCCATGGTTACAAGATTACAATTGTAAGATACCCGGTGAGAATCGAAGTGACTACATTCTAGTAATCATATGCGAGACTCGCCCACTGATCTATCCGAGGTCGAGGCGATTTTATTTTTCTGGTACATGTTGTTTTTCAAAGAGCAGCTTAGATGCGGTGTAAGGTCGAAAGTACAAGTGAGGATCGAACTCACTACTCATTTTAATAGGTTCTAACTAGACAAGCTTGCTAGCCATAACACTACGTCGAGGTCCAATCATCGTGGCATGTATATTTGCTTACAACATTAAATTTAATAAAAGACTATATTTTGGCGTGTACAAGTACATACAAGCGTGCGCGGACACACACACAGAGATACAAAACATAAAGAAACACAGACAAACGCAAGCATCTGTCAAGTGCCATACGTGATACACGCTTGGGCGATCATGTTTCGAAAGAGACATGACTGACTGGCAGAAGATTATCTGCAGTAGGTTGCCATTACTTTCTGCGGTAGACGCATTGCTAGCCAAGGCTATAGAACCCAATCTGTTCTGTTATTTAACCCATAACTGGAGGGAAGAGACGGATTAATAGCTTTCCCAAGGATATTTGTGCGTAAGTGAATGCAAGGAATTCAACTGGAATTCGAACTCAGCTCCCCCATTTCTCGTTCAGAGTCGATATCCACTACACCATGGAATTGTTATATTCTGTTCTCTTGTCGAATGTGCTTAATTTCCCAAGTGTTGTCTGAAAAGCTAATTTTTATACATGTCTGTCTGGTATTTGTATTTTTGAATAACCTAAAGGTACAAATATCATCAAAGATTTATGGCCAGCTGAAGTCATAAAACAAGTTTTTATTCTTGTCGTTTGAGACGTCATTTGGGTTGGTTACCCATCACAAACATTCATCCAGTCCATTCTTCTCTCGAGAGTTGAGCAAGGAATGTCCCAATTTTTTAGGGTCATCTCGAAAGTTCAGTAGATTTAAGAACAATTGTACTACTTTGTACCACGCCCAGATAATATCCAACTTGTTTATCAGGTAAAAGAAAAAAGAAAGATTTAAACTCTAGTAGAGTAACATTAAAGTGTTGACGTGATTGCATATTTTGTGTATTCCTATCGACATGTAAAATATTTCTTGTTGTTGCTGTTATTGTTGTTGCTGTTGTTGTTATTCTTATTATTATTGGTAGTAGTAGTAGTATTTTATTTCCTTTGATTCGTGATATATACTCATTTCTTTCCATGTTCCAACCAGAGACCTAAAGTCAAAAACAGCATCATGACATTATCCACTGAGAGTGTTCACACACATTTTACATACATAAAACCCCTCGTAAAGTGTGAGATGTATTTGTGAATACATGTTTCATGTTTCTTAAAGGCTTGGGCTACCAGGGATCCCTTCAAGTTTATCAAAACTCTTTAACTCCAACCACAACTGGAACTACTGATGCTCTCACATGCCACATTTTTGAGGTTTCAATTTCAAGGTCCTTGTACTTTGATACGTTTTTAAGATCTTCAAAGACACATTACACTCAGCAGGGATTGTCATGTCAATAAATAGGAATATTCTGTTATTATTATTATGTCATTTTTCATCATATTTCGATTTCTGCTTTGGTCTTACTACCAACCAAGTCTGCGGGGAGACCTAATGCAGGTCGTGGCGTGTTGTTATGGCTCCATTTCATGTTTTTCTATCTTCCCTATCATCCCTAGCATTACATAGATAAAGTTTTCCTTAGTGTGTGGGCTGTACTTAATAAGACAATTTTTTGTACATCTCTTAAGCTGGGGTTTCCAGGGATTCTTTCAATGTGTTGTTTTGTTCAATTTTTTTCATTCCAAATGCACCTACTATCACTGGCACAACTCTTGTTTTCAATTACCACATTTTTCTATTTCAATTTCCAGGTCTTTATATTTTGACAGTTTTTCAAATTCCTTGATTGCTATGTTACAATCCGCTGGACAAGCCATATCAATTAATAGACAAGTTTTCTCCTTCTGGTTTTTAACAATAATGTCTGGCCTGTTTGCTTCAATTTTTCTGTCTGTGTAGATGGTGTAATCCCATAGAATGGTTACATCTTCTATTTCTGTAACCGGTGCTGGGTGATGTTCATACCAGTGTTTGTTTACAGATTTTCCATAATGTTTGCACATTGCCCAATGTAAATATTGCCCAACTCTATCGTGGCGATTTTTATATTCATTTGGAGCAAGCACAGAACAGCCTGAAATTAGGTGGTCTATTGTTTCTTGGCGTTTATCACAAAACCTGCATTTTGGATCCTTATTATTATGCATAATATTTGCCTGAAAGTTTCTAGTGAAAAGACTTTGGTCTTGTGCTGCAAGAATAAAGGCTTCAGTTTCAGACTTTAATCCAGATGCACGTAACCATCGATGAGTATTAACTTTGTCAACATTGGATTTATTGGCACGTTCTGGATATTGGCCATGCAGAGGTTTGTTTTGCCAGCGCTGTTTCATCTGTTCAAGAGCTTTATCTTTGGCTTTCATTTTCATATTTTTTGCCGCAATAGTTGGTTCTTGGCTTCTGTTTTGCTTTTCTACAGAATCTACTAACTGTAAATCTTGTTTGTATTTACTGCCTTCTTTTATTATTGAATATTTTTTCTTTCTTTCTTCATGTTGCCTTACTAATTGTATCATGCAATCCTTTGTTGTTTCTATGTATGTTAGTAAGCCAATAGTTGTTGTCTTGTATGACAATTCCAGCTGAATAAGACCTCTTTCACCTTCTTTACGGGGTATGTATAGACGGTCTACATCAGCCTTTGGATGATGCATCTTATGCTTAGAAAGCAGCTTTCTTGTTTTAGAATCCATTCGCCTGATGTCGTTTAGAGTCCTGTTTAAGATTTTGAAGCTATATTGGACAACTGGGATTGCAAGGCTGTTATTGGACATAACTCTGTTCTGAGAATTCAGTTCTGTTTTTAATATCATCCGTAGCCTTCTATAGTACTCTTTACGCACTATTTCTTTCATTTTTTTATGGTGAATGTTTTCACTCTCATTTACACCTAGATATTTATAAGCTTCTTCTGGTTTCAATTCTTTTATTGTTACAGCAGGGTCTAAGCTAATTGAGGATGTTTCTTGTATTGATCCACGTAAAACTGTAGCTTTAGCACATTTATTCAAATTAAATTTCATTCCAATTTCTTCGCTGAAGCATTTTACAGTTTGCAGAAGACCTTCCAGCTCATTATCATTCTTAGAATATAACTTTAAGTCATCCATGTAAAATAGATGGCTTATTTTCTTTTGGCCTATTTTATAACCACATTCTGTCTTATTAAGTTGACTGGTTAGTGCTATTAATGATATGCAGAATAGTAATGGCGACAAAGAATCACCTTGAAATATACCTCTTTTGATGTTTATTTCATCAGACTTATAGGTTCCATTTATATGATTGAGGTAAAGGGTTGTTTTCCATATAGACATGCACTGTTTGATGAAATTGATGATGACGGGCGATATCTTGTATATATTTAAAGTCTTTAAAATCCAGGAATGTGGCACACTATCGAATGCCTTTCGATAATCTATCCAGGCAGTACTACGATTTTTCTTTGTACTGTAGCAGTTTTCCAGGATCATTTTGTTAATTAGCAATTGGTCTTTACAACCATAATAGCCACGTTTGCACCCTTTTTGTTCAAGCGGTATCATGTCATTTCTTTCTAAGAAGAAATATGTCTGTTTTGTTAAAATAGATGTTAATAGTTTATATGTTGTCGGAAGACATGTAATTGGTCTGTAGTTTTTCGGGTTGTTTGTGTCACCATTCTTGGGTAGAAGAAATGTAATTCCTTTGGTCATCCATGCAGGAATTTTAGTGGGATCGTCAACCATTTCTTGAAGTTCTTTGGCTAGTTTTTTATGTGCTGTATTTAAATAATATAGCCAAAAGTTAGGAATTTTGTCTATACCTGGGAATTTCCAATTGTGTGCTTTTTTTTTTAATGCAAATTTAACATCCTCTTCTGTAATTCCAGCCCATGTCTGTTCTGGTTTATTTTTCATTCGTTCTATCTCTTGTGTAATCCAATCTACTTCCTTGCTATGTTCTTTAGGGCAAGCCCATATCTTTTCCCAGAACTGTGTAACTTCTTCCATTCTGGGGGGGGGGGGCTGTCACTTCAATTCTTTTTTTACCTATTTCCCTGTAAAATCTCTTTGCATCGGTTTGAAAAATCTTGTTTTGTCTGTAAAAACTTGATCTTTTCTCATAGCGTCTTATTCTTTGAGCCTTCAGTTGTATTTTTTGCTTTATTTTTTCCTTAGTTGATAGACTTCATTTTCATTTCTAATGTTGTATTTTCTTTCGACTCTTCTACTTTTCTTAGTTTTTACATTTATTCATCTACTCAGTTCATCCAGTACTTATAGTTCACTTCTAAGTTGTTCGATTTCTTTTTCTATTTTTCTTTTCCAAGGTGGATTTTCATGTCTGCGAGACTGACTTGTTTTTAATTTAATGTTCAATTTTTTTGTTGCTGCTGTTGCTGATGCATATATTGCTTCATTGAGATTTGTATGAGTGTCTTCATCCAAGATTAATTTGAGTGCTGCATTGTAGAGTTTAATAGTTCGGAGGTTATACTTTGTTGGTTGTAGTTTTGGGAGCTGTTCTCGTTCCTCCATTGCAATATTTTGTATTTGACTTATATGGTTCTTGATTTCTTCCTTGGCTTCTTGTATACTGTTCTTGTTTTCCGTCAAATAATTATGTTCGATGTGTTCTGAACTCGTTTTATTTTCGTCTTTTAACAGACTCAGATCACACCTTTCCAGCACTTTTAAACTTACAGCATTATCTTCACAGTGATTTGTGTGTATCACGGTTTCTACATTATGACCTGTGGCGTGTTTGATGTTATTACTTTTTATTTCTGATTCTGATTCCGGTTCCTTTTCATATTTTGTTGATTCGTCTCTTCTGGTTACAATTCTTTTAATTTCATTAATTTCAGTCTGTGTCAATCGGTTATTACGAATAATGTACCTTCGTACATTGGCTAATTTATTTTCGTCAATATACTTTCTATTTGCTTGACCAACTTTTTCACGCCAAATGTCATGTGTTTGGCGAGTCATGTTTTTTTGAGGTTTGAGTAACGCTTCATGAAATGCAGTCATAACGACTTTGTACTCCTCACGAGACCATTTTATTTTTTCTTTCTTTAAATATATGGTTGTAGATCTAGCTGGAGAATTTTCAGAACCACCATTAGAATTATCCTGGTTGTGGGGACCTGAAGATTCATTCTTTGTGTAGGAGTTTGTTCCTATGGCAGATTTTTCGACCTCAGGTAGGTTCCCTCCTGAAGGACGGACTCCCTGTTTATCCACTGAAAGAGCCATACTGGAGTTTTTATTTCTATTTGTATTTCTCATGTTTTTCCCACGAGTGACGCACGGGTCCAAAAGTCCACCCAAAGTGTCCCAGCACGTTGGGTAACGGTCTTTTACAAACAGGGTCCCGAAGCCTGTAGAGGATCGTTTGTGACCTCATAACGCAGTAGCCATTCACTCCTCGGCACGATTAACACCTTGAGTTGCGGGTTGTTCGGAGTTTTCCTTCTCCTAAATGGGCTGCCAAGCGACAGCTGACATAGACGCGATTGGAATTCAAAGAGAAAGACGCTGGTTAAAAAAAAAAAAACTTTGGCGTAGCAACGTCTCAACGAAACAAAACATCACTACTAGAGTGTTTTGTTAAAGAAAGGAAAAATAAATTAATGGAAAAAAGTTGACATACGTTTATGTTTATTAGTGCTGTGAGATTTAAAATAAAAAATGTAATAATTTGTTCGTCCAATTTATATTCATTTATTTTTTCAATAAAGTCGTTGGTCGAAAATAGGGTTATCAGAATAAGATAAATTAGATAAGTAAATTAAATCAATCAATAAATAAAAATAAATATATAAATAAATACGTAGTCTTTCTATAAAATAATACCGTAGAAATTGTTTATCATCGGATTTAGTTTATTTTCCTGTTGTTTTGTTTTGTTTTTAGTTTTTAAGAAAATTATAATAGTTAAAAAAAAATTATTACGAAATATCGACAGCTAACGGAAATATAAAACGGATGATTTTATTTATTAGGTTCATTTAAAGAACAAACAGATAGATTAAAATAGTAAAACAGAATTTCATAAAAAAAAATTCAATAAAATTAAATAATATATGAAGAAAAATTCATGTTTATGTTAAGAAAAAAAGGTTCATGTTTATGTTAAAAAAAAATCGATACTATCTAAAGAAAAATTCCTGTTTATATTAAAACAGAATTTCATATAGAGAAAAAGAAAAATTCAAAGAGAGAGACGCTGGTTGAAAAAACAAACAAACTTGGACGTAACGGCCGTTCAACGGAAAAAAAAAACATCACTGCACTTAGAGAGTATTGCTAAAAGAAAAAAAAATTGTTGCTACTGTCAATAGTCCTTGCAAAAAAAAAAAAAAAAAAAATCAAAATTTAATAGAAAAGAAAAAGTGGACATACGTCTGAGTTTACTACCGTAAAATATAAAAATAATAATTTGTTCGCTAACTGACTATTATTATTATTATGTCATTTTTCATCATATTTCGATTTCTGCTTTGGTCTCACTACCAACCAAGTCTGCAGGGAGACCTAATGCAGGTCGTGGCGTGTTGTTATGGCTCCATTTCATGTTTTTCTATCTTCCCCATCATCCCTAGCATTACATAGATAAAGTTTTCCTTAGTGTGTGGGTTGTAATTAATAGAACAATTTTTTGTATATCTCTTAAGCTGGGACTTCCAGGGATTCTTTCAATGTGTTGTTTTGTTCCATTTTTTATCATTCCAAGTGCACCTACTATCACTGGCACAACTCTTGTTTTCAATTTCCACATTTTTTCTATTTCAATTTCCAGGTCTTTATATTTTGACAGTTTTTCAAATTCCTTGATTGCTATGTTACAATCCGCTGGACAAGCCATATCAATTAATAGACAAGTTTTCTCCTTCTGGTTTTTAACAATAATGTCTGGCCTGTTTGCTTCAATTTTTCTGTCTGTGTAGATGGTGTAATCCCATAGAATGGTTACATCTTCTATTTCTGTAACCGGTGCTGGGTGATGTTCATACCAGTGTTTGTTTACAGATTTTCCATAATGTTTGCACATTGCCCAATGTAAATATTGCCCAACTCTATCGTGGCGATTTTTATATTCATTTGGAGCAAGCACAGAACAGCCTGAAATTAGGTGGTCTATTGTTTCTTGGCGTTTATCACAAAACCTGCATTTTGGATCCTTATTATTATGCATAATATTTGCCTGAAAGTTTCTAGTGAAAAGACTTTGGTCTTGTGCTGCAAGAATAAAGGCTTCAGTTTCAGACTTTAATCCAGATGCACGTAACCATCGATGAGTATTAACTTTGTCAACATTGGATTTATTGGCACGTTCTGGATATTGGCCATGCAGAGGTTTGTTTTGCCAGCGCTGTTTCATCTGTTCAAGAGCTTTATCTTTGGCTTTCATTTTCATATTTTTTGCCGCAATAGTTGGTTCTTGGCTTCTGTTTTGCTTTTCTACAGAATCTACTAACTGTAAATCTTGTTTGTATTTACTGCCTTCTTTTATTATTGAATATTTTTTCTTTCTTTCTTCATGTTGCCTTACTAATTGTATCATGCAATCCTTTGTTGTTTCTATGTATGTTAGTAAGCCAATAGTTGTTGTCTTGTATGACAATTCCAGCTGAATAAGACCTCTTTCACCTTCTTTACGGGGTATGTATAGACGGTCTACATCAGCCTTTGGATGATGCATCTTATGCTTAGAAAGCAGCTTTCTTGTTTTAGAATCCATTCGCCTGATGTCGTTTAGAGTCCAGTTTAAGATTATTAATTATTAATTTATTATTATTATTTATTTATTATTATTAAGATTATTAATTATTAATTTATTATTATGTCATTTTTCATTATAATTCAATTTCTGCTATAGTCGCACTACCTACCAAGTGTGAAGGAAGACCTAAAGTAGACCGTAGTGTGTTGTTATGGCTCCATTTCATGTTTTTTATATCTCCCTAACATCCCTAGAGTTACATAGACAAAGTTCTCCTTAGTGTGTGCGCTGAACTTAACAATGTTTTGTCTTTTTTTAATTTTATTATTATTTTGTCTTTTTTATTTCATTAATATTTTATTATTTTTTATCATTACTATTTTATTATTATCTTTTATTTTATTGTTATTTTATTATTTATTATTATTTTATTTTATTTTTTTAATTATTATTATTATTATTATTATTATTATTATTATTATCGTTTTCTTTTTCTTTAGCGGAGTCCTTTACCATGTTATTATCTAAGACTTAGTGTAGTTCAAGGTAATAAATATATGCATTATTGTTGCGTTGTGGTGCAGTGGATATCGGCTTGGAACCAGAAATCAGGGAGCCAGTTCGAATTCCGGTTGAATTCCTTGCATTCATTTGCGCACAAATACCCTTGGGAAAGGTATTAATCCGTCTCTTCCCTTCAGTTATGGGTTAAATAATAGAACAGATTGGTTTATATAGCCTTGGTTGGCAACCAGTCTACCGCAGAAAGTAATGGCAACCTACTGCAGGATAATCTTCTGTCAGTCATGTCTCGAAAGAGACATGATCGTCCAAGCATGTATCACTTATGGCCTTTAACTGACTGATTATTGTTGTGCAAATTCTAATATTTTATGATACTTCAATATTTTCTTGACATTTTTTTAATCGCTTGTAAACATGAATTTTGTTAATATTCTTTTTGGTACCTTTTTAATCGAACACAGGGCTTCAGTTATTATTGATATAACAGTAGTTTTAAGTTGCTATAGGTTTTTTTTTTCATTTCATTCTTTTATTTTGTTATATTCGTTAACGGACGTATTTATTTTATCTGACAGCACCATTTTTAGGCATGCGGAACAGTTGTAGCGTAAGGAGATGGTAAATGTTTCTTTGATTCGGCCTTGTGTCATACTTAACCAAACTTCCTACAGCTTACAAGTTTTATGCAGAATTATCATCATCAGAATTATCAGGTTTTCATCATTATCAGAAGGTTGTTTGACGGCAGGTTGGAATATGTGGAATTGTGTGGAATAATGTAAGAATAAAAATATACATTTTGCATTTTAAAATAGAAATTTATTAAAAGGAGGAATAATACAAGTTGTAGAAGTTAATGTTCAATGAGAAAGTTAAGGGAATCAAGAGTTCGTACAAAATGTTCGTAGTAGTAATTGTTGAAAAAGATAAGAAAGAGAACCAGAGCAATGTCCGAGTCGCTTGAAGTTGAAGTTACATTTTAGATGTTTCGTCTCGCGGCTCCCATCTAACTCTCTGACTGACTGACGCTGATAAAGTCCTTTTATTGTAATCTAGATTTTTTTTGCACTGACTCGCGAAGTCCTCAAGTCTTGCAAGTCGCTCACATTGGTCAAAAATCAATTTAACACCTATCTGCAAATTCTGGGTTCGAATTTTTTAAGCAAATGGTCAATCCTTTTTCTCTTTAGGAAAACCAGGATTTCAAACGTCATTGTGAATATTTGTAAAAGTGAAGAAGGTTGATTTTAATTAATTTCTTATCCGCTACACAGTAAGCAGACTTAAAAAACATGTTAATCAGTAATAAACCAACAAATTATAATTAAAATAAATTAAAAACCAGTGATAAATACAAGAATCTTTCTATTGTAAAATATAAGCCACTTCTTCATCTTAATTTTGGTTCATCTGAAAACATGACAATGAGAATTAATTCCAATTTTATTTCTGAATTTTTTCCTGAAAATACTCATGAGTGCGAAACTTGTCTTGCTTTCAAGGCAAATTCAACAATTAACTTTTACTATTGTAAGTTTTCTGCTTTTACTTTTATCTCAAAACAACCTAAAAATGTACACAACCGGCCATAAGTATTAGACCGGCACAGTGTTTTAAAAAAATGATGTATTTCGTACTATTTTTTAGGATTTATTGCCGAGTGAATAATTGTAAATGAAAATAGAATGGTTCTTTTGTTTATACTGCACAATAATATGTGCATCAAATGAATTTATAAATATTTGATAATAACTTATACTGCAGTTTCATCAATGAAAAAATGAAAAAAATTTAGGGTGATTCTGACGACTTTATATTTGCTTTCATGTCTTGTAAAATTTAGCAAAGAACCCTTCTATTTTCATTTAGAATTATCCACTTAAAAATAGCATGAAATACATTTCTTTAAAAAAACTGGGGTAACCTAATAATTATGGCCGGTAATTTATTTTCGAATATCACCTTCCATCCGTTGTCGGCAGCCGACAATCTGCGTTTCACTTACTTGATACGCTTAGTATACTGCGTAGTGTTTCTTGAAATCACATTAGCGCGCCTCATAAGAAACTCCCGTATCGTCTAAAAGATTTACTAATATCTACAAGATGTCCCACTATTGTAACATAGATTTAAATTAAGTTATGCTAACTAAATAATTACTAGAAATAGTGAGTGTAATTGTTCCGCATTTGAAGTTTTGCACCAGAAGATTACTTTATGTAGTATCAATTGTAAACTTGTTTTCATTAAGATTCGTTTTAAAAGACAGTTTCTTATCGTATCAGAATGGCGCCTCATGATGGTTAATAAACTGATCTCGTACGACATTCCTATAAAGTTTGATTTTTACAAGGTGCCCCATACTTGTAGTTGTAACCATATGAGAGAGAGAGAGAGAGAGAGAGAGAGAGAGAGAGAGAGAGAGAGAGAGAGAGAGATTGGTAGTAGTTCACTCCAAATCAGACTGACATTCATACTAACATCTTCCACACTTTGTATTGTTATTTCTTGTTAATATATATTTGTTATTTCTACCCTGGTGGTCGTGTTGTTCTTTTCGGACCTTAACCTGGTCCATAACATAAACTATATTTTGTTTTTGAGTAAAAAATCTCTGATTGAATTTACTGCTATTTTTTCAAAGAGTTTTTTAATCATTGCACCTTAAGAAAGGTGATAAAGTCAGTAAAACACAAGGGATTACTGAGAGGGATTACCGAGAGGGATTAACCAGAGGGAAGGAAACTGAAAAAAAAAAAGCTTTGCTGCGGGAAAAGATATATAAAAAGGACTGGATTCAAGGAGGTAGATATGATGGTTAACGTTATATTTGGATTGTTGTTCCTCCTGTTAATCGTTATTGTTAATGTCTTCGTTATCAAGTCCGTTTCCGTTTGTTTTAGTTTCTTCATCACATTCTGTCGGTTTCTGTCTCTTCGTATATATTTGTCTGTTTGCTATAAGCTTTAAAAGCCTCACCAAAAATAGATTAGACTAGCGAACACTTTTTCAGTAACTTTGAGTTGCATTGGATATTTTAACTGATTCTGAAGGAGTTTTAGGCGCTGATTTCAAATCTGAAATTAGTTTTTCTCTACAAGCTCTAGTTTGTATGCAATGTACAAATGTGAACTTGCATAAACAATGTATAAACATTTTCACGTTCATATATATAGATAGCTTCTAATATTCTGATCATTCGTATTTTGTTTAAGATCAAACATGGCTTCCAAAAATAGATATCATTTCAGAAACAAGCCTGATGTCTTCTGTTACATATGTGGATGCTTCACCCTCAATCGTCAGAGACGTAACATATCCTCATTCGTCAAGCGTGCCTACAAGGCATATTTTGAAGTTCATCTTGGTGACTGAGACAAGCAATGGGCTCCTCAGGTTGTGTGCCACAATTGTGAGGAAATGCTTCGAGACTGGACCAAAGGAAAACGCAAAGGTCTGCCTTTTGGGATTCCAATGATTTGGCGCCAACCCACCAACCATGTAACTGACTGTTATTTCTGCATGGTAAACACAACGGGTATTGGGAAGAAAAACCGACATAAGATTACGTATCCGAACATTCCCTCAGCTATTCGGCTTGCTCCGCACTCTGAAGAAGTTCCTGTTCCAGTTTTCAAAGGCTTGCCTTCATTGAACGGTAAAGACATTGGACATGATACAATCGAACAAGACAGTTGTGACAGTGAATTGTTAGAAAAGTGTTCACAATCGGAGAACTGTTCTTCAGACACGGAACCTTTCCCCGTCCCCAAGCCTCTTCCCCAGGCTGAACTGAATGATTTAGTGCGGGATTTAGGACTGTCAAAGAAAGCAGCAGAGCTTTTGGCATCAAGATTACAAGGCATAAATCATGTCGATCACTCTGTTAAAATATCATATTTCAGAAAGCGTGACCAGCTTTTTGTAACCTTCTTTTCAGAAGACAGACATTTTGTTTCCTGCCATGACATCCCAGGGCTTCTCAAAGAACTGGGTGTACCTTACTATAGTCCTGCTGAATGGAGACTCTTTTTAGACAGTTCAAAACGCAGTCTAAAGTGTGTTTTTTATATAATGGCAGTGTTTATGGAGCAGTACCTGTCGGTCACTCTGCATTTGCGGGAAGACTATGATATGAAAATGGTCATGGACTTATTAAACTATCATGAGCACAATTGGATCATTTGTGTAGACTTAAAGATGGTCAACTTTCTTCTTGGACAACAGAAAGGTTTCACTAGGTTTCCATGTTTCCTTTGTATGTGGGACAGAAGAACTGGTCTATTCGTGACACCCTTGAAGCAGGAATGCCAAATATCATACAAGACCCAATTGTAAGCAGAGTTAAGATCATCTTTCCTCCTCTTCACATCAAATTAGGTTTGATGAAGCAATTTGTCAAGGCACTGTAAACCGAATGTGAATGTTTCCAACACATCATCACAGCTTTACCAGGGTTATCATTTGAGAAGATCAAAGTAGGCGTGTTTGATGGCTCACAGATTCGAACCCTAATTCGTGATGATCAGTTTGTTGCTTTAGAAAAGGCAGCATGGTTATCCTTTGTGGCAGTCGCTTAGAACTTCCTTGGAAACAATAAGGCGGAGAACTACAGTGAACTTGTGAACAGAATGCTCTTCGATTTCGTGATCTCGGGTGCAACATGGGCATGAAGCTTCATTTTTTGAACAGCCACCTTGATAAGTTCCCTGAAAACCTGGGCGGGGGCTGTGAGTGACGAACAAGGAGAACGATTCCACCAAGACCTAAAGGTCATGGAAAAATTCTACCAAGGGCACTGGGACAAAAGTATGATGGCTGACTATTGCTAGAGCATTAAACGAGATTGCCCAGATGAAGTGTACAAATGCAAAAGTTACAAACGCAAATTCCTACCTGAATAAAATACACAAACAAATTGATAAGCTATTCGTATAATTTCCTATAATAACGAAAAATTAAAAAAAAAATGTCAAATTGCATAAAATCTGTAGCAGACAAAAACCGACTTCAGATTTGAAATCAACACACACCACAAATTGACTACAGAAAGGTCTTTTTTTAATGCAATAAAATGAGTGTTCCCCAGTGTTATGGGTACCATATCTCTATTTCAATTCTTGACGGATTTCAGAAGCGTCCACGAAGTTCTGCCGGTTATTAATTATTTTCCACTCTACGTTCCCTTTTCCACAGTCTGAAACACCGCAAGCCTCCCGCTGCTCTATCGCTGTATCCGTGTTCTACATAATTTACTTCCAACAGTTTACAACTATACAGCTATGACCTACCATGCTATTATACAGTCAGTTAAGTGCCATACGAGATACACGCTTTGGGTGATCATGTCTCAAAATAAACATGACCAAATGGGCAGAAGATTATCCTTCAGTAGGTTGCCATTGCTTTCTGCAGTAGACTGGTTACCGACCAAGGCTATAAAACCCAATCTGTCCTCTTATTTAACACATAACTGGAGGGAAGAAACGGATTAATACCTTTTCCAAGGGTATTTGTGCGTAAGTGAATGCAAGGAATTCAACTGGAGATCGAACTCGGCATCCCATTATACACAGGGACAAAATATCCACATTCCTTTCGTAAGAAGGAATTTTCTTTCAGACAACTTTTTTTCCAAAAAGAACAGACACCCGAGAGAATTCTTTCCCGATCGCTAAAACGTTTTTAGAGTCAACTGTTATCTGTTCTATATATTCTCACATTCTGCATTTCTTAGCTACACAACTTACAATTTGATTTGGTAACCCTCTACCTTGAGTGGTAATTGGACCTACTATTAGTTGATTAGTAATAAAAAATAAAAATATATAGACACTACCGGCCATAATTATTAGGCCACTGCAGTTTTGTTTTTATAAGAAATGATGTATTTCATACTAATTTTAGTATTTATTGCCAAATGAAAATAGAATGGTTCTTTCGTTATTATTGCTTTGCAACATTTTACAAGGCAAGGAAGCAAAGATGAAGTCGTCAGAATCACTCTAAATTTTCTTCATTCTTTCATTGATGAAACTGCAATATAGGTAATTATTAAATATTTATAAATTCATTTGATGCACGTGTTATTGTGCAGTATTAAGAAAAGAAGCATTCTATTTTCATTTACAATTATTCACTCGGCAATAAATACTAAAAAATAGTATGAAATACATCATTTTTTTTAAAACACTGGGGTAACCATATAATTATGACCGGTAGTGTATATAATTGATTAAGGACCAATCAAACTGACAAGCACAGGAAAATGCCATAAATCTCTAATCTAAAATCAAATATTTTGAATGATTGTACTGTTCCCGTATGATCACTAAAGTTAAGCAACGTCTAGCCTGTTTACTATCTAGATGGATGACCGCTTGGGAAAAATCAGAAAGCTTTGATGTGTGGGTGGTGTAATGGTTACCGGCTCGGAATTGTTAATCGAAGAGCAGAGTTTCAATTCCCATTGGGTTTGTTATATTATACACTTATTATTCTCTTCGGAAATGTATGAATCCATCTTTTCTTCCATCACATGTCGGTTAAATAGTAAGAACTAAAATCCTTATTAGACACTAAATCATTATTATCTCCGAAATAATTCTTGTAATCTAAAAAAATATTTTCTGGCTTTAAATAACCCGAGAAGGGCTAATAAAACGTAGAAAACGAATAAATAAATAAATAAATATGAAATTTATTCTCTTTTTAGCAATGTAATTCATTAGCCTAACATTTTGGTGCGAACCCTTAAACAGTCGTTCTAAGTATGAGGTTAAACCAACTAACTTAGTGCATGACCTCGATTTTCTTTATATTTTTTATTGTTACTTTTAGTACAAGAAATAATAATCTTGCTGACACTTTTTCCAACGCTACAAAATCTGCCCTCAAGTATTTTTGAGCGGAACAACTGTTCTACACTTAGTTTCCGGTTACACCTTCATCGGAAGTAGAGAAGAAAAACAAAGGAAAACGTCTGGAATTTTTTTGTCTAAAGTCACTTAAAATAGAGCCTACATCACGGATTTGTGTTTACGGGAGCTCATTCATTGTATGGCAGGTGGACCATTTCCCAAAGGATGTCAGGTTTCCTGTAAACACACGCACGTATATAATACACTTATACCCATACTTGTATACACACAAATTGAAACGTTCAGACTTTTTATATATAGTACTCTATTTTAAATATTTTTAAAAAGATTTTTAATATATTAAAATAACAGTTGTTTTTATCTGTATATCTATTAATCGAAGTTCGATTTTCAAAATAAGCGTTTGTTAATCTTAGACGCTTTTATTTTTTGTCAAACCTGCAAAAGAACCGTAAAGCTCAGGAACGTCGAAGAGTAATAAACGCCCATTTTGGAAATTGTACTGCACGAAATTATTTCTTAATGAGTAATCACAATTATATATATATATATAATTCATCTATATATTTATTTATCTGTTCATCAAAAGTACATTTTAAAATTCAAAACTTTTTTTTATTAATATTCTTTCTTATACATATTAAGACAGTATACGTGGATCATCACTATGTTATATATATATATATATATATATATATATATATATATGGCTACTAGCGTATGATACATCATATGCTAAAAGTCTCAGATGTAGAATCACCGACTGACGCCAATTTAGTCGTGTTTCAATACTGGGTTAAAAAGCAATCGGATGTCTAACCGTACTGATGAGCTGTGATACAGCGAAACAGATCTGTCTGCGGATGACTATATATATATATATATATATATATATATATATATATATATATATATCAGTACTGGTTAGACCAGTGGACGTTTATTTCAAAAAGTGCTCAATGCACAATGAAAAGAACTGAATATACAGAGCTAATATAATATGCATGTAGCTTTAATATATATCGAGAGAGAGAGAGAGAGAGAGAGAGAGAGAATTAGAGAGAGAGAGAGAATTAGAGAGAGAGAATTAGAGAGAGAGAGAGAGAGAGATGGGGCGGGAAAATAAACTTCAAACACCCTGAACGTACTCTTAATATACCTAGATTATACTAAATGCTCGTGCATATAGACCAGTACCTGTACAGATTCCCAAATAAGGGCTTTAAAACCAATGCTCAGGCCCCTTATGAATAAACAGTATATCCTCTTAGGACATAAGAATATAACTGTGCAATCGGAAGATGACAAATATCATCGTGAGTTATATTATCTTATGAATTTTGCGCCTGACGAAGCAAAACTAGTTTATTGGTGGAGTAACTAAAGGAGTCATGCAACTTTCCATACATGTTCAGGTGCTGGTTGAGTTGATAATCGTCCTGCTGCAAATAAATGATACCCAACAATCTTTCTTGACAATCCGGGTACCACATTTGAGCTGAACAATGCTGTGGAGGACATTATACCTGTCTCTGCTGCACTTTCAATCTAACCCTTCCCAAAAAGATCTAATTGAACGAAAGGAACATTTTTGCACATTCATGTCACGGCACTTGCTTGAAAAGAAATTTTTAAACTTAGTAAACCATCGCAGTAACTTTCATTGTTAAAATCTTAGACATAGATGATTCACTGGTATGAATGTTACTATATCAGATGATGGTCAAAGACTGAAGATTTTATCAGATTTTAAACGAAACTTATAAAAGAAGGATTGCTGCCTAAATACACCATTTTTAAATTATGACCTAAAAGCCAACAAGGAAAGTATAAAAACTTGTACCTTGTCTGTCATTTTTAAGAAAAATTATCTTAGACGCGTACAAGGCTACAATTTTAAGATGAGTAGGTAGAAGATTTTCCCACAGAAGGTTGCCATTTCTTTTTTCGGTAGGCTTGTTCAAACTAAGGTTTCATAACTCAGTCTGTTCTGCTATTCAACCCATAGCTGAAGGGAGAAGAGATACCCTTGGGAAAAGGTATTAACCTTTCTCAGGGGTATTTTTACTTGATTGAAGAAACGAATTCGAACTTGGATCCCCGATTTCTCATTTCGAGCCGATGTCCCTTACACCGCAACGCCCATCCGCGCAACGAAAAGAATTGCTTATCTCTAAACCGGTTAGGAACAATTTTCAAAAGGACAGAGTCACTTCTCTTTAGTGAGTGTCATTTTGATAATAGACGCATTTTATAATGTTACTAATTGGTCAGTTTACATAGGATACGGATATAAGCAGACATGCGCACAATCTATAGCACAGGGGAAACGAAATCCTTGTTGGGCGTCTTTAACTTATTTTCTTGAGATTACCACCTCTTGATACTTGATAGATTACAATGAGATGTTGAAGGCTTTTAGTCCAACCCACTTCCCAAGTTTACCAAAATAACCAAACAGAAATTTATTAGAAGCAGTTAAATCCCATCATTGATTTTAGTTAAAATTGCTACGTGTAAGCATAAATCTTCTTCAAACGTTTTCTTCTCTGTCTTTTGCTTCTTCATTTCCTATCAACTATGATTTTCACAAATTTAAATGCAACATTAGTCGTCTTTTATTATTGTTTTGTTTTAACCTCATGTGTACTGTGGTGCAATAGATATAAGCTAGCAACAAATCGGAGTACCGGGTTCGAATTCCAGTTTAATTCATTGCATTCTCTTACCCGCAAATGCCATTGGAAAAAAGTATTAATCCATCACTTCTCCTTCTAGCTATGGGTTAAATATCACGACAGATCGGGGTTCTATAGTGTTGGTAGGCAACCAATCTACTGCAGAATGTAATAACAACCTACAGCGGGAAAATCTCGGTCAGTCATGCCTATTTCGAGACATCATCGCCCAAGCGTGCATCAGGTATAACTGACTGATCTTCATCATAGTTTTCTCAGTTTCCATCACTCTCAGTTTCACTTTGTATCTTAGTGGCTTTATAATTTTGCTTTGGTTCAAGTGTTTACAAAGTAACAAAATTTATATTTACCATTTAGCTGACATTAACATGAACGGAGAACTCGTCAGGCAAACTTTCACGATGTAATAAATCTGTAATGCTAAAAAGAACAGAAAACACATTAGCTGAAATTTAGCATAGAACATCATTCAAGATAGTTGGCTTACGGCCATATTACGTTGAATACACCGGTTCTCGCTCGATCACCGAAGTTAAGTAACGTTGTGCCTGGTCAGTACTTAGATGGGCGACCACTTGGGAATACCAGGTGCTGTAAGCGTGAGCCGAGTTCGAATTCCATTTGAATACCCTGCATTCACTTAAGCACTGGTACCCTTGGGAAAGGTATTAATCCGTCCTTTCCCTCCAGTTATGGGTTAAATAACAGGGTAAGACTTGGGGACCCTGCCCTTAAAAACAAATCCCAATGAATCTTGATACTCGATAAGAAAAAAGTATTACTAGACACAAAATTTATATAAAAACAACAATAAATTGTTGAAAGAAAAATGTATTACCAGCAATAAATAAAATTTAGTTGGCAATAAATGACCCGCCGAGGTTGATATGCCATAAAAACAAAACAACCAACCAACATCAAAATAGTTAATAGAATAAAGGAAATGCTTTATCTTTAATCGAGTTCATCCCAAGCAAGACAATAAAGCCACTAAGATACATGGGGTTACTGGGCGTGGAAGAATTAGAATACAGAAACATTACTAAGGAGCAATGGAGAGTAATTGGGAAAACAGTAGATAACAAATGGCGTTGCGTTTAAATTTATGAAGATCAAATTTGGCTGGAATGAGAGTATATAAGTGCAAAGTGTGAGAAAAGAAACTGTTAGAATAAAACATATGGTTAAATCTCGCCAGTTCAACTCTAAACTGATGAGATCTTGTCGCCAGTTTAGTACTGTGTTTAAAATTCATAAAATCCAAGTAACGTAGTGAAGAACTCATGCAAAAAATTATTTTGAAAATATTTATAGAAAAGACACAATGAATCAACTGAACAGCGAAAGGAAAGTGATTAAAGCCGAGCATCAGGTCTTGACCAATAATATTTCTGATCTCTCTTTGGACTTTATCAAGAATCACTGAATACATAGCAAGAGAACTCAACTACACTATCGGCCATAATTATTAGGCCACCCCAGTGTTTAAAAAAATGATGTATTTCATACTATTTTTTAGTATTTATTGTCAAATGAATAATTGTAAATGAAAATAGAATGGTTCTTTTGTTAATATTGCACAATAATATGTGCATCAAATGAATTTATAAATATTTAATAATTATCTATATTGCAGTTTCATCATTGAAAGAATGAAGAAAATTTAGAGTGATTCGGACGAGTCCATCTTTGCTTCTTGCCTTGTAAAATTTAGCAAAGTAATAATAACAAAAGAACCATTGTATTTTCGTTTAGCAATAAATACTAAAAATAGTATGAAATACATAATTTCTTTTAAAAAACTGGGTGGCCTAATAATTATAGCTAGTAGTGTATGTGTGGCAGCAGTATTCAAAGCAGGTACGCATGTTAGACTTATAGATATGCAAGATAGATTCTGTACATAAAAATGCTGGCACAACGCCAACATTCTTAGCAGGTGATTTAACGGTTGATTTCGTATAGTCTTTCCACTTCATGTCAGCCGAGAATGTTAGGCCGAGAAGGCGCATCCAGTCATTCCCTTGGATGTTAACATCAACCATGCTGATGGAGGGCAAAAAGTGGTCTTTGTGATGCTTAATAGAGAATGATTTTGTTTTGGAGCCGCTTTTGAAAATTATAAAAACTGTGTGGATTAGAGGACACATGATTAAGATATAAAGAAGCTAGGGATATTAATTCGAATAATTAAGGTAAAAATGACATTATATTTTCATTACATAATTCCTGTTAACAACGAAAATACCGATTAAGCAAAATGAAGCAATTCATAATTTCTTATACTGACAACATATATCGATATACACTACCGGCCATAATTATTAGTAATTTATCCATCACACCCAATGATGCATAGGGCAGCAACTTTTGTTGCTGTTTCTATAACAAACTGTTTTTTACGGGGCAAGGTTGTTAGCCCTGCACCCAACCCCCAAACCTGGAGGACCGGTGGACCATTCTTGGTCCTTACTTTTACAGCACCTGGTGTTCCCAAATGGTCACCCATTTAAGTACTGACCAGGCTCGATGTTGCTTAATTTCGGTGATCGGACGGAAACCGGTTTATTCAACACAATATAGCCGTAGACCCATAATTATTAGGTCACCACAGTTTTCTTTTCAAAGAAGTGATGTATTTGATACTATTTTTAGTATTTATTGCCAAATGAAAATAGAATGCTTATTTTGTTATTATTACTTTGCAAAATTTTACAAGGCAAAGAAGCAAAGATGAATTGAATCACTCTAAATTTTCTTCATTCTTTCAATGATGAAATTGCAATATTGGTAATTACTAAATATCTATAAATTCATTTGATGCACATGTTATTATGCAGTATTAACAAAAGAAGCATTCTATTTTCAATTACAATTATTCACTTGACAATAAAAATTAAAAAATAGTATGAAATACATCAACCTTTTTAAAACACTGGGGTGGCCAAATAATTATGGCCGGCAGTGTACATCGATATATATTTTACAGATCTACACGAAACAGAACAAGATTTCAAAATCCAATATGCGTTGGTGAAAATCTTTGTTGATCACTAAATATAAAAATGAACCATTACAATAAAAATATTCGTGGGAAATGAATGATAAATTTGTATTTTTGGATATGTGACATATTGAACCATGTAGTTATGAGTCAAAATCATCGGAAGTTTAGTGCAAATTGAGAAAAATTTCGAAAATATCCGAAATATGAAACGGAAGATTTATGTCGGAATAAGGTCTTTTACTGCATGCTTTATGAATTAAAGTGTTTTTTATTTGGGAATGAGTCTATCTATTTCTACCACTTTTGGCAGGGCGCGGGGGTAAGACCAATTAAGACCAGCTAAGACATGCTTGGAAATGCCAATATATGCTTAGTACCCAGTTACCGCGTATGCGGGAGCTGCATAATATTTGACCAGCGGCCCAATCGTAAGTACTTGAGTTCGTCACATTACAAACCTACCTTGTGTCACAACTTGCACCATTGGGGGAGCAGCGTAAATTCATTACTTCTCAGTATATATATAGGTAGGCGATTTAAATACAGTTTTCCTCTTGTCTTCTTTTTATTTAACCATATATATATATATATATATATATATATATATATATATATATATATATATATATATATTTATGTAGAGAGAGAGAAAGTGAGAAAGAGAGACAGACACCGACACAGACAGACAGAAAAAGACAAAAAGGCAGATATCCATATTAATAAACAGTGAGTTTCGATTAAATAAATACAGAACAGGTATGGATCGGAATCCGACAGAACGATAAGTTAAAGAAAGAGTTGGAAATGTTTATCAATGTTTCGCTTTTGTTAAAGCTTCATCAGAGAATGAGGTGTGTGTGTCCCCGTTACCTATAGACTCCAAAACGGCTGAACCGATTTTCTTCAAAATTTACACAGTTGTACGATAAGAGTCTGCGAGTGTTCTTAGTTAGGTTTTGTGTCGAGGTACCCCCGATAAATATCGAAAATAGATAATCGAAAAAATCAGGTTATAGAAGGAGTAGTCCGATTTTAATCAAATTCGATACACTCATAGACAAAGACATAAGAAACGATATTCAGAAGTTTCAACGTTGCAGTTCTTACACTAGTGCAGAAAATTTGATATCGATACCAGGAAATCAAACTTTGACTTACATCCATTCATTTTTCTTTCAGTCTATGCTTTCGCTTTAACTGGAAACAACTATTGCTTTTTAGTCTTTCGTGCCAACGTCCAAAGAGTCTGAGCTCCAGGATCATGGATTAGTTTTAAAGCTTTCATTACACCCGAGCAACGCCGGGCTATACTGCTAGTTATGAAATATAGTTTTCATGTATACTGTATTTATGGGTTAAAGCGCTCAATATCAGCGATAGAAAATATGTAAGTATAAAGCGGGCATTGGCGTCAATACACAGCGGCGACAGACTGTTTCATGCTTAAACGCAATTCTTAGGCCTGAACTTTTTTAAGCATGAAGCAGACTGTCACCGCCGGGTGTTGTCTTCGATTTCCACTTCACACCCACACACACACACACACACACACACACACACACACACACACACACACACACACACACATCTATGTATATATAAAGAGAAAGAGAAAAAGAGGGCTATAAATAGATATATAGATATATAAAATAGTATATGTATATATTTATACATAATATATATATAAATATATATCGATATATATATATATAGTTATTTTGGTTTTCTTTCTGACTCTGTCATCACTACAATGTTATTTGCATATCTTATGTTGTTAAGATTTTGATCGCTGATAATAACTGCTTATAGATATTATAGTCCTGTAAGGATGGTTTTGCTATCAAAAGTCCGGTAATCCATTAGAGCCAAAGCCTTTATGCAATCTATGAAGTGTAGGTAAATGAAGGTGCGCTGAAAATTTCATAGATTCATGATGAAGGATGTTGCTAAAGCTGTGAAATCTTGCAAGCACTAATTTCAACTCTTCTTATTAATCAGTGCATTTTTTTCTTCAGGTAAACTGACAGCTGACTTTTCATATAAGACTGTTCATCCTGTTGGTCAAAAAAAGTATCAACAGCAGATATGACGGCATCATCACTGTGATACTTGTTCTCAGTTAAGTGTTTTTTTTTTATGTTAAGCAACAGCTGTTGAGGAAGAGAATATAGAGGGTTATCAACCAGTTAAAAGCCACAGTCATGCACAGCAGTCATTGAAAGCAAGGACTTATGTACTGGAGCGTGATGAAACAAAGATCCTTTCGTTTTTTTTTTTTAAATAGTCAATAAGCACAATGCATTTTGCCTGTAAGGAAAAAACCTGAGTTTTCCTTCACTGGAAATGAAACGACCATGGCCGTCTTTTGCGCAGGGGAGGATAGGTTTTCCTACTGCATGGATTGTCTATATACCTTTAGCTCAAAATGATGAACTCAACCAACACTCATCTTAACTTGGAAAACCAAGGAATCCAACTTGAATTGCTTCAAACAGTAACAGATTTTCCCGTGATGTAATCAGTCTGGTGTGCTTTTGTTCGGGTGTCAGAAGACGCGGAACCCACCGAGCAGAAACCTTCGTCATGCCAAGCTCATCTTACATGATATTCTCAAATCTCTTACTATGTGGTTAACACGATTAATGTTTTCCTCTGTAGTGATAGTCACACGACATCCAAACCTTGGGTCCACTTCAAGCCTCGTCTTTACCCTCCTAATGTGTTCCGATCATTCATGCACTGTGTATTCGTCGCGTTCGAAATACCTCGACATGACTGGAGACAAATATTCATAATAATAGATTTGTACAAAATATGGCAGTAATTTCCTTCAGTTGGCATTAATCTCTATCACACAGTTGTAGTGAATGGTTTCAGAATAATAAAGAAGACTTAACTCTGTTTCACTGGCCACCTAATCTCGTACGCAACGAGATTTTATTTTAATAAGTTTTGGTACTTATCAGAATAAAATCTCGTTGCGTACGAGATTAGGTGGCCCAAGTAATACGCTCTGCAAAACTTTAGCTTTGCAATTTGCAGCAGTTAAAGAAACATCTGTTTAAAATCTGGCACCAGATCTCAAAAGAAAACTTTTATACAGTTTCTACTTTATCAGGTAAAAATTGTTTTGCAAACGCATGTTGGTCCATCACCTTATCAGGTAGTCATCCTTCTTGACTCATCATAATACAATATGTCAGATCTTACCGTTTTAATCACTTCATCGTTCAACATACAGGTTTACTTTTGTGATGTTTACTTAACGATTGTAGTCTTGTCGTTTCCGTGTCTTTATCTAATGTTCTGAACGTTTTGCATCGTTTATCTCTGTTTATATTTGCAATAAAAACTTTTTTCAAATATATTCTAACTTCTTGTCAATCCATTTTTCTTGCTCATAACTCTTTTAATTTTTATTAAATCTTTTTGTGAAATTCTTAAGGAGTGCTTTCTTTGTTCTTATCTTACTAACGTTCTCAATTTTCCTTTTAGTTGGTCGGGGATCTCTGTTCAGGTTGCAAAAGTTATCTTCCCATCACTCATTAACTTTACAATATCTTCTTTCGTTTTTTGAGATTATATTTTTCTGGCAACACACGGCGATCTTTATATATCTAAAAATGGAAAAATAAATATAAATAACTGTAATATTATAATATCATCGATATCTTTTTTTTTTGTTAGAAATATTTACAATAACTTGTTTAGTGGTGTATGATTTTATTACTATAACTCAAGATCTAAATATATAAATACATAATATAATATATATAAATACATAATATAATATATATAAATATATAATATAATATATATAAATATATAATAGATAACTAATGTAGCCGTGTCGTTAAAAATGACAGCAACTGTTAGAAAGTTTTAATAGTGAGATGTAATAAATCAAATCTTGAAACAGTGTATTGAGATTCAATAAAGCGGAGATAAAGATCTCATAACTAAAACAAGAGCCAACTATTAAGGATTTAATTAATCCATTCCTTTTATATTTGTCAGGCGTTCAATGGTATTTATGATTCGTTGATTATTTGTGGTATTATATAAATCACATATTACCCAAGAAATTTTCATGTCAAAATTTTTATGTGTTTAATATAATAGTGAAATGGAAATATCTCTCAAAGGAAAAAAAATAGCGACAGAACGAAAAAGACGGCGACGACAAAGCCTAATTCAAGACCAATTTAAAAGAAGACGATTACTTAACAAAGGTTTTTGAGTGCCTGACATTGAAAGTTTTGAAGAAATAAGACTGAAATCGAAGGCAGGAATAAAAGAACTAATTAATTAAACGATCCATTTTGCCCAGGAACTAATTTTGTCTAAATGTAGATAAACTGTTTTATTTGTATAGATTGTTAAAACGACTTAGGGAATAATTTTTTTTTTTTTTTTTAGTCATCTCACCCCAAGCAAGGCATTCCACTGCCACTATTGCGCATGGGGCTACATAGGGGAAGGTAAAGAGAAGGAGTGGATAGACATAGGGAATGTCAGAAGAAAGGTGACAGATGAGTAAGGATAGCGAGGATGAGGGTCGGGCAGATGGGAAGAGTGCTTGATAGAATGGGAGCAGGTTAGTGTGTTAGGAGGTGTGTATTGACCTTACATTTAAACTCCTGGAGATTGTAGCCATCGGGGAAGCAATCGTTTGGAAGAGAATTCCACAGTCGGGAAGTGCGAGGAAAGAAACTGTTGGAGTAGAAGTTACGGCTGCATTTTATCGGTTTCACTGTAAAAGGGTGGGATCTAGTTGCTAATCTAGTTTCTCGTGCAAATTCGTATTTAGGGGGCACCAGTGATCTAAGTTCATCGGAGCAGAAGCCGTGAAAGTATTTATAGAAGAGACACAGGGAAGCCACGTCTCGCCGGTGGGAGAGAGACTGCAGGCGGTCTGCCAAGTCGGTATCTATCACATTACAGACCATCCTCTGAACCTTATCGAGAAGCCCGAGGAGAACAGCAGGGGCACCCGACCAGATATGGCAGCAGTATTCAATGCACGGGCGGATGGTAGATTTGTAAATGTGCAGGATAGATTTAGACGGAAAAAACTTCCGGGCCCTACACAGAGAACCGACTTTCATAGCAGCGGATTTAGCAATGGATTCGATATAGTCATTCCATTTGAGGTCCGCTGAAAGTGTGAGACCAAGGAGGCGTAGTGTTTTACTCTCTGGGAGGCAAGCCTGGTCCATGCTAATGGGAGGTAGGTGAGATTGTCGATGATGGTTAATTGACAGTAGCTTCGTTTTAGAAGCATTAAAATTTACTAGCCATTTCTTACCCCAGTCCAATATGGATTGGAGGTCTTTTTCAATCTCGGCTGCGAGTTTAGCTTATAAATTTACTAACTTAAGTTGATTTGCCTTCATTCTCATTATAGCTTGGATAAGTAATATAAACTGCGTCTAGAGATTATATGCAAGTTATGAATTGGTATAAAAAGTTGCGTCTTTAAGATTAAAAGTCCTATTATGATGTTGTTTAAATTCTACTCAATATTATTAGCTTAGATATATAGTGATAGAGAAAACTATTGTTTTTGGTTGGAAAAAATTTACTAAGTTAAAAAAAACAAAGTAATTTCACTGTCAGTAGTTTATTTGCAACTATTTATTTTGATGTGCGTTGTGGTGCATTGGATATCTGCTCGGAACGAGAAATCGGGGAGCCGAGCTCGAATTCCAGTTGAATTCATTGCATTCACTTATGCGCAAATACCCTTGTGAAAGGTATTAATCCGTCTATTCCTTCCAGTTATGGGTTAAATAACAGGACAGATTGGGTTCTATAGCCTTGGTGGGCAACCAGTCTACCGTAGAAAGCAATGGCAACCTACTGCGGGATAATCTTCTGCCCAGTCAGTCATGTCTCTTCCGATCGCCTAAGCCTGTATCACGTATGGCACTTAACTGACTGAATGATTTATTTTGATACTTTTACATTATTATACCTAGTAAAATTAAAGTAAAAAATAATATGAAAAGATTTTAGAACAAATTCGTCAATGGCTTAAAGGAAAAACATAAAAAACATTTTATTTTAAAAATAAAAAATATATTAAGAAAAAATAATAAGAACATCCTAAAATTTATTACAGGCAGAAGGAAGCCACGGCAAATCGGTAATAAAAGGAATGGAGACGAGAGGATAGATTTATAAATGTACAAGATGAATTCTTACGAGAAAATTCTTTTGGCACGACCCAGTGAACCAAATGTAGCAATTGATATAGTCAAACGTGTAATTTGATTATCTATATTTATTTACATTATGACGAGCAACGTTTGCATTGGATAATAAAATCTTACACCATCAAAAAAGTTATTGTAAATATTTCTAATAAAAACAGCTAATATAAGAAATTTCACATTGATTATTTATTATATAAATATAAGTAGATCATTCAAACTTTACCGAGATTTATTGTGAAAACATGAAGTTGCGTAAAAAGAAGTTATATATATTTTTTCCATTTGTAAACGAGTTAAATATATATATATATATATATATATATATATATATATATATATATATAGCTGTGTTATATATATATGTATATATTTCTGTGTATTTAAATGGACATTTTTAATAGGATATTATTTCTTATTACTGCAGATGTTATTTTTAATGGGTACACGCGTTTGAGTTGATTTCTTTGTTTTTATTTCCTTAAAAAGTGAAACTAATATCAACGAGCTATAGGTGTGGCTTGCCTGATGGAAAATAGATTCTTATCGTCCAGCAGAAAAAAACTTGAAGCAACTGAAATATAGTTCTACAGAAGGATGCTGAGGATATCATGGATCGAGCCTGTGAGCAATGAGGAGGTGTTGAAAAGAATGGAAACGAAAAGGAAATTAATATCGAGCATCAGGAAGAGACAACTGAAGTCCCTAGGACATGCAATGAGGAAGGAGGGCTTGGAGAATCTGATACTAACAGGCCATAAAGAGGGAAAAAGAAAAAGAGAAAAGCAGCGGATGGCATATTTGAAGGTCTGAGCAGGTGGATAACAGAACGGGGCCTGCGAGATGTTAAAGGAGAAAGTGTGCTAAGAGACACCAGGGATAGGGAGACGTGGAAGGCCATGATCATCTACGTCCTGAAAAGAACAAGAAGAAGAAGATTCTTGTCGGGAAGGAGCACATTTTATTAATTTATGATGTCGGTCCGTTTGTACATTAATTTCACTGTCTAGAAAAAAAAAAAAAACCCAACAAAACAAGGATGTCAACTCAAACATGTGTACCTTAACGCATATATATATATATATATATATATATATATATATATATAGAGAGAGAGAGAGAGAGAGAGAGAGAGAGGGAGGGAGAGAGATAGAGGGAGTTTAATGCAAAGAATTTGTCGCTTTAACTGAGCAGGTACATGACGTCTTCGAAGTTTCGTGAGGACAGCGTTATGATGTCGTCACCCATCAAGTCTGTCTTTTTCGATTTTTTGATATATCCCGGTTTCTTTTCTTATTTAGAGGCGGCTTGGTGTAATTCATTATTTTGTGGGAGTGATCTTATTTGCGATTGCTTGGTTTTCTTTTTATTGTGCAGGTGTTTGGTTTTTGCTTTAAAAATATCTCCAATATCTTCATTATTTCATCCACAATGTGAAGAGACAGACATATAAAATATAAAACCGTAAAAAAGATAATAACATCATTAACACCAATAATAATGACAATAAACTAGACGAAAACAAAGATATCATACTAACTACTAAATCTATAACATCTATTTAGAAAAGGAATTCAATCTTAACAATATCAAAATAATTACAACCACATCCAAAGTTGTTATGGTTATGATCAGATATAAAACTGCCAGTCACAATAATAATTCTGAAGCGGGTATATAGAAGATAAACTGTCACAACAACTCTTCACAATACTTACTTGTAGAAATTAAGTAAAAAAACAACGTATCAATAAAACACAAAAAGATCTTATACACAACTTTCATCAAAATGATGTGACATTTAATAAAAGAGAAAGTGACTTTATCGCATCTTATCAAAATATAAATCTGAGCTCCGGATTTTTTTCAAATATTTCTATTTCTGAAAGAAGTAACCGTATTCCCAGCCAGCATGCACTGCTATAAAAATAAAAAAAAGGTTAAATTCATAACCTGTCACACACACACACACACACACACACACACACACACACACACACACACACACACACACACACACACACACACGCACACACACACACACACATATATATATATATATATATATATAGTCATCCGCAGACAGATCTGTTTCGCTGTATCACAGCTCATCAGTATGGTTAGACAGCCGGTTGCTTTTTACTCAGGAATGAAACCCGACTGAATTGGCGTCAGTCGGCCATTCTACCTCTGAGCATTGGGCGCTCGGTAAAAGGAGGCAGACTTTTTAGCGTGTATATTATTATTATACGCACCCAATAGCTGAGAGTGTTCTAATTCATTGTTGAATGAACGATTCGTAGATGCCAGAGTAGCTACTGTTTTTCAAAGTCTACCATTCTTCCAGAGTGCTCAATCAGGGTGTGAGAGCGTAATATATATATATGTATATATATATATATCCTAAAAGGTAGTGACATGTAGGCAAAATCCCGAGGGAGATCATATTAATAATAATTGTTGAAAATTAAACATTAAAACAGATCCTGAGCGCTCAATGTAATTAAAATTATTTATTTACAGAGTCAAACATGTATATGTTTTTACATATAAAACTTCAAAAATTACATATATCGAATGATTATTTCAGCGAAATAAAATTGCTGATGACTTAGAAGTAGTACAAACTTACAGCAACAAATATTTTACAGTCTGATTCGGTGCTAAAAAGCAGGCACCAAATCTCAATATCTCTTGTGTTGCAGGAAACTATGTTTTCATTATAAACACTTATAATAAAAATATTATTTTATATATATATATATATATATATATATATATATATATATATATATATATATATATATCTGTAAATTCAGATAAAATTTAGAGGGGACATAGCCATTTTCAACATGTCAGTTTAAGACATGCACTGTCAACCCCGTTTAAACAAAGAATGAGGGAAAATTGTAATGCCGGAAGGAAGCTTGGTCTATTAAAGAGAGGGATTGGGGAATATTGGGTTTTATAGGGTTAAGCTAGCAGAATCTTAGTAGTAATTTCTTCTATGGTAGTAGGGGGTATGTGGCTTGACCATTAGTAGTAGGTAGGGGGAACGGTAACTGCCGAGCCAAATGTTTAAAAAAAATCTTCTTGTGACTAAATAGAAGAATAAGTTAATTATTGCAATTTATATTTATTTCTATGACGACACATACTAATGATCTCTCTATGTTTATTCAGAAGTACATTCTGAGATTGAAACTTCAAAATTTTAATTTTTTTCTGTTAAACATAGATTATACCTGTCTCTTAAGCTATTAGGGGTCCTGGTCTTACCTTCAGCTTTCACTTTATCTGTGGATTGAGGTTATTTTCTTTTAATTCCCAGTATTTTCGGGAAAGGGCTGTTTGATATCTTAAATTAGGGTTAGTGAAGGAGTGCTTGTGCGTATAAAGCCGTTGCTTCCGAATTTTTGCCGAAATTCCGATATGAACACTGCACATATGCTCGCATATGTACATTTTGTTTCGACAGTGAAAGATCAATATCTCATCAGACAGTTAATAATGATGGCAATAAACGTTTTATTTAGAAAATAAATTTAAATTAAATTTTGTTTTCTCATCATTTCTGCTCTTTTTCTGTTTTTCCGCTTTTTTTCATATTTTATTATCTCGCACAAAAAAGATTTCAAAAAATAAAAGGAAGTGGTGTTTTTTTAAAAAAAATTCAATAAAACGTTTATTACCATCATTAACTATCTAATGAGATATTGTTCTTTAAATGTCAAACAAAATGTACAATTTTGTAGTAGTTTATAGTTTAAACATGTTCTAAAGTATCATTAATAATAAATATTCCTTGCTATTTTTTCATATTGAGTACTGTTTTAAATTAAAGTTTTGAAGATTGCAATTATTTTCTTCGTTCCTTATTCATTTATATATATATATATATATATATATATATACTAGCAGTATAGCCCGGCGTTGCTCGGGTGTAATGAAAGCTTTAAAACTAATCCATGGTCCTGGAACTCAGACTCTTTGGACGTTGGCACGAAAGACTAAAAAGCAATAGTTGTTTCCAGTTAAAGCGAAGCCGTAGACTGAAAGAAAAACGAATGGATGTAAGTCAAATTTTGATTTCATGGTATCGATATCAAATAAGTCTTTTTCGTCGAAAACTGAATTTTGAAGGCTAAATAAGTCCACTGAGTAAATGGTATCATGGCTGAAACTAAGAACTACAATTATACCTACTTAGAGCCAAACCCGAAGCAAAAACTAAAATAAAAGTGCTGAAAAAAATACAGACATACAGGCAGATAAACACACACACACACACACACACACACACACACACACACACACACACACACACACACACACACACACATCTTGCCTTTTATATATATATATATATTATCGATTTTCTACACTATTGTAAGAACTGCAATCATGAAACTTCTGAATATCGTTTTTTCTGTCTTTGTTTATGAGTGTATCAAATTTGATTAAAATCGGACCAGTCCTTCTATAACCCGATATATTTAATTATCGATATTTGATATTTATCGGGTGTACCTCGACACAAAACCTAGCTAAGAACACTCGCAGATGCTTATATTACAACAGTGTAAATTTTCAAGAAAATCTGTTCAGCCGTTTCGGAGTCTATAGGTAACGGGGACACACACACAGACACACGCAGACAAATTTCCATTTATAATTTATATATATATATATATATATATATATATATATATATATATATATAATTAAAGTGATAAAATGAAAAATAGCTCTTACATTTCTTCCATCGCACTTCCTTTTCGCCCTTGGAATTCATTTCCGGCTTTCTCTTTTCCTGTCAGTTACGATCTTCAAACATTTAAGTGTCATGTTGATCGTCATCTCTCTCTCTCTCTCTCTCTCTCTCTCGCTTTGAATCCTGTTTTGTTATTGCTCTCGCTCTTTCTCTCTCTTTCTTTCTCTCTCTCCCCCTCCCCCTCTCTCTCAGTAACTCTTTGCATCTCATTGGCTTTTATCGCTTTGCTTGGAAGGGGCCAAAATACAACAAACACCGGTGACAATTCTATGTTGGGAAAAGCTGAAGGGATGCTTACCTTTAAATTTAAACATCTAGATGCATATTCCATCTGATCTTATCCAGCATTTACCTGCTTTTGTTTTTATTTTTCTAAATATCCAACAACCTACAATGAGGTTATTTAAAATCAATGCCGATAAAAATACTATTACAATCGAATAGTGCGTTTGAACCTTTCAACCTTGTGCCAAATCTAAGCTGCGCCTAGTGTATAATAAATGTGTAAAAAAACGACAGTTTTTCTCTTGATACCGCCATTAAACTATTAGATTGTCATCAAATGACGCACAATAGGAAATGAATAAAACGCTTATGAAATGTTGAATAATTTATTTAGTAGAAATAGGCACCATGTTGATGAATGACTCTATTCCAAAGTGCCTCTAAGTTCTTAATCCCATCTTTAAAAAATCTCATCCTTTAATGTGATATACAGTTCAAATGATTCGATTACGTCTTCATTACTGGGGAATGTTTTATTGCGAATGAAAAGCTCAGAATGCTTAAATAAGTGATAATCAGTAGGAGAGATATCAAGTGAATATAGAAGATGAAGGAAAATTTCAAAATTCAGAATATGCAGCTTTTAAACAGTAGATTGAGAAGCGTGCAAACATGTATTGTCGTGCAGCAAAATTGGGCCATCTCTATTCACAAGTCTAGGATGTTTCCTTTTCAATTTTTTTGTGCATACACTCAATTTCTCCACAATACGAGGACGCTGTTAGTTTTTTTTCCTTGAGGTAAAAATGAATAATGAATAACCCCTTTGAAAGACCACCATACAGTAGCCATTAATCTTTAGGATATAGTGGATGCTTTGGGTATTGTTTTGGTGATTAAATTGCATCTAACACTTCCCTTACTGTTGTCAAAAAGTATCCATTTCTCATCGCATGTAAGTTGTTCTTTTTCCCAGTTTGTACTAATAGAGTAATATTATCCCACATTGTTTCATTTTTTATTGGGTTTATGAGTAACAATATATTGAAAGAAAAATTTGTCAAGACTACGTCAAGATAGTTTTTATAAACTTAGGTGGATACTCCGTTAAGCGACCGGATTAACAACCAACCAAAAACACTCCATTGTGACATGCTAATATCTTCACTTCCCGGCAATGTGTTTTTTTTAAGCGATTATTAAAATTTTAATGAAACTTTAAAATATGATGAAAGTGAATTTATACATTTTCTTTGTTCCTAGGAATTTAGAACATAATATTAAATTTACAACATTCTAAAAACTAATACAATTAAAACTAATACAGTGCAATATTTATTATTTATTAATTTATAAAGGAAGAAAGTTTTATAAACTTTTAGTAAATTATTAAAATGTGAACCGAATATAATGAAATCCTTATTATTGAAAATTTTACAAATTTTGAATCGGTTGTCAATTTGCCGATGTTTGAAAATCGTTCAAATCTCATAAATAAATAGTGTTTAATAGTTTTTGTTGTAAAGGCAGTTAATTCAAATGCGAAAAACTGTTCTTTTGACACACCGTTTTTTTTTTTCGAAACGAAGGTTAAACATTGTCTTTTGTCCTTATATGCAAACATTCAGAACCCAACGACCGATCATTCAGTGCCACATTCTGTTGAAATTGAGAAGTTATTTCTATTAAAACAATTTTTTCAGATCACTAGGTTTCTCAAGTCCAATCACTGTTATGTTTATTTTTTCACCACTGTTACTGGCTTAGTTGCTAAACTTTTCTTTGAAGTCGTGTGGGACATTAACATCATAATTATGTTATTATTTCCTCTCCGACTCACATGTTTCATCTATTTTAGTTGTTACTGCTGTTCAAAGTTACAAGTGACGTGGTTTTTGTTATTTGGTAGAATTCTTTCTGATCCTGTAGTCCAAGTTCATGAGGTTTGAACAGGAATGGTCCACTCTAAGACACACAGGTCTTCAATCGAAGCCACATCCCCAACAAACGTACGTATATAAGGAACTTTTACCCATAAATATAGTATACCTTAAAGCGATATTCTTATTACACCCGGGCACACACACACACACACACACACACACACACACACACACACACACACACACACACATATATATATATATACATATATATGTATGAAATGATTTGTTTGAACATCATTTTTGATCGATACTCATATTTAAGTAGATATTCTGTTTTTTTAATTAAACAGTATTATATATTTATATCTACTGGTTCGAATCCTGCCGAATGACACACATTTTCGTAATAAAAATTTATCGTAAATAATAAGACCAGTAGATATAAATATATAATACTGTTTAATTTAAAAAAAAGCAGAAAATCTACTTAAATATGAGTATCGATCAAAAATAATATTCAAACAAATCATTTCAAATTGTCGGTTGTTTATAACCAAGTTTCGTTAATCTTCGTTAATATATATATGTATGAATAACAATATTATATATATACATACATACAAGGTACATTAAGGTAATTATTTTCTTTTCATGCTCAGATTCATTGTTATATATATATATATATATATATATATATATATATAGTATAATAAATATATATGCATATATAGATGATAGTGTTATATTATACATCGTTGATAGTATAATATACATATATATTATGACATTATATATATATATATATATATATATATATATGATAGTATGATATTATGCACATATATATATATATATATATATATATATGGTAGTATGATATATATATATATTCATATATGATAGTATGATATTATATATACACACATATATATATATATATATATATATATATATATATATCGAATACCATACTATCACACACAAATGAGCGGGTTGACCCAATGAATGCACCCCCCCCCCCACATATATATATATATATATATATATATATATATATATATATATATATATATATCATACTGTCAAATGCAGGTTCTCCTTCGATCACTAAAGTTAAGCAGCATCGAGCCCAGTCAGTACTTAGATGAGAGATATCTTGGGAACATCGCGTACTATAAGCAAAACGTGATTGGTCATTGTGCTAGCAATTTAATTTCGTAAAAGTATAATTGCTATGAAATCTACAGCAGCAACCTTGTTGTCCCAAATTCCCAGGGGAACTCCACAAGACTAAAAGAGGAGAGAGGAGGATATATATATATATATATATATATATATATATATATATATATAAGCAAGAATCGAATATAGGTCTGCTTTTTGCGGGAAGTCCTCTTCGTGTAATCATTGTATATATACCAAAGGAAACGGCTGAAAATATAATTAAGGTAATTATTTTCTTTTCATGCTCAGATTCTTCCAACTTTTAGGTCGCACCTAGTAAGCTACCTTCGACGGCCGATCACCTTATACCGTGCCTTAGAATGTTCTTTCTCTGTAGAGGATGGTGATCAAGTTCTGAACAAGGTCCACTCCTATCCTTTAACAACCCCGCACCATGCAGTAAATTTCCGCTCAGCCAACTAGCTATTTGTAACGTGTTCGCTTACTTATCGCCTTCGTATTCAGAGGGACCCATAGCAGAAGTGTTGGCCGTCTGCATGTCCGTTGTTGGAGATAATTGACTATTATTTTAACGTCAACGTTTTTTCGGTTAATTAAACAGTTGGTAAAACGTACTGCTCAGTTGGAATACCATTAACTTAACGGTTGAACTACGACATTTAAAGTCTGTGGACATCGCGGCAGTCAGAGATCAGATTGACGTCCGATCTTCTCGCGGGAGTGGAATGCCAGGAAGCTATAAAGTCACACTTGCCATTGCAGCAGACATTTATATCATTATCACGCTGGTATTTTACAAGTATCCTATTACAATTGTACTTGTCCCTCCATTCCTTAGTTAGCACAGCCGTTACGCTTTGCATAAATAATATACCATCCCGTGGAAAGAAGAGGAAAAGATACTATTTGGTTTCAGTGAGTAAAAAAAGAAAGAAAGATAGATGAGGAGAGGAAGGGAGAGAATCATATTAAGCTGATTAGAACAGATACTACACTTTGATCTTAGCCAAAAGGCTGAGAAAAGTTTGATAAAAGCGTCCTTTTTCAGACCCACAGTATCGAACAACAGAAAACGTGTAAGGCAACCACCAACATTTCAATTCCCATAAACTAAATAAAGTTGTCTGCTGAATTATTTAAAACTATTATTAAAAGAGAAATAATTGTCAGACAGAAATTTGGCCAGAACGAAAAGGAAGAAGTAAATGTGTTTAGTGTCTTCTGCCAATACTTCATAAATAATGGACATTTACATATTGATTGCGTAGAAAAACAAAAGAAATACCAAAGAAAGAAAGAAAGAAAGAAAGAATGTTAGATAGAAGTGTTTAACGGCCATTTCAGTGAAATGGAAAAAGTTGTCAATTGAAAGAAGTTGTGAATTTCAAATTTCTTGGATGTGCGTTGTGGTGCAGTGGATATCAACTCGGAATGACAAATCGGGTGCCGAGTTCGAATTCTAATTGAATTCCTTGCATTCATTACACACAAATAACCTTCGGAAAGGTATTAACCCGTCTCTTCCTTCCAGCTATGGATTAAATAATAGGACAGATTGGGTTCTATAGCCTTGTAATAATTTAATAATCTCTTTCCCTTCTAGCTATGAGTCAAATAACAAGACAGATTGGGTTCTATAGCCTTGGCTGGCAACCAGTCTACCGCAGAAAGCAATGGCAACCTACTGCGGGATAATCTTCTGCCTAGTCAGTTATGTCTCTTTCGAGACATGATCACTGAAAGCGTGTATCACGTATGGCACTTAACTGACTGACTGACCTAATTCTTAAAATAAGGACCGGCATTTATTTTAAAGGTTTTTTCTTGCAATATTTTCTCAAATGTTTATTAGATCGAACTCACTATTCAGTCGTAATTAATCAAGTGAGACAAACTTGTTAACCATTACACCACATCAGTCAACTAAGTGCCATACGCGATACACGCTTAGGCGATCATGTTTTGAAAAAGACATGACTGACTGAGCAAAAAGATTTTCCCGCAGTAGGTTGCCATTATTTTCTGCGGTAGACTGGTTGCCAGCCAAGGCTATAGAACCCAATCTGTCCTGTTATTTAATCCATAGCTGGAGAAAGTAGCGACGGATTTATATATATTTTCCAAGGATATTTGTATGTATGTGAATGCAAAGAATTTAACTGGAATTCGAACTCGGCTCTCCGATTTCTCGTTCCATGCCGATATCCACTGTCTTGCAACGCACATCCGCCACATGAAAGTGCCCAAATAACTTTTAAAGCGTAGCTTAGATGTGGAACAAAGCTGAAAGTGTAGATTAAACATTGAGGATCGAACTCACTACTCATTCGTATAGATCTAGCTAGATATGCGTGCTAACCAGTGCACCACGTCGATGGAGGAAGTATGGAGGAAGTCTAATAAAGAAAAATCTAACTTGTATTTATTTCTGAGATGAAGAATTTCCAATAATCTTGGAATTATTTCGAACTTTTGTTCTTATCTTGGTTGATATACACAACCGGCCATAATTATTAGGCAACCCCAGTGTCTTAAAAAATGAGGTTTTTTCTACTATTTTTTAGTATTTATTGCCAAGTGAATAATTGTAAATGAAAACATAACGATGCTTTTGTTAATATTGCACAATAACATGTGCACCAAATGAATTTATAAATTTAAACTTATTTATAAATGGAACTTTGTCTGCGTGTATGTGTATGTGTGTGTGTCCGTGTGTGTGTCCGTTACCTATAGACTCCGAAACGGCTGAACCGATTTTCTTGGAAATTTACACAGTTACACTATAAACGTCTGCGAGTGTTCTTAGCTAGGTTTTGTGTCGAGGTACACCCGATAAATATCGAAAATGATAATCGAAAAAATCGGGTTATAGACGGAGTGGTCTGATTTTAATCAAATTTGTTACACTCATAGACAAAGACATAAGAAACAATATTCAGAAGTTTCAAGGTTGCAGTTCTTACAATAGTGCAGAAAATCAATAATATATATATATATATATATATATATATATATATATATATATATATAAAAGGCAAGATCTTTGTGTGTGTGTCTGTTTATCTGCCTGTATTATCAGCACTTTTATTTTAGTTTTTGCTTCAGGTTTGGTTATAAGTAGGTATAATTGTAGTTCTTAGTCTCAGCCATGATACCATTTACTCAGAGGACTTATTTAGCCTTTAAAATTCAGTTTACGACGAAAAAAATTATTTGATATTGATACCAGGAAATCAAAATTTGACTTACATCCATTCATTTTTCTTTCAGTCTACGGTTTCGCTTTAACTGGAAACAGCTATTGCTTTTTAGTCTTTCGTGCCAACGTCCAAAGAGTCTGAGCTCCAAGACCATGGATTAGTTTTAAAGCTTTCATTACATCCGAGCAACGCCGGGCTATACAGCTAGTATTTAATAATTACCTATATTGCAGTTTCGTCAATGAAAGAATCTAGAAAATTTAGTGTGATTCGGACGAGTTCATCTTTGCTTCCTTGCCTTGTAAAATTTATCAAAGTAATAATAACAAAAGAACCATTCTATTTTCATTTAGTATTATTCAATTGGCAATAAATACTAAAAATAGTATGAAATACCTGATTTCTTCCAAAAATGGGGTGGCCTCTCGTAATTATGGGCGGTAGTGTAGGTATTGTTATAGACACAACGTTTCGCAATAATCAACGAGATAATCTTCATCAGCCAATCTATGGACACCTGGCGATGACAAGAAGTTAATTGGTCGAAATGTGTCTATTATAACACTTATATCAACCAATATTACTCATCTCAGAAATAAATACAAATTATGATATGTGGTACGAACCCACTAACAAAATCCAGTTGTCAAAATCCATCTGACACTGAATATAACAAGCTCTAAAATACACCACTAAAGTCCATCGGGACGGTGGTGTGGTGGATACAGTAGTTGGTTATAAATGTGTTAGTATCATCTAGTGGTTAGTATTATCTATTGACGAACCAAATTCCAACATGAAAGAACAATATTTGATTTCACAAGATATTTCACAATAATCAACGAGATAATCCATATCATCCAATCTATGGACACCTGATGATGACCAGAGGGTACTTGGTTGAAATGTTGTGTCTATTATAACACCTACACTACCGGCCATAATTATTAGGCCACCCCAGTGTTTAAAAAATGGTGTATTTCATACTATTTTTTAGTATTTATTGCTAAGTGAATAATTTTAAATGAAAATAGAATAGTTCTTTTGTTAAACTGCACAATAAGATGTGAATCAAATGAATTCATAAATATTTAATAATTATCTATATTGCAGTTTCATCAATGAAAGAAAGATGAAAATTTCGAGTGATTCGGACCAGTTCATCTTTGCTTCATTGCTATGTAAAATTTTGCATAGCAATAATAACAAAGATTTTATTTTTATTTAGAATTATATACTTGGCAATAAATACTAAAACAGTATGAAATACATTATTTCTTTAAAAAAAAACTGAGGTGGACTAATAATTATGGCCGGTAGTGCATATCAACCAAGATGAGAACAAAAATTCGAAATAATTCCAAGATTATTAAAGATGTAACTCTATGACTAACTTCGAATTTCACGCCTTGATGGATTTCCGTGGTCAAATTAAGAAGTCATCCAGAGTATACCGGATGCGATTCCAAGTCGAAGGTTACTATATTTCAATGTATACTGCGTACTTAATGGATAACAAAAGGACACGAGCGTTGTGATGAAAGGCAATAATAACTTAACAGAAAAAATACTTATTAACTGTATCCGCTTCGCTTGCCTTGTCTACTTTCTGCAATTTGTTTTTTGTTTTTGCGATATTTCTCACGACGTTCTTCATTTGACTTGCCTTTTCAATCCTCGTTGTTTCTAGTTCATTTGCTCTTCTTTTAATCTTCATCATTCATTGGCGTCTGCGCCATGTTGCATAAAGACAACAATCTCTGCACTCCATCCCCTTTTATGACAGTGGCGAATTCCAATAAAACAGATTGTAATCTTTATTTTATCAAGTATAATATAAACGTATACGTAGGTCCTTTTCCCCGGGTGTTTGTCATCACTCTGCTTATCTATCCCCAACAGTATGTCCCGATTTGCCTTTTAGTTCAACGTGTGATGGGATTTTTATGGAAACGTGGTGAAATGAGATATTTCCCACAATCCTCTCCAAAGCAAATGACGCTGCGCTTTCTAAGTAACCTTGATGGTCACATTATTTCTTAATGACATCCGTCCTTTTCAAAATCAACGATTCAGTTTCTTACTTCTCGTCGTTTTTCTTTAAATCTGTTGTGGATTCTTGTTGAGAAACCACACAAAATAATAAATAACAAAAGATGATATGGAGATAGAAAATGTATGTTGTATTTAACGAAAATATACAAACTAGAACACGGATTAGTCAATTCAGGAATAATAGAAATACTGTTAGTAGGAACCAATATGTAGAACCTTATAGTGAAGAAGTATGTCCGGTAATGAGTCTATATTCTTACTGACCAACTAGGGGCGCTCCAACTACTCAACAACTCTTTACAACGGTATTTACCCACCCTCCCACGTAAGGCGAGATGTGACAGAAGGTATTTTTAATGCGGGTCTTCCCGGTCATATAACCAGGCCAAAAATATTTGTCTATCTTTCCCTAGTCGTGATTCTACCCTTCGGCGGACCACGACTGGGTTAGTGCTCTCTGCTCGAAAGCAGAGAGCGCTCTCCACCCGAAGGCAGAGTGCTGACAGTGTCAATAGTAGCGGTTGCGACTACTACTGTAGGCAACTCTTTACAACAGTATTTACCCACCTTCCCACGTAATGCAAGATGTGACACAAGGTCTTTTTAATGTGGGTCTTCCCGGCCATATAGCCAGGCCAAATATATCAGTTGCGTCTACTACTGCCGCTCTCTGTATAGGCAGGATTATATGTACACATTAGACAAGTCCATTCTTGTATCCAAAAAGGCGTGATCCCCAACAAAATCGAATTTCTTTTGCGTGCCAAGTCTTTCAGGGCGTGGACTGTCTTGTTCTTGTTTTCTTTTCTATCTTGGAGATGAATTATTTTGTTTTTCTGATTCTGAATTGCATCGTGAATTTTCACTGGGTTCTTTCAGCAATGATAAGAGAACATAAGTATGAGGGTGAATAAAAAATTATCCGTACCTTCGCCATAACATATCATTAGGTTTATCCCACTGCCTTCTATTCATGCATGTTTACAGTTGGTGCTATTGTGGTCACGTGATCGAACTTTGGGCTTAATTGCACTTCTTTCTGCTGTTGCAGAGTAAACATGGCCGTTATGACAGCAGCGCACATCAGGGAGAAACAGAGAGCGGTGAACCGATTTCTCTGGCCGGAAGATGCGTCAAGAGCTGAAATTAATCAGAGGCTTTTTTAATCGTTATATTCACTTACGCGCAAATATCCACGAGAAAGGTATGAATCCACCTTTTTTCCCCTCAGATATGGGTTAATTAGTAGAACGTGTATCAGTAATTTATTATCTCCAAAAAACATTTGTACGATTTAAAAATGTTTTATTGCTTTAAATAACCTTCAAAATGTTTATGAAACCTTAAAAACAAATTATTCAATTATAACAAACTTGTCAGAGTCTAAATAATGCTCGGTGTAAGTGTATCCTAAAGAATACGACTGGTTTATAAAGTTTTCTTTGTCGGTAGATTTATACGAAAGAGCACAAAAAAAAAAACTTCGACTAAAAAGCCATCCCCAAAGAAAAAAAAATTATGCATGAAAATTTTGTTAGATTTGGAGTAAGTGTGTATCCCAGGGATGTGCGTTGTGGTGCAGTGGATATCGGCTCTCGAACGAGATATCGGGGAGCCGAGTTCGAATTCCAGTTGAATTCATTGCATTCACTTACCCGCAAATACCCTCGGGAAAGGTATTAATCCGTCTATTCCTTCCAGTTATGGGTTAAATAACAGGACTGATTGGGTTCTATAGCCTTGGTCGGCAACCAGTCTACCGCAGATAGCAATGGCAACCTACTGCGGGATAATCTTCTGCCCAGTCAGTCATGTCTCTTTCGTAGACATGATCGCCCAAACGTGTATCACGTATGGCAATTAACTGACTGACTGTGTATCCCAGAAACTATTCAGCACCGCTTCGGTAAAGGTATAATCAAAACTCCATATTTCTATGATAAATGCTGCGAAAAAGATAAAAAAATAAAACAAGAACAAGAGCAAGTGGAGGGAAAATGGAAACAAAAGAGAAATAGAAGAAAAGAGAAAACAATTGAACGAAAGAAGAGTTACAGCAACAAGGGGGGAAAAAACAGAGACATAACGTAGCAAATAATGATGGCCTATGGCTCATAAGTTGCCACGAATCGCAGTCATATTTCCCCTGTCTAATATTGAAGAACTAGGCGAGAAATATGGCTTTTCCATTAAAACCGTTATTAAAGATAACTGCATTAATCATTTTTTTTTTTGCTTTCTTAACTATTGACCTGATTGATACTCCAGTCTTTACTCTCTCTCTCTCTCTCTCTCTCTCTCTCTCTCTCAACTTTTTTTTCTATACCTCTCGGCGCTTTTTCCTTATCGATGTCTTCTGTTTCTTTTTTTTTTTTAGCAATTTTCTTCGTTTTTCTCTATTTGATTTTGTATTCATTTTCCATCCTGGCTTTCATTTCGCCTTTTTTAATGTCTTTTTATCGGTTGCTTCCTTCCTTTTTCGTCTACTACATTCTAATTCTTTTTAAGTCTTTCTGTTTCTTTTTTCCTTGTTTTGCTGTCACTCTTTTTTCGTCCAATTTTTTCTATTTTTTTTCTATATCTCTTTTGTTTCCATCTTTTCTCTCCACCTGCTCTTTTCCTTTTTTTCTCTTTTTCGTTGATTTTTTTGTTTGTTTAATTCCGCTACACCTACTTTCCTTTCTTTGTCTTTCTGTACTTTTCCCTATTGCTATCTCTCCTTTATTCTTTTTTCCTTCAATTTTTGATTTCATCTTCTATATCTCTTTTAGTCCACTTTTTCCTCCTCACTTTCTATTCTTTTTTCCTCTACCTTTTTCATTGTTGCCTCTTTCCGGTATATTTTAATTTCTTCTACTTTTCCTACATCTATGTGTTCTTTTTTTTAATTCCCGTCTCTCTTTCTTTTTTTCCCTATCAATTTTCTTTTTACCTCTTCTATATCTCCTTCCGTTTTTATTTTTCTTCTTCACTTTCTTTGTTATTGTTATGTTTCTTCCTTGTCTTCAGCTAGACTTAAATTCCTTCTCCTCTTCCTTCTACTCTTGCCTTCTACTTTCCCCCTGTTTTTAATCAGTTTAATGCCTTTTCTTTCTATGCATCTTATTTCTACGATTATCCTCACCTATACCGTTTTTCTCGCTTTTATTTCTCTTGTTTTAATTGCCACCGGCATCATTCTTTCTTTTACACATTCCTCTTCCCTATTCTCACTTCCTATTCTCATCACAGTCTTCATTTTGACTGCCATTTGAGCCGAAGTAAATTTGTATAATTTGTTTGCATAAGCGAGGAGACAATTGTGTCGGCTGTTTTATGATAACCTCCAGACGACACTCGTTTTTGTTCAGAAAATCTAGAGAAACAAGTTTTTTTTTTCTTTTGTGTAAATGAGACGGGCATGAGTTGCTGCGAGGAAATATAACGTAAAAAAAAAAGAGTTTGCTGCAAAAAAAAAAAAGTCTGCTAATTCTTTTAAAAATCGTGCAAAGATAGGATTTCCAGATACCTTATTGTTGGCGCCAAATCTGTGTAACAGACTTTAGGTCAGAATGCTTCTTTATTTCACTTGGTGCTTATATTCTCTGTCAGTTTACCGAATCGCTTTCTTTATCATCTGTTTTTAAATCTGCATAACTTTTGCAGAATTGGCTATTAGACACGAAGTATACCTGTCTGTTGATCTTTATCTCATTTAAATTCATACTGTAGCATTGCAGACCCCAGATTCACTCCCAGGGGCAGATTCTTCTAGTTAAACGCCTGTGTCTTAAAAATTACTCTTTGACCAGATCGTTACCCACGAAATAAAATCATAAACTGATTGTAGAATAACCAAGTTTTATTCGGTTGTAGCCTTCTGCTATAGGCGAACGAGTCAAAGACAAAGCAAAGTAAGAGTGGGGTGAAGAGTCTAACGGGCGGGTCTTCTTTTTCCCATTGTTGCAAACGCTCTCTCGTCACTCTTTTCCTCTTTGTCTGGGTGTCTTTGTTTCCCGTTGGTACTGACCACTGTCTTATATTGTTCTTTGTCTTGTTATCATTGTTAAAAAAAAAAAGAAGTAATTTATCAAGGCCTGACTTCATTCAGTGGCCTTCTTTGTCAGAATCGTTTACCAAGTTCCTTTTGGGGTCCACTTCACTTAGTTGATAATTATCAGGATAATAAATGACTGAAACAATTTTTGTGACAGCACGGATGTCTCCATTTAACAAGATATTAACTGACTGATATTGATTCAATACCGACTGAATCTGAAAGCATTTCCCGTACAACAAGACTTTTTCTTTGTGTTGTTTCCTTTTTAGATGTGAGTAATCATGACTCTCCACAACTCCATATCTTTTGTAGATCTTAGAACTGTTTGCAGTTTTTCTATCCCTCCTATTCTCTGTTCCGCCATCAATTCGCATATTAGATAGGTCACACGCTGCTTCTCTTTGTATTCAATATGCCCCCCCCACCACTTTGGTGTCAAATTCTCCAGGATCTCTTTTTTCCTTATATGTATCAGAAATGTCAAATATTTGATACTGATTCTAACCGTGTGTCCTCTTTCTTTCCATTTTCTTTAAAGCTTCCTCGTTGTTCACATGCTCCGTGAAATTGTATTCTCAGCAACCTTCTTTAATATATTAATATACTAGCATTATGATACTAATATCTTAATATATTAAAGAAGGATGCCCGGTGTTGCCCGTGCAACTCAGAACATTTTAGTAGTAGGAGAAAAACATCTATTTTCTTTTGTTTTGCGTAAACGTGATTTGATATTTTGTGTGACTTTGTAAACAACATTGCGTTTGTTTTTGTTTCAAAATTACGGGGGAAAATATTTATATTTTTTGTTGACTAAATGAATTTAACATAAAAATAAAAATTATTTATTTTACTGAAATTAGAAATATAAAAACTATTACGCTCTCAATTCTGAAATTTTCGAAGAATATTTAAAAATGTAGACGTTTAATTTTAGAGGAAAAAGTTACATTAATGTCACACGAATTACACACAGTTGATTTCCTGCATAAAATATTTAGCAAAGAAAAGCATTATTTTTTTAAAATTTTATTTTCTGGAGTATGAAATATTAAATCTGAAAAAAAAAAGACTTAAATAATTAAATTAAGCATTGGCACTTTTTTTTACAATTTTTTTTTTTTTGTTTGAAAAATCACGTTTTTAAAAAAATATTTCTTTTGTTTCAAAATTACGGGGAAAAATATTCACATTTTTTTGTTGACCAAATGAATTTTTAAAACGGCGGAATTAAACTTAATTATAAAGGCTCATTTTTTTTTTTTTATAAAAAAATGTTTTAGTCGCGTTTGACACGTGTGATTTGATTTCTGTGACTTAATTTAGCAGCCATCTTAGATCTTAGATGTTTTACGGAGAAAATGTGAACAATCGGCTCCATTGGCCAAAAAGTGCGAAAGGGAAAATTGTTGAAATTAAAGCTCAAAAAGTATGTGTCGACCTGGCTCCCTGTAGATATGTGTCCCTAGAAAGTTTGAATGGCATAGCTTAAAAAAATGTAGGCGTGCATAGGGAACAGTCACACACAGACTCATAGATTGTCCTTTATATATATAGATTAATATATAAAACTTAAGAAACATAAACTGTCAATTAATAGAATCAGCTATGAATACTGCAGTAATGCTCTAAAATGTTTGTAAAAAGAACAGATTTTTCATGCTTTTACACGTGCATGACCAACATATAAAAAAATTCTATTTTGGATAATTTTCACGTTTTAATGAATTTGTCCACCGTTATATTTGAAGCAGAAAAAATACAGTAATTTTTAGCAACACAGTTTTGGGGTTATTTTTTGCTACCATAACTCACACCCCTGAAGATGATCTCGGAAGGAGTTTGAAAGTACTTGAGTACATTGAGTGATAAGTGATAATAACATCTGTCAATGTTGCAGCTCATTTCTGACATCTTTCAATTATGATACGCGAAAGATTATCCGTGAGTATGAACGGATTTTATTACAAATATGCAGACACAGTGTTTGCAATTTATTTAATCGGACATGTCTAAAAGAAAATTTGCTGCCTAAACACACACACACACACACACACACACACACACACACACACACACACATATATATATATATATATATATATATATATATATATACTGTTGAGTCATTAACATATCTTGGATCAACAGTCTCTTCTGATGGAAAAATGAACAAAGAGGTCCGATCCAGAATATCTCAAGTCAACACAGCATTTGGCAATTTCCTTCTCTATGGTGCTAAAACTTACACCTTATACCACAAGCACATAATTACTTGACGCCTTATACACACGCTCTCTTCGTGCCATTTGTGGGATAAAATGGGATGACAAGGTCAAGAAGGGTGCAATACTGAAGAAATGCAACAACATCGCGAGCATTGAAACCATTCTGGCAAAGATAAAACTTAGGTGGTCTGGTTACGTTGTGACATTCGGATGATCATAGGCTTCCAAAATGTGCTGAATGGACAACTACCAAACTCTAAGAGTTAAGTTGTACGTTCACTCTTACGTGATAAAGACAAATTGAAAGACAACTTGAAACATCTCAACTTTGTTCTGAAATGCAAGAATCAAATCAAAAGGGTGGCGTATGACATATCTCCTTATGTTAAAGAGTTTTAAAGACAGTGGACTGAAGCATCGTGATCAGCTTTAACAAGCTCTGAAACAGAGACGTCATCAAAATCCTGCTTCAACAAGCTTCATCTGTCAGTGTGGTTTTGTCGCCCGCAATGAAGCTGGGTCAATATCGCACTCCCCTATTCTTAACAATTACACAAATCAACCATGAATAAGTGTAAAGCAGGGGGTAGCATCCGCTATTAAATATTATTTATCTTTCACGTTAAGAGAATCCACTATATATATATATATATATATATATATATATATATATATATATATATTTCGGTCGGGTTTCGAGCCTGGGTTGTGTAGCAATCGGATTCTAACCGTACTGATGAGCTCATCAGTAGGGTTAGACGTCCGATTGCTTTTACCCAGGATTGAAACCCGACCGAATCGTCAGTCGGCGATTTTACCTTTGAGCTATGGACGCTCGGTAGAAAGAGGCAGAATTTTAGCGTATGATGTATCATACGCCAGTGGTTAGAGTGCTCTAATTCAATACTGAATGAGCGATATATATATATATATATATATATATATATATATATATATATATATATGAGGAAAATATAATTTTATGATATTCTATATTTACGAGCAAAACACTCAATATGAAGGATAGAGTGTGTGTAAATATAAGCATAGTGACAGTCTGTTTCATGTGTGAACGTTATCCTCAGGCCATGTATGATACGCATTGTAGACTATTTATATATTCTGGTCAATGGTGCATTATGGGTAGCAAGGTTAGGTATTTCTGGTTTATTATATTATTCCAACGGTTATTAAGTCGGCGACAACGGCTATATTTCAATATATTTTTATGGCTATTTCCTAAAAAATAGCCGTTATTTGTAACTAGTGTATAGTGTTGTTTGTCAACTTTTAACTCACTGTTTTGTATTTAGTTATTAATTATTTGTTGTTAATTAACATGATTAATTTTATTGAATAAAATTATGTGTTCAATTAATGTCTTATGTCTACACTGAGTTCTGCGGAAACTAAATTCTTGGTCCTTACGTATTATCGGGAGGACCTTTGATTTTTACTTTTTTGCCTCAGCAGTGGATTTTTGGTGGATTGTGTCGAGACACGGGTGAATGCTTCCTTGTGCAGGTTCCAGATCGAAGCTCGAAGACATTGATGGCCGAGATAAAGAAGCACATCAAACGTGGTACTACGATCTACTCGGACAGTTGGCCCGCTTATAACACCAAGGAACTGGAGAAATCAGGCTTTCATCACCTCAACGTCAACCACAAGTACAACTTTGTGGATTCGAACACCGGGGCTCATACGCAGACAGTGGAACGCCTATGGGGATCGACAAAGTGGCGAAACAAGAAGCACTGTGGCACTGCACGTCACCATTTGGAGTCGTATTTGGCCGAATTCATGTGGCGGAAGCATGTTGCCTGTACTGATGTCTTTGAGTCACTTTTGGAAGCAATTGCGACGTTCTGGCCTCCGGAATTACAAATGTAATGTTATTTTATTGTTTTAACCGTTTCAATAAATAATTTACTTTAATTTTTGAGTCGTTTTTTTAAAGGTCCTCCCGATAATACGTAAGCACCGAATTCTTTCCTAAGGTGACTTGACAGTAAAAATTGTGAAATTAATCCTACCTATAAATGAATGTAATAGCAGGGATAAGATAAATTAACATTTAATTTTATTTCTCACTATCAATGATTTATCTTTTGATATTTTGTTATCTTTTTTTGGTCAGTCATTGTACAGTAGCTTTTGAAAAGAAGTACCACTCATCATCCATGATGTTTGAGACTGAGCAATGAAAATACTTATATTTTTATATGTATTTTTGTTTGCCTATCCTAAATTCTCAATCTTCTGTTCACTGTTGTAGAAAGTAACAACCGGGTATATTATCTTTCTTTCATATTGGAAATGTTGTGCACCCCAAGTTGAAAAAGGAAATTTCTACGTTCTTACTCACCAGGTAAAAACTATAGAAAGAAAAAAGAAAAAAATGGCATTCTGGTTTAGTAAAATAGAAAAGAACATCTGCTAATAGTGGCTTCAGTACGTTGTATGTGCTATAATTTGGTAAACGGTCTGTTAGAAAGTAGGTGGGCCGACTAGCCTTTGTTTGACAACGTCATGTCTGACCGCACGCTATGATGAATACCGTTTCGTTTATAGACTCCGAGTTAGATACGCTGCTATCCAAACGCAGTGGCTTGTCTGATTTTGCACTTGTTCCGTCATGAACAAACGACGTCACTTAAAATGACATGCTTATTTGCAAACGACCCAAAATGCACGACAATTTGCTTTCTTACTGCCATGATAACTTCACACATCTTAATCAAATGCAATTTTTCTTTTGATTTTTTTGTATCAATTTAACGTTTTATGGCTGCAACCTCAAGAAACGTAAGTTCATATTAGTATTTTGAACCAGCAGAAAGTTTTTCCATTATTAATATAGAGTTATTTTTATCGATAATAACTTATACAAACAAGCAAAATATTCCTGTGTTTTTTGTTCTTTTTAACGTTACGTCTCAATATAGTACGTACACATCTCCAAAGAACGAACCTTCTTCGAAAACAGGATTTTTATGCAAGCTGGCAGCATCTTTTTTGCATAAGAAGAACGGAATTTCACGTTACTTCGCGAGACCCGCCAGCATATAATCAGACGCGGCCGCCATATTTCTTTTCTTTTTCGCACGTAACAGGACCTTACATGCTACATGAATTCGTACAGATTGAGGTAAGTACCTTCCGACAGGCATTTTATCACAATTCCCAAAATATAACGCACTTTTGCAGAGTTAATGAAAACTTCGAATTAATATGTTTGATAACTCAACTCTGCTGTTAAGTCTCAGAAGAGATTTTGATATTAGGTTTTTATGTACATTAGTTAGTGTGAGTATAAGAATTGAACAAATTACGAGGGTCATTCAATAAATGAGGTGAATTTTTCGGTATAAGGACTTCTAATACAGATAGAAGCTTACTTTAAAAAAAAAATCCTTTACTTCTTTTTCAAAGGAATTTAATTTTTTTTGCAGATTGAAAAAAAAAACTTTTAGAGTTTTGGAGATTAACAAAGATGGCCGACCAAGAAACATGCTCCAGGATTAAACAGAGGTCAGTTATCAAGTTTTCGGTTGCTGAAGGGTGCCAACCAGTTGAAATTCATAGGAAAATGTCAACTGTGTATGGTGCTACATGTTTCAGCCAAACTAATGTCTACAAGTGGGCTAAATTGTTTAAAGACGGACGGAGCACTGTTGAGGATGAAGACAGGCCTGGGAGACCTACAGAAGTGAGGTCTCCTGAGGTGATCGAATCAGTCAATGACCTCATTCAGTCTGACAGAAGGGTGACAGTGGATGACATTGCAAGGACATTGAGCTCATCTGTTGGGACAGTACACAAAATTGTCCATGATGAACTTGCCTACTCGAAGGTCAGCTTACACAGCAGCCCAAGCAGTGCAGAGCATCAACGAGCTGGGCTGGTAACTGCTACCTCATCCTCTTAAAGCCCAGACCTTGCCTCTTCAGACTTTCACCTGTTTGGTCCCTTGAAAGCATTCACGAAAGGCACGAAATTTGAAAGTGACGATGAAGTCAAGAGTGCTGTTAGCGATTGGCTGAGACATCAGTCCAAAGTTGTTTACGCTGAGGGAATACGGAAGCTTGTGCACAGATGGGAAAAGTGTATGACACTGCTGGGAGACAAGGTTGAAAAAAAAAGCTTCTATCTGTATTAAAAGTCTTTATATCGAAAAATTCACCTTATTTATTGAATGACCCTCGTATAAAAAAGGCACTCACGTTATTCTTTTCAACTATTTTTACGGTTATAGACACCGTAGAAAAAACTTCTATCATTCAAGTTGTCAGCACGTCAATTCAACTACCACTGTGTTTAAAAATGCATTTCTGCAATATTCTAAACTTGAAGTAAATAATATTTGTTCCAAATCAGATTAATTATACTTTTAATCAGCTATTATTCATCGAATAAATTTTCAGAAACGTATATTTTGCTTTTGAAAGATATTTAAATAAAAAGAATTACATTGGTGAGAGATGGCTAACATGGCGTTAAAATCAGTGATGTTAGCAATTTTAAAACAAAAACTCTTTTCAGTCAATTTAAATTAGTTTTCAAATACAGAAAAGTATTTTACTTATTATAAATATCAAATTTAATCAATTAGCTTGAAATTTAAACTAAAATAAAAGCTTTAGGAAAGAGTTCTTATTTATAAAAAATTAATTTTAAAAGTTAGGTATCGTGTTTTTATTTTTATACAGGTACCTAGTTTTATCGTATATTCAATGTTATTATTATTATTAATAATAATAATGAAATTAACCCATTACTGCATAACGATTCTAAATATTATCTCTTTTTGCTGACTAAAGATAATCTTAAGACTTATTTATTGAATGACCCTCGTACGTAAAGCAGCTTTTTATACATTATTATATTTCTACCACTATATGCGTTTGCAAGACTTTTTCAACTACATTCTTGTCGAAAGCATCATTTCGTATTACACATCTAAGAATTTCATTTTCTCTGTGTAATCCAAAGCTGTTGATTGGCTAAGGATTTTAAAATTAATTTTAGGTTTACATGAGAAACTGGTGCCGAAATACACACACACATACACACACACACACACACACACACACACACACATATATATATATATATATATATATATATATATATACTGATTGAACACTCTGGAAGAATACTAAACTTTGAAAAACAGTAGCTACTCTGGCATGTACGTATCGCTCATTCAGTAAAATGAATTAGAGCACTCTGGCTATAAGGCGCGTATAATGATAATATACACGCTAAAAAGTTTGCCTTCTTCTACCGAACGCCCATAGCCCAGAGGTAGAATCGCCGAATGACGCCAATTCGGTCGGGTTTCAATCCTGGGTTAAAAAGCAATCGGAGTCTAACCGTACTGATGAGCTGTGATACAGCGAAACAGATCTGCCTGCGGATGACTATATATATATATACATTTTTGGTTAATCATATCACCTCGAGCAAGGCGGTAACGCCACTGAAGCGCAGGGGGCTACGTAAGAGTGAAAAGATTGGAAAAGAGAAAGCCGGAAACCACATCCTAAACAGGGAACAAGGGATGAGCCTCTTCACCTGTGCAATGGACGTGGGTGGAGTGTGAACAGGGCGATAGTTTAGTCTATCTACTCCAACTGAAAAAAAAGAAAAGAATTAAAAGATTGGAAAATATTTTAAATAGTGTTGCAAATCATCCCAGACACGTTACTGCCAGTAAGCTAAATAATTTTTAACATTTTGGTCAGTCCACGTGATACAGAATGAGGGTCGGTTGTCAACTGTAGCCAGTATCTGTTCATCGGAGATGGTCCAGGGACTAGAATCAACAGCCCATTAAAAACAGACAGATCATCTAAAGGCCGGTACGGAGAAAGAGAAACACAGAAACAAGTAATCTAGCATTCCGCTATGAAAAGGAGAGCGAGAAACAAGTAATCCGGCAACCAGAAAAATTTCTGAAAAAAACAAAAAAAAGAAAACAAACAAAAAAAAAAACAACGTTCAATTGAGCATGGGGAGTTTTAAAATTAAGTAAAAGAAAAGCGGGCGATAGTAGGTACAGTCTATTCCGATTGGAAAAAAAAAACAAAAAAAAACGCAAATTAAAAAATTTACTAAGTTTTAGTATAAGTCGAAATCAAATTTAAGTGCTAAAATACTTTACAATAGTGGTAATAACTTGCAAAATACTAGCAATGACAATAACATTTAAAACTAAAACATTTCAAAAAATTAAATAAATAAAGGACAGACAAAAGACATTCGGGCCAACTTACAAGCAGATACCAAACTGGTGTGAACATTTTGAATACAACGGTCAAGATATATATATATATAGGACTCTAACATAAGATATATATATCTCCATAAATATATATCTCCGAGTGAGTATAGAACGAGGAGAGAAAATAATTTTTTTTTCCTGTCCAAAATATTAATTTAAAACAGTGCTCGATATATGATGTATAGAGCTGTGAAGATGTTAGAGTCCTAACATTGAAACAACCATATGATTGTAGAGAAGAGGACATATATAGAAGAAATTATGTACATGTTCTAAAACATAATTTATAATATATATATATATATCCCTCCTGTCATGCTCAGGTGGTTGGCTTATTTTTTATTCTCAATGTTTTAATGTAAGATACTCAATGATAGGTCAATCAGTCAGTTAAGTGCCATACGTGATATACGCTTTGGGCGATCATGTCACGAAAGAGACATGAATGACTGGGCAGAAGATTATCCCGCAGTAGGTTGCAAGACTTTTTCAACTACATTCTTGTCGGCTTATGGTCATATCAGGTTGAATGCACCGGCTCTCGCTCGATCACCGATAGTTAAGCAACGTTGAGCCTGGTCAGTACTTAGATGGGTGACTGCTTGGGAATACCAGGTGCTGTAAGCTTTTAGTGACGGGTGTGCGTTGTTTTGCAGTGGATATCGGCTCGAAAAGAGAAATCGGTGCGCCGAGTTCGAATTCCAGTTGAATACCCTGCATTCACTTAAGCACTGGTACCCTTGGGAAAGGTATTAATCCATCCCTTACCTCCAGTTATGGATTAAATAACAGGGTAGGACTTGGGGACCCTGCCCTTAAAAACAAATCCCAGTGGTACTCGAAAAAGAAAAAGTATTACTAGACACAAAACTTATATTAAAAAAAAACTACAATAAATTGTTGAAAGAAAAAGGTATTACCAGCAATAAATAAATAAAATTTAGTTGGCAATAAATGACCCACCGAGGTGTTGATATGCCATAAAAACAAAAACAAGCAAAACATTCTTGTCGAACGCATCATTTCATATTACACATCTAAGAATTTCATTTTTTCTGTTTTATCCAAAGCTGTTGGTTAAGGATTTTAAAATTAATTTTAGGTTTACTGATTCGAGAAATAATGACAGTTTTTTCATGGTGTGTGCGTAGCGTAATGGTTATTGGTGCAAAATATGGGATCGATATGCAGAGTTCAATTTCTGTCCGATGTCAGTGCGTTCGCCTCAAAAATATCCTTGAGAAAGGTATAAAGCTATTTCTTCTTTATCAGATATAAGTTAAATAGCAGAGCGGATAGAGCTCTGTAGCCTTAGTTGGCAACCAGTCTAAGAGAAGGTTAAGTCTAAATTTAACGAGAATCTACTCCACTAGCTTTCCTAATAATTCACGGCAGCTAAGAAATAATAAAGAAAAGAAAGTTGTGGCGAACTATGATCGCTTACACCCTAAAGAGATGATGATCCTTTTTCAATTTAACATCACAGCCTCAACACCATAGTGATCTTATACTCTATATGGAGTTAAAAGGAATCATCGTCTCCTGAGGGTGTTGACGGCCGTCACAGCTTCATTTTTATTAGTTGTGAATCTCCATGATTTCTTGGAAGAGGTAGTGAAGTAAGTTCTCGTTGTCTTATCCGTTGTTTTAAAATCCAGATTTGTCCTTCCAGACTGTCAGCCAAGGCTAGAAAAACTATTGTGTATACAATATATTATCTTTATATATTTTTGTCTAATTTGATTTCATCGGTAAATATGTCCGGAAGTCACATTTTGTTCATGAAAAAATGAGAATTACGTCGTCAAATTCATAAACCCCGTTAAGTTATTACTTCCCATCCTGCAATTTCCCTACCTCAGGAAAATTGCAGTTGCAGACGACAACCATTTTTATTTTAGAATACAAAAAAATTCTAATCGCATAATAATAATCTAATAAATGTACATATTTTTGTAGGGAAATGTAATTATTTTATTGGTAAAAGCTACTCGAGTATGTAAAAAAAATGTATCGTTTTAAAAGAAATCTTAATGTATTCAGTAAGAGCATGAAAAATGGAATTCGTGGATATTATTGGGACTTATCAGGAAAATGTTTTGGAAAACGATATTTAGATTTTTAAAGATTATTATATTTTTTTTTAAATTGTGGAATATGTATTTTTCATAATGCTTTATTGAGGCCATTTTAGATGCATAAATTATAAATAAATGATCAGATATAATAAATATTTAATGTTTTCATAGGTAGCCATGAATTATTTCCCCTTATTGCAACCATAGTTTTAATAATGAAAATTAAATTTCTATATAATTTTTAGGGCTGTGTGCATAAAACTGAAATAATAGCTAAAATATTTCTTTTTTAATTTCCTTACGACTTTTACGATATCGTATTCACTGGAGCTTTAGAGAGAAGAGAATAATAGGAAACTCATGAAAATTGACCCTTTTCGTCGACTGATAAGTTATCTTTTTTTCTATTTTATTCGGAAAATAATTACTCGTTGTCGTCAAATCAGGGAAGTTATCAAGCAAACGCGGTTGGTGGCCGAATGGATTGCTCATTTTAATGATCTGAACTCTTCTTCATTTACTAGACACATGTTTGGCACACCTATTTTTTTTTTTTAAAGACTGTATTTTGCACATCGAGCGAAGGAAAAAAAAGAATGATAAAGAAAATAGTGGAAAGTTACTTGATATACATTCAAAATATAAAATAATTAAAATAAAGACTGATATATATATATATATATATATATATATATATACATATATATATATACATATACATATATATATATACATATATATATATATACATATATATATACATATATATATATATATATATATATATATATATATATATATATATATATATAATATATATATATATATATATATATATATATATATATATATATATATATATATATATATATATATATATATATATATATATATATATATATAATCATAATTATATTATGCTCTACGATAAATGTAGCATTTTTTTTAAAAATAAATGCCTGAAAAACACAGAATTGTAAAACTGTTAGTTCTGTTCATCAGGATTTTTATCTAAATATAAAAAATAAGGGATATATATATATATATATATATATATATATATATACGCACCGCTCATTCGATAATGAATTATAGCACGCTAGCTATTGGGCATGTTTATATGCGCTAAAAAGCGTGCCTTCTGCTGGACGCTCGTGGCCTAGGGGAAGAATCGCCGACTGATGCCTATTCCGTTGGGTTTCGATCCTGGGTTAGTCTAAACCGTTCTGATGACACAGCGAAACAGATCTGTCTATCTGATGACTATAGTGTCATAAGATTATAGGAATATATATATATATATATATATATATATTCCTTGTCATGAACTGGCAGCTTCGGCTCTGTTCATTCTCTTTACTACCAGTTATAAAAGCTTTTGCCGATTGTTCGCCCTTTAACAGTAGCTTATTATTTTATTTTTTGCAATCATTGTCGTCAAGTAGTGAAAACACGCGCGCACACACACACACACACACACACACACATATATATATATATATATATATATATATATCCTCTATTATAATATAAGTGTCTCTCTATTTTTTAAACTTCCAAAACTCCATTTCCATTGAAGAATTACGACAGAAAAATCTTTCAAAATTCTATTTTCCTTGAGAAATGACGGCAGAAATACGGTGTCTTATAATTTTTCGTATAGAAAATTCGTCCTGTTTATAATTAATGTGTATTTGGTTGCAATAAAAATATGTTGATGGTTTCTTGTGTTATTTTTAATGCTAGTGTCATGATTTTTTTATAAGAATTTTATCTGTTTATCAATGTAGTTGGGAAAATTATTGTTGATTAACGTGTTTTATGCGTTATACAATGAAAATACATTTATTAACCCTTAACTTACAATAAACCTTAAGAAAAAATTTTGGTTAAAAATACAAAAATACTATTTAAATCACAATATCAAAGAAAAAACAAGATCTTTGAAAATGGCCTGTAAAGAGGCTGAAAGCGCTTGGAGAGTCGAAAATTATGGAACATTTTTACATTCCTCATCTCGAGCGAAAAGGAAACGTGTAAGAATACTGGAAAAATTAAATAAAAAATTAATAAAATCTTCCTTGTCAATCGTTTTTAACGAACCATACTTACATGAGAAACTGCCGCTGAAATACACACACACACACACACACATCTCTCTCTCTCTCTCTCTCTCTCTATATATATATATATATATATATATATATATCCCTCCTGTCATGCTCAGGGGGTTGGCTTATTTTTTTACTCTCATGTCTTAATGTAAGATACTCAATAATAGATCAATCAGTCAGTTAAGTGCCATACATGAATGACTGGGCAGAAAAGTATCCCGCAGTAGGATAATTTTCTGATAATTTGCTTTCCGCGGTAGACTGGTTGCCAGCCATAAAACCCAATTTGTCTTATTATTTAACCCATAACTGGAGAGAAAAGACAGAGTAATACCTTTCTCAAAGGTATTTGTGCGTGAGTGCAAGAAATTCCACTGGAATTTGAACTCGGCTTCCCGATTTGTCGTTCCGAGTCGATATGCACTGCACCACAACGCACATCTAATAGTAGGTACATTACTATATATGCTGCCGTCATTTTAGAGGGCATATCGATATAAATATTTTGCCGTCATTTTTTTATGCCGCTGGCCCAATCGTATAAAATAATTGAAGAAAGTTTGAAAACGGCGCCACAATGAAAACCAACATGAGAATTTATATTACAGTAGAAAAAAGCTAAACGCCGACAAAACCCTGTGAAGGTAGAAAGAAAACCGAAAAATATTTCAGATTTTGCAATTTTCAAAGCAAATGAATATTTAAGTGACTTTCTTGCAAACATAGTATGAAGTATCTTCTTTCATATTATGCTAGTTTCCAAGAAAAACGATTAAAACCTTTTTTTTATCTAAATAGAAAAAAAAAACTCTTTACGTCTGCAAAAAGTGTCTTTTAGTAATACCTAACTTCCCTACGTATGTGCGTTGTGGTACAGTGGTTATCGGCTCGGAATGAGAAATCAGAGGACCGAGTTCGGATTCCTGTTAAATTCGCTATATTCACTTACGCCCTAATAACCCTGGGAAAGATATGAATCCATCGCTTCTCCCTTAAACTATGGGTTAAATAATAGAACGGATTGAGTTCTATAGCCTTGGTTGGCCACCAAAAAGTAATGGCAATCTACTGCGGCGAAATCTTCTGCCCAGTCTCTTTCGAGTGTATCATGTATGGCACTTAACTGATGGAATCCCTAACAGCTAAGTGAAAATCATTATTGGAACTCTGCTAGTGTAAACGTCTGTTCAGTTACGGGCATACAAATTGAAGACCACTAGTTTGAATGAATTATTGATTGATTGATTCCTCTTTTACGGCTTATCAACTCTATATTTAAAGCCAAAAAATATTTTTAGAGTGTAAGAATGTTTTTCTTTTTGCATGATAATAATTTTTTAGTGATACAAGTCTGGATAATTAACCCGTAGCTGGTGAGAGAGAAAAAGTGAATTCATACCTTTTTCAAGGGTATTTACGTGTAAGTAAATATAACGAACCCAACTGGATTGGTAACTCCACTTTCTTATTAACAATTCCGGGCCATTATCGATTAAACCAAGCGCACATCAAAGGCTACAACACCTGGCATTCCCAAGCGGTCACCAATGTATACACTGGCCGGGCTCGACGTTGCTTATTATAAGTGATCGCAGGTGTTCCAACATTATGACATTTACACACATCCAAAAATCAAAAGAAATCGGTTTATTTCCATCATCTTATAGCAACACAAAACTACACATGAAAAAATTGTTTTCGTACATGAAATATGACGTTTTTTTTATGCTTAATTATTTCAGTTAATCTTATGAATATTTCATGAGCGTTTTTCCGGTAACCAACACCTTTTTTTCGTTTAAAGTTACATTATTTAAAATAAAATTCATTTCATTTCTTTGCCTTGTGGATGTACAAAACGCGTAGCCGAAAATATAGTTTTCCTCTTGCCTTCTCTCTTTTTAGCATACGCCTTTCCTTAGATTATAATTGAGAATTTATATATATATATATATATATATATATATATATATATATATATATATGTGTGTGTGTGTGTGTGTACAGAGAGAGAGAGAGAGAGAGTGAAATACGTAAGAAATACGTATCTGTTTGTGATTATGGATATATGGGTGCGTGACCGAGTGATTAGGAACAGGACATGTTTAAGTTATTGGATGATAAAAATGAAAATAACTTGTAAAACGTTAAAGAGACCTCAGAGAAAAAAAAGAAACAATTGCAAACATTTACAAAAAAGACAAAAACAAAATTAAAACAAAGCAAGAAAAAACTAAATGCTATAAAAGACTACATTAAAATGAAAATGATAATATTAATTGACCAACAAAAAAGATATTTCAAGAAATTGGTGTGGCTAATGTCATCAGAGAGAAAAGATGCCAAGTCTTAAGAACATTGACTAAAGACACGCAAATATCCAAAATACGACATTAAAGGAAACATCACAAAAAGAAATGTGTAAAACGTAACTTAACGTAACTTTCAATGATAAATGTCAAGCTAAACTGGATGAACCTGATGCTGATGCCTAGTCGATAGGGTTGGGTCCTTTATGGAAATAAACAACATGCCTTAGACGACAACAGAAGCCATATTGGACTAATGCTTTGGGTTAGTAATGTAAGTAGTAATAGTTATAGGCCTATTGAAATTAATAGCATTTCAAGATAAATGTAGATAATGTAAATGAGTGTACCCCTGCCGTCAAAAATGACGGCAAAATATTTGAGAGGACTATATATATATATATATATATATATATATATATATAATGGTCATTATTATAACAGAAAGAAGATAAATATATATATATATATATATATATATATATATATAGTTGCTTTAAAAATAACAAACGGGAACATCTCTCAAGGGATCCCTTTCGCCAACAACACATCAAGAAAGAACCATTGGTAATGATCAAAGAAAAACAAAGAAAAAAAAAGACAATATTCACGTGAGCAAAATGGTGGGGAAACAAATGTCTAAATGTGATCACGTGGTTGCAGAGTTTCTTATATCTTATCGCCTTATTTTAGCCTCTTTAGCCAACTTTCCCTGAAGATCCTATTTGGTGAAACCTTGGTAGTTTCGTTGGCTCTCTAGGTTAGCTACGTACTTGTTTGCTCTATTTGTGTATTGAGCGCTTTACGTCTTAGGTTTCTCGTCTCGAGGTTTTTTTTCTTTCGACTAGTACTTTAACTCATGTTCAAGTGCTTAGTTCTTTTCTTTTTTTGTTACCCTTTTTCCCCTCCGCGTTATATATAACTGTAAATTTGTCGTTGAACATGTCTCGAAAAACCCACTGAGTACAAATATATATATATATATATGTATATTACGATACGGAAATTTCTATGTTTCGAGATAGAAACTCGTTATCAGGCGATGTTGGATGTTGGTTGTGAAAATGTATATATAGGAAAAAATGACAAAGCGATAAAAACGGAGAGCCACTGCTTTTGCTCCGATGAACTTAGCTCACTGGTTCCCCCTATATATGAATTTACCCGAGCCACAAGTTATCAACTAGGTCCCACCCTTTTACTGTGAAACCAATAAAATGTAAACACTAATTCTACTACACCAGCTTCTTTTCTCGAACTTTCCGCTTGTGGAATTCCCTTCCGTTTACTTGCTTCCCCGACAGCTACAATCTCCAGGAATTTAAATCGAAAGTCAATAATTATCTCCTATCTAACTAACTTGCATCCTCTCTCTCTCATGCTCCTTTCTTCATCCACTCCACTCTTATCAGTATTCTCATCCTTCTCTTAACTACTTCCTGACCCCACCTATATCTTGTCATTCTTTCTCATAACTTTCCTCCTATGTAACCCCCTGCACACCAGTGGCAGTAAACTGCCTTGCTTAGGGCGATATGATTATAAAAAAAATTAAATAGATAAAAATAGAGCTTGGTGGATATTATCCAGAGCAATTTGGTATATAGAGAAGAAACCTCAACACATAATTAAACGGTTATAAATCCAGAATATTGTTGTAAAAATTACAAACTGTTTTATCAAACCCGAAAAATCAAACGTTACATTTAACTCAGAATATTAAGCTTACGTAAAAGGTAGAGGTGTATACAGTCAAACACACGAGTAACAGATATGTCACAAAAATAAGGAACACTTGCACCAAATCACATCTACACAAAAAATCTTAAAAGACAAAATATACAAGACAGCAGATATAATCATACACAAAATAAGTACGCACAAACATATAATTATGAGACTATATATGCACGCAAAAATATACACACAATAATAACACAAATCTAAAAATAACCAAACCAAACAAGAAATACAAATAAAATTGTAAAAAGAAAACAAAATTATAGCCTCACTTCTCCCAGCTTTCTTTCTTGTTGGAAGTCCTCCTATGTAATTCCTGTTTTTAAGAACTCTGGCAAGACCTCTGACCTTTCTAATTATCGCCCTGCTAGCCTCTTACCTCTTTCTGGCAAGGTATTCGCAGTAATCAGAACTACTGAAATAGTTAGGCATCTCACATCTCACAAGCTTCTCCCTGACAAACAATATGGCTTCCGTTTTGCCAGGTCTACCGCTGATGTGCTAACGACCATCACTGAATATGTATACCAAGCTCTTGATAAGAGCAGCAAATCTCGAGCGTTTTCTCTTGATATCACGAAAGCATTTTACAGAGTTTGGCATGCTGACCTTCTGTCCAAGAACCAGAACTACGGTATTTCTGAACGACTTAATCTAATTGTCTCTATCAAATCGTGAAGTAAAGGTTGTTTTGAACGGACAAGTTTCCAGATCCTTTCATATGAACGCGGGCGTCCCTGAAGACTCTATCGTAGGTCCTATATCAAATCTTCATCAATGAACTTCCTGATGTAATCTGTTCCGAAGTAAACATATATGCAGATGACACCACCATTTACTCCAGTCTCAATAAGAGATCTGCCAAGGCTGACAAAGTAAACGTGGCTGATGCCCTTCAAAAGCACCTCCAATCTGTGATTGAACGTGGTACGAAATGGCTCGTAAATTTTAATACCTCCAAAACGAAACTACTCTCTTTTAACCACTACAGAGAAACTTTCCTTCCTACCATCAGAATGGATGACACTAGTCTCCTAGACAACAACACACTGCTCCACCTTGGCCTCACTCTCTCAAATAACTACATCAAATCCATAGCTGCATCTACTGCTAGGAAAATTGGGTTACTGTGTCGGGCTAAGAAGTTTTTCTCGTCATATATCATTTGGCATCATATAATAATTCTGCTTGTTCCTTCCTTAGTTACTTAGTTCCTCCGTCCGTTACGCCACTTACTTTCTACACGAGCTTTTCCTTCCCATGTATCTCTCCTCAGCCTTTCTCTCACCTTTGCCAAACAGAAGGGTAGTAAAGAGTGATAGAGTAGAAGAAGGGAGCCTATAGCATTACCGTATCAGTAGAAGCTGGTAGTTGTAGCAGTAATTGTGCGTGTGTATATGTGTGTGTATTGTACAATATAGTAAAAATAGGTAGGTTTGTTGTATTCCGCGACCAAATAACGAAATTTCTGGCCTCTCCACCCTTGGCCATTACTCAGTTGGTCTTTTCTGTTTACAATGGACACAGGAGCCTTTAAAGTAACTTTAATTATTTAAAAAAAAAGTTTTTAATCCCTTCTAACCTTTTTGAAATTTTTTCAGAAATTTTTGTTTTGATTTGAGTTAGCTTCTAAAGAAACGTTTTACAACGGAAACGTAATGATTGCATCACACACTTTTTCCGTTGACAAACACATTTAATTGGGAATTCTCGCAAAAATCAAATAATTGTCGGATTATAATGAAAATATCAGTCCTCATTCACAAATGAAGGAAATTATTTTTGAAATTATTATTTTTAAAAAATCTTGATAAAAATGTTTCAATGGACACAGGAGCCATGATTTTCCAGTAATAAAAAAAACATTTTCTCTTTCAAAATCTCACAGTAAAGTAGTTTCTATGGACATTACTTTTATAGATATTTTAATAAAATTACACTCTGTGTTATCGTTATTTTATCATCCAATACCATTATGCTTGAAGACGTTACTATCATTTGTAGTATGACAAAGTAAATTTTTTCCAGGAAATCATAATTATCCTTCCGTGGAAATTCTACGGGTTTCGCTAGTATTTATAAATGTACCATTCATCCGTGCATTGAATACTGTTGCCATACTTGGTCGAGTGCTCCTGCTATTCATCTTGAGGATTTTGACAAAATTCAAAGGAAGATCTGCTATATAGTAGACCTTGACTTGGCAGCTAGCCTTCAGTCACTTTTTTACCGACGTGATGTGGCTTCCCTCTGTCTTTTCTGTAAGTATTTTCATAACAACTTCTCTGACGAACTTCTGTGCCTTGTTTTTCGACTACATGTATTTACGCGTGCTACAAGATTGGCAATTAGGTCCTACACTTTTACTGTCAAAATAGATAAATGTAGGCGCCTCTTCAACTCTAACAGTTTCTTTTCTCGCACTTCCCGTTCGTAGAACTCCCTTTCGTTTGCTTGCTTCCCTGATACCTACAATCTCTAAAAATTTAAATGTAACGTTAATTGATGTTTCCTATCAATTCGAATCCGATCCATCTCCTTTTTTTCTCTCACTGTAATCTCTTGAGCACCAGATGCAGACCTGCCTTGATGACGCGGGGGGGGGGATGGTTACAAAAAATAAATAAAATAGTCAGCGTGGATTGAAGGATAAACAAACTTTTGAAACCCGAGAGTTTAGAAATATCTCCTAACTCACCCTATGCGGTTAAAATCTTCAATCATTGGTATCAAACTTTCACTTCGTTCGTACGGGTCCTGCGCATGACAGTAAGCTGCATCCGGCAGCAAGGTCTCTGATTGGAAGGTTTGAGGAGCATGGAACCACCTCTTAAGGTCCATCCTGGCCCGGAGTGGTAGCACCAGTTAGTGTCGCAGCTATGAACAAATAGTTAACCCCCAAACTGGGGTCAAAACTCTATGAAAGTATAAAAATACACAAAACATTTTTGAAGGAAAAATATTGCCAACAATACATTTTTGAAGAAACATTATTGCCATAATACAATTTTGAAAGGAAAAAATGATTCTCAACAAAACATTTTTGAATACAAAATTAGAAGACATCTTCAGTTTTCTAAAATAAAAATGAATAAAAATAAAAATAAAAATCGGACTAAATCAACCTTCTCACTATAACTGAACATTACAAAATTCCTTAAAGCAGAACAAATTCGGTTATATAGCCTTGGCTGGCAACCAGTCTACCGCAGGAAGCAATGGCAACCTACTGCAGGAAAATCTTCTGCCCAGTCAATCATGTCTCTTTCAAGACATGATCGCCCAAGCGTGTTTCACGTATGACACTTAAGTGACTGAACTAATTTTAAAATCAAGATAGTGGAAAAGTTAACAAAATAGACTTATAGAATAAGGAACAGACTTATAAACTTATGAGTGTTATGTAAATATTTTTAATAATGTCGCACAAAGCAAAAAGTTTGTCCATCCTTGAATCTACTTCGTTTATTGAATTGTAAAAAGATCATTAAGAGGCAAGGGGTTACTGAGTGTGAGAGAATATGAAAAAAACAAAAACAAAAACAAAAAAAACATTATTCAAGAATGAGAACAATAAGAAAAGAGAAATTAATAAGAGAGAAGGTAACAATATAAGCGGACATTTAAAAGTCGACTGGAAGGCAAAAAACCAGAAGAGAGTTCCACAAACAAGAAGTGCACGAGAAGAAACTGTTTGCATAGAACTTACGCTTACATCTGTAAGCAAATAATAATTTATTCAGACATATGGAATATTATGTTAATAAATTGTTGTGGAGTTATTTTCGCAGTGGACGTTAGTATTTGTGCTAAAGTCGGTCCTAATAGGTTCGCCGTATAAAACGTTAGGAACTTGATATAATATGTATTACGCAGTGTAATCTTGCCAGGTCGTTGACTACTTTCGTTTTCGACTAACTGTCGACTACTATCATCCAACATCGACTGACCTCCGTTCCTCTTACTACTTCTACTTAAATTAGGTGGGAAAGTCTATTCACTATAGGTGTGTTTAACCATAACATAAATATACTGTTATATAATAACAGATACAATAGATATACTGTTAATAAATATACTTCTATGTGTTATATATTTTAGAATAATGTATAAACTAATATTTATATAGCAACTAGTTTAATAAGATATGAATATGCTATCTCCAAACAACTTATTATTCATATTTTTAATTATCTGGTAATATATTGCTAATATACGTAAAAATAAGTATATAACTCTGTAGAGAACATTTTACCTACAGCCTTTAATACGAAATTTACTGCTAAAAGCATAATAAAATCATAAAACATTTTTAAATAAGTTTGCACACACACACACACACATATATATTCCATTCGTAAATGAGTTATTACGCGACCTAGCTTTCTACCATGAGCGTCTTCAGCAGATTTACAAATCACCTGAAGACACCACTTATGGTAGAAACCTAGGTCGCGTAATAACTAGTTTTACAAATGGAAAATATTTAAAATTTCTACAATGTAATTGCATTGAACACTTTTTTTTATACAAATGTGCACTGGTCTAACCTTTTTATGACCAGAAACTAAGTAATTAAACAATCAATCAATATATATATATATATATATAATCTGGAAGAATGTTAGAATTTGAAAAACAGTAGCTATTCTAGCATTTACGCATCGTTCGTTCAGCAATGAATTAGAACACTCTCAGCTATTGGGCGTGTATAATGATAATATACGCGCTAAAACGTCTGCCTCCTTCTGCCGAGCGCCCATAGCTCAGAGGTAGAATCGCCGACTGACGCCAATTCCGTAAAAAGCAATCGGCTGTCTAACCGTACTGATGAGCTATATATTTATGATGCGCGTGCGTTATTGTGTGCGTGAGGGAAAATGTTTCCCTTGGGAGTTATTGTTTTTTCAAAAAAGTATTACTAGATGCATTGCAAACATTTTGTCAAATAATTACAAAGCGATTATTTTCAAACCACCCATATATATTTTCTACTTTTCCTCCTATCTTTCTCTCTCTCTCTCTCTCTCTCTATATATATATATATATATATATATATATATATATAGTCAGATGTATATGTATGCATTACAAATGCATGATATCCGGAAAAGGGAAATTATATTTGTACAGTGCAGAATATTTTGCAGAAAGCGTTTTTTTTTTTTTTTTTTTTTTTTGCGTCATTTTCTTAAACATCGGTTTAAAAGCAGGTTTGCTTACGTTTTAGTCTTTTCTACTTTGAAGGCGCGTTTCGCTCGTCAGTAGTGACTAAGTTCTGTTGGAGTTCTTTAATCTTAGTCAACAAGTTATGTAATCACTCCAGTGTTACCTAATGAACAACAGAAGCGAAATTAGAGACGGATAGCCTTTTTTTTCTATTTTTTCAAATGAAAAATCCAGAGGAAAAAAAATAGCAAAAATCAATTAATCTGTTTTTATGAACCTACGACTGTTACGCCTTTGTGTGTCTGCGAGATTCCCTCAGCTTCTGAGCTGAAATGAGTTATGTCTTCTGGCCGAGACATCTACCTAATAATATAAAGCGTTAATGATTTTTGGAAGAGAGTGGACATGGAAGAGAGAGAAAATAGCTCTGAAAGAGGAAAGAATGAAACAAAAATGAGGCATAAATGAAAAACAGCAAAAACCAGTTGAAAGAACACACACACACACACACACACACACACACACACACACACACATATATATATATATATAGGGTACGTATGGATAAAATAATATTTATTCAGAAATTATAACATGAATATGTTATAATATCACTACAAAAGTAGCTATTTTGTTTCGACACTTCTTGTGATTATCAACTTGATTAGACGCTAGAAGTGTCAAAACAAAATAGGTACTTTTGTAGTGATATTATAATATAGTCATGCTATAATTACTGAATAATATATATATATATATATATAATGAAAATAAATTTGGATGCCTTTATAAATCCATTGGTAATAGTTTAATTAACGGAGCTCTTACAAGCCGCTCTTCAGACCAAAATTCTTCACAAAAATGAATGGGTTAGATTTATCCAGACGAAAAAAATCGTGGGTTGACAGGGAAAAAAATCCATAGTAGAGGGGGTTAGTTATGAAGTGAGGTTGTGTTTCATTTCCAGGCTCCATGGATGAATTTTCGTCTAAATTGCGCAATAATGAAAAAAACATTGGTATCTCATTGTAACAGATATATTTACCAATATAATTACACAAAAATGTTTTGAAATACGACACAGGTTTTCTTAAGTTCAATAAAATCGACATTGGCTTCAACGACGGTCTCCAGACGTCTTCGGAATCTCTCGCATCTCTTCTGAATAGTTTCCTTCTTTAAGTTGGTGAATGTTTCCATAATCTTTGCCTTTAGTTTATCATTGGTGATACAAAGAGTTTTGCTGGTCTATCGCTAAACTGCGCCCTACATAATCTAGAGGGTTGCAATCTGGAGAGCTGGGTGCCTAGATGTAAGGGGTCACAGAAATTGCTTGACAGCCATGATTGGGTTCTTTTGCTTATATGGAGTATTCTTCCGCTTATAGAGTATTTTTGCTAGTAGCCACCCTCTTGACTCGCGGAAGCACTACCTTCTCAAGGCAGGCCTCCGTGTTGAGCCTGAGGCCCTATGAGAAGATGAATGGAGGCATAACATCGCCATTACTAGTGATCACTGGAAACACCTTCTTAATCACCATTAAACTCATCCAACTCTTTCCGAATCCTCTGCAGTAATTAACACTCTGAAATGTTCGTATTTGAGCTTCAGGTGCGAATGCCAAGCAGTGCAGCATGTCATTTCCAAATTTCTGGCGGAGTGAATTTGTCATTGTGCTTTTTTTCTTGCAGACGTTGCCCAACTGACTTTTCTATACTGTGAAGTCGACATAATAAGAAACAAACGCGGGTCCCGCTAGACACGAATGCCTTAAGCAAAATATGAAGGAATCTGAAGAGTTAATTCGATCGTATTCTTGTTATTCGGGTTTACAAATATCTTTATTCTTTATATTCAACAATACAATCTAAATAGATATGATAGACTACGTTAAAGATTCGATCGAAATGTTGATGTTTCTTTGGTAGAAGAGACTTGAGTTTTTTTTTTGTTTAGATTTTCAAAACTACCATTGAATATTCCCTTGATTTCACCACATTAAACGATAGCTTGAAGCGCATCTGATATAATTAATAAAATAAAATAAAATAAATCGCATTATTTTGTGCGGCATTTTTCCCAGTAGCAGTTACACATGACATCACACTAAACCATTTCAAACTCATAGCTTTACAAAAAATACCAGGATGCATACAAAAAAAATTATATATATTTATATACTAAAAACAGAAAATACCCCACTTACTTGCTACCCAGGTTTCGACTACGCAGGTCTCTTCGTGATCGAAAGATTTTCTAAGCTGAAGTTAGATGTAGCACAGTGCCGAAAGTTTAGGGCACCCAGTGGGGATGCCCAGCACGTTCGGTCCTGGGCTCTTTAGCATATTGTTAACTCTGCATATTCTGTTCATTTGTGTTGGGTGTGCATTGAGCACTTTTTTTGCGAACTACAGGTCTGACCAGCCACTATTTGGATTATATATATATATATATATACATATTTTTTTTTTTTTTTTTTTTTTTGAGGACCAACTGTTGTACCATTTGGGTCTGACGAGCCGCGATAATAACATCAGTACGCGGTGAAATATGTATTATCCATTGTAATAATCTAAAATCTTTTATAAATTATATTACTCTGTTAAATTAAATAAATAAATTTAACAATGAGTTATCTTGAGTTCGTTTCTATCGGAATTTACCTGGATTGTATACCAACTGTACTGTGAGATATATATATTCTCGAGCGTCCGCCGATGGCTTTGTGGGTGAATCTCCGGCTGCTGGTAAATCAGTCGGATTTCGGTCCCGGTTTGAGGCGGGAACTGAATTTAACTGTACTGATGAGCTGTGATATCGCGAAACAGGCGTGTATGCAGATGATATATATGTATATTTGTGTGTGAAGGGATGCATGGCTAGATAAGTTTTTACTGAACAACCTGTAAAGGTGAATCGTCTAAAGTGGTAAGTTGCTTGTGCCCTGCAGTGCTCACTTTCCTGATTATAAGACCATTTTTTTTTTGTACTGAATGTGTGTTGTGTGCAAGGGACACAGTTTTCAACACGCGACTATAACTGCATTCTGACTACGAAGTCTTTCCTCTATTCAGCATTTTTTGATGGACGCTTGAGAGGTGTTTCCTGGCTGGTAAGTAAGTCTTTGAATGCGGTGCTTGCTCTTGTCTTCACAGATCCGGCGGTCAGGCTTTGTGTGCTGGATGTTACCATAAAAGATGAACCCTTTCTTCTTATTGGGGTTCATACGCCCAATGACTATACATAGCGGCCGGATTTGTTTCAGCAGATCGAGCCATTTTTGGCGACATTTCGTCGGCTTGTTTTAGCTGACGATTGGAATGCCGATCGTATTGGAGCAAAATCAAATGTTCAGTTTTGTTGATATGTATCGTAATAGGCACTTTCGGTAATTAGTGTGATTTTGGGCTAATAGGAGCAGATCTACTTCTTTAGTGCGTTTTAGCTATCTAACCAAGTTTTAGATAAGAATCGATGTAAACCTCTAGGTTCTTTAAGTTTCACTCTATAGTTTACACTGAACATCGGCTACTCTGGTTTCATATAAACTTACACAAGCCTAAGGTTAGGATGACTGGCTACTGGAAGTTGAACACATCATTAATTGGTGAGCGAGATTTCCAGGGCCAGCTGCTACTAATGCTAACGGTCATGTCACGTTGAATACACCGGTTCCCGCTCGATCACCGAAGTTAAGCAACGTTGAGCCTGGTCAGTAGTTCCGTGGGTGACCACTTGGGAATACCAGGTGCTGTTAGCGTTCACGGATGTGCGTTGTGGTGCGGTGGATGTCGGCTTGGAGGGGGAAATCGGTGAGCCGAGTTCCAATTTCAGTCGAGCACACTGCACTCACTTGCGCACTGGTACCCTTGGGAAAGGTATTAATCCGTCCGTTCCCTCCAGTTATGGGTTAAATAACAGGGTAGGACTTGGGACCCTGCCCTTAAACAGATCCCAATGAGACTTGCTCCGTCAGGGAGGAAGCCCGCTCAACCCGACTAGGGTGAATGCGGCATACATACATACATATATAATGCTACAGCGAGAATTGATGGGGACTGTTTTTAGGGATCGGTGGAAGGATATATTAAAATCCAAAGTAACATCGTTTGCTGCTGATTCGACTCAATCTAACTAGATTAGCAGCACAAACGGCATAGGAGGCAAAAGTTGCTTGAGTGATTAAATCCCTTGATTGTAGAGAAGTAGCCTTAGCTACGGAGGAGCTGACTTCCTTGCTTATCAAGAAGAATCAAGCACTTATAGTTGAAGCTGGTTTTAAAAGAATATCTCCGAAGGCAACGAATATGGTCGCTGAACTGCGTGCAGAGAAAGCTTGAAGTGCAAACAACAGGTATATCACGTGCGTCACATTGCCGGAGAAGGGGACTGTGACTACAAACGCGGTAATATGTGGGTCTTTTCGTGACTATTTTCAGGATCTGCTCACCAGTGAGCCCGGTTCAGTTTGATGCCTATTTGGCCAACTTTCCCCGCCTCGAGGCGGATGAAGCGGCTGGGTGCAAATGTTCCGTTACAGAGTGTGAGACATAGAAAACGCTGAATCTGGTTGGCCGGTGCAAAACTCCGGGATTAGATGGTCTTCCTTATAAACTATACTTGAGACAGTCGTCTGTTCTTGTCTATTTACTGGAACTGATTTGCAACAACTGGATGAGACATGGGTCTATACCTCAGCGGTTTATCAGGGGTGTGATCAAGTTACTACTTAAGGACAAGAACGGTAGAGATGGGATAGGTAAACTTCGGCGTTTGAGTAAAAAAAATTTAACCAAGATTTTAGCCAACTGTTTGTAGGCTGTCCTGTCTAGTCTGATCTGAGCAGAATTGTGCTGTGAAGGATAGAGCTATTCGGGACAATTTTAATTTAGGACGCTTCCTCGAACAAGTCAACAGTGTAGCCGCGCTGATCGATTTAGTCCTTTAGTCCAAGGAATTCAATATTGTTGACCATCGTTTTCTGGTGACTGTCATTTTCGCTCTTAGTTTCGGGCCGTACTTTTGCATTTAGATCAGACTTCTGTTTGGGTCACCAGTGCGCTGGTGGAAGTGAATGGGGTACGATCAGAGACTTTCATTTTGATCAGAGGGTATGAGATAGTGACAAGGGCCAAAATCAACCGTGATAAGTCTGTTGGATTGCGGTTTGGAGCGTGGAAGGGACCTCTTCTTCCTGGGCTTTTCCTCTGAACAGACAGACCGGTCAAAATACTCGGTGTCTGGTTCGGTCCTGATCTCTTGCTGGGTATGAATTAGTCGAAGGTGCGGAATGAGGTCGAGAGCGTATGTCATATTAATGCAGTTAATTAGGGGTTTGTACTCCTTGTGGGAAGGAAAAGCTGCCATGTTATGTGAAGAGATTTGTTACCTACATCCTTCTGAATGTAGTCTGGATATGCCTAGCGTTGAGATTCTTCAATATATGCTTCGCAGTGCGTCTCTAAAATCAAAGGGTTGGGAATGGCTAATTTTGGAAGAAAGATGCCGGTAAGAATATTCCGTCTCTGTGAAGTGTGTATTGGTGCAAGGAGGAGGCTCACCGTTTGTCCTAAAGCGAATGCCCCTTCTATCGTGAATACTGGCTAACTCTCAGGTTCCTCTAAAGGGCGATGGATTCCCTCTTCGACGTCCAGGCATTGTCACATAAGGTATAAGATGTTAATGAGGAGGCCCATTCATGATGGTTTGACTGGCTAGCTCGCTTTAACGAAGCAGGAAACTAGCTCGACATTGCTTTGGGCATCTGGGTTGAAATGCCCCACTAATGATGAGGCATCACTCACATGCGAAAGACCCTATGGATTGGCAAAAAAAAAACTTTCTTCAGCAGTCTTCGGAAATTCTCCCAACTGTGTCCGCTTTGGTAAGTCGGTGGAGGCCCTGGGTCGCACCTTCTTCCACTGAAAGGTCGTACGCCCGTTGTGCAAATTTATCATGATTTGCATGCTGCGCGGGAAATTCTCAGTCCTTGAGGACTGCTTTTTTTGTAGCATCTGAACAATATCATCAAAGATGAAAGAAAAAACTTGAAGCAGCTGAAATTTGGTTCTACAGAACGATGCTGCGAATATCATGGATCGAGCATGTGAGCAATGATGAGGTCCTAGAAATGATGGAAACGAAAAGGAAACTAATACTGAGCATCAGGAAGAGACAGCTGAAGTTCCTGGGACGTGCAATGAGGAAGGAGGGCTTGGAGAATCTGATACTAAGAGGCCAGATAGAGGGGAAAAAGAGACAGGGGAAAGCAACAGATAACATATTTGAAGGACCAAATCAGGTGGATGATGGAAAGAGGGTTGCATGGTGTAACAGAAGGCGTGCTCAGAGCCACCAGTGATAGGGAGACGCGGAAAGTCATGATCGCCTACGTCCTGAAAAGACAGGACACATAGAAGATGAAGAAGTAGCACCGTCGTTGACTAAGGCTGAGCATTATGTGTTCTTTTTCTTACTAGGATATATGCGAATTGTGATATGGACGATGCGACAGAAGAAATTCTGTGGAGACGAGAGATTTTCCTCTTCTCAACTGACCTTGCTCTTTAAGCATCAGCTTTAAGTCAAGATTAGGACGGGAAGACAACGACTCCATCCGTCAAATTTTGCAAAAGGTGGGTGAGTCTTGCGCCTGTTTGTCGAGTGAAAGGAGATGACAGAGTGGCATTCGAAGCGTCAGGGTGTTATGAGCCCTATATTACACACTGGCAACTCCGCACAAAATAAGGTAGTTTAGGCTTACTTTGATTTTTGTTAGGTGACCAGAAATATCAGTTATCTGGTGGATGTGGGACATTTTTTCGTTTTACTTTTGTGTTTTTCGTAGATGATGTCGTGCCTGAATGAATGTGTATTTGTGTGTGTGGTTAGTCAAATAATTTGCTTTTAGGTAATCTAAGGGCGTTGTGGTGCAGTGGATATCGACTCGGAATTAGAAATCGGGTAGCCGAGTTCGAATTCCAGTTGAATTCATTGAGTTCACTTGGGAAAGTTATTAATCCGTCTCTTCCTTCCAGTTATGGGTTAAATAACAGGACAGATTGGGTTCTATAGCCTTGGTCGGCAACCAGTCTACCGCAGAAAGCAATGGCAACCTACTGCAGGATAACGTTCTGCCCAGTCAGTCATGTCTCTTTCAAGACATGATCGCCCAAGCGTGTATCACGTATGGCACTTGACTGAAATCCCGCATTAATGTTTACTAATATATCTGCCACAGTTAAGGACTAGGGATTATTATTAGCATCATTTTGTTTAGTTTCCTATATATATATATATTATGCATATTGCAAATATTCATTGAAGTTTTCATTTTTAAATATTTTTATTCTGTTCCCCACCCTACCACAGACAAGTTGTACATATAGGACTAGTTAGTACTTTATAGAGATTTGGAGTATTATGATGGTTTTAGTAAGAATGTGTAAATGTCGTATTTTGGTGCAAGGATTATTGTATAGTCTTTTGGTTCAATGATTGTGGCTAGCTAAATTTAAGATAAGACAGCACCAGCCTTCCCCATCCCCACTTGTGCTCTTGTGCCACGTTGTCACAAAATACATATTAGTAAAGCTTACATTTAGGCAAATACGAATTGTCTCTAACAATTCTACTACAATACTGAAGCGTTATTTTGTGAGAAATCTTTGTATCTAATAGCGATGAATGATGTAAAGTAGATACTTTACAACAATGTAGAGCACATGATATTGTAAAAAGCATAATGATTGGCCACTAACCATACCAAAAGCTGGCCTTTGTCCCAAAAAAGTGATGCTGTGTATATGATGTGATTAGAAGGGAATCCTCTAATTTGAACCCCTCTCAGAGAATTAAATGGTTCATTTGAATAATAATGTTCACAATCAATTGGTAATCGTAATATTAGTGGTTTTCTTTATAAGGAAAAATTATGCATTCATTGATCGATCACCTATCGTTACTGTCGGTTAAAATTCATTATGTCTTTCTAATAAGAACAATTTTTGAGGAAAATAAGTTTCTCGAGTCCTGTATCTGTTATTGTTCTTTTCAAGTTTGTTGGGACTTCCTTCTTAAACTTTAAACGGCGTGGAATCGTCTTTATGCCATGCTGGATTGGGCTTTCTAATATTCTTTAGGGTATTTCATTGATCAATTTTCTCTTCTGACGAAAAAAGTAAAAATGTGGCACTATTACAAGAACAATTTCATTGTTAAGTGACACGAACATGATCAGTAAATCAAAGCACAGAAAAGATCAAATCCGTAGCTGTAATAATTATTGTGAAATTCATGGCCTTTAATATTATTGAATGGAATTTAACATCTAGATTATATCATTTTCTGTTTGAGTTACATGTAATATCCATTTTAGTTGTTGTTGTGAAAGTTCCTTAAGTGATGTGGTTTCTGTTATTTGGTCAAGCTTCTTGTGATTCTGTAGCGCCAGTCCCCTATGTTTCACTTGGATATTGCTCGCTAAAACTGACATATTTCATTCTCTCGAAGCAATTTGAAGCCAATGATCCCAGAAAGCGTTTGTATATAGTTGATTCCTATTCAAGTTTGAGTTTGAGTTTTGTTTAACGGCCTATCAACCTCTGCGGGTTGTTTAATGCCAAAAAAATGGTGTTTAATGTATTTTTTTAATGTTCGGTTACAGTGAGATGGTTGATTTAGTCAGATTTTAATGCATTTTTTGTTTTTATTCTTTTTTATTTTAGAAAATTGAAGATGTCTTCTAGTTTTGTATTCAAAAATGTTTTGCTGAGAATCATTTTTTTTCAAAAATGTATTATGGTAATCATTTTTTCTTTAAAAATATATTGTTGGTATTATTTTTCCTTCAAAAATGTATATTTTTCTATCAAAGTCTATTTTTATGTATACATTTTTATATACTTTCAAAGTGTTTTGACCCCAGTTTGGGGGTTAATTTTTTTTCCATAACTGGGACCCTAACAAGTGCTATTACTAAAGGGTCAGGATGAACCTAAGAACAACAGCAATTAAGAAGTGGTTCCATGCTCCTCACAACCTTCCAATCAGAAGCCTTGCTGCTGGATGCAGTTTACCGTCATGCCTAGGAGCATTCTTATTCGATGTAAACGTCAAATATTGCATGCATTGTTTTACAATTTATTTCGGTCTTTACTGGATATTTGTCTAAAAGATGCGTTATTCTATAAAGTTACCACTGAAAATAATCTTTTATTCATACTTAATAATTTTGTTTTACTAATTACTTAATTACTTTCCTTTGTTTTAATAATTACTTAATTAGTTTAATTTCACTTATAATTTATTTTGGTCTTTACTGGATATCTGTTTTAAAAATGCGTTATTCAATAAATTTACTTCTGAAAATAAGCTTTTATTTATATTTAATAATTTAAAGAAATTTTGTACATGTCCCAATCCGTCTTAATATAGAAATGAATGGCCTTTTTGTTCAGTTGATGAGATGTTGCAATTAGAAATACATTTTAAATGTTATAATCTAGCCGATAAAGAAAACATCAAAATGTGGTATTTGTCTGTATTTCTGAGATGAGGTAGTATTTACAGCATTTACTTTATTCGGCCTATTGTCCGAATCTTTGTTGTCATTTGCACGACTTTTCGCTCTGACGTTTTACGATCCGGCCTTCTTCAAATGCTAGCAATTTCGAACCGAACCCTTTATTATTATTTAGAGTTGTGAGTTCAATACCAGGCTACAGCAGTAGTGAACAAGTAACTTACAGGGAGATAACTCATGACTACAAAAAGAGGCACTAGTACGCAAGGAATGGAGTTCATATACCCCAGTGATTGTAATAAAGGATTCGGTTCGAAATTCCTAGCACCTGAAGAAGGCCGGAGCGTACAACGGCCGAAACGTCGTACAAATGTCAACAAAGATGAAGACAATAGTCCGAATAATATAAATAATCAAAATGTGGATTAAAATACAGTGGGAATTAAGCAAACAATTGGAATGAGATCATAAAAAACTGGGGAGTCATAAACAAGATCTTTTGGAAGATGGAAAAGACGATTGTCGGTTGGTTGGTTGTTTTTATGGCATATCAACCTCGGCGGGACATTTATTGCCAACTAAATTGTATTTATTTATTGCTGGTAATACCTTTTTCTTTCAACAATTTATTGTTGTTTTTATATAAGTTTTGTGTTTAGTAATACTTTTTTTCTTTTCGAGTATCAAGATTCATTGGGATTTGTTTTTAAGGGCAGGGTCCCCAAGTCCTACCCTTGTTATTTAACTCATAACTGGAGGGATGGGGCGGATTAATACCTTTCCCAAGGGTACCAGTGCTTAAGTGAATGCAGGGTATTCAACTGGAATTCGAACTCGGCTCACCAATTTCTTTTTCTGAGCCGATATCCACTGCACCACAACGCACATCCGTCACTAAAGGCTTACAGCACCTGGTATTCCCAAGTGGTCACCCATCTAAGTACTGATTGAGCGGGAACCGGTGTATTCAACGTGATATGGCCGTAAGCCTGAAAAAGACGAAGACGATTTTTAAAATAACGCAAAATCGACTTAAAAGAGAGAGAGAGAAAAAATATAATAAAAATGTCTACAAAATCATTGCGCTTTTCTTAGGTTTTTTCTTGGGTGTGTCTGTCAAAATTCAACCGACCATATTCGTTACAGCCAGATTTTATAGAGTCGCGTTTGAATGGCCTTGTCTCAGAATGCAATGGTGCGAAAGTGAACACCGTTTTGCTAAAATGATTACCAAAGTAATACCAGCTGATTGGTCTGACCCCGCCTAATCTGCACGAATATAAAATGCTACCAAATGTGGCTCGAGTAAGTTCTATTCAGTTTCAGAAATGACAAATGTGCGTTCTGAAAAGTGAAAACACGTGTTTCAAAGCGTTAACAACAATACAGAATAAAAATCAAAGGTCGCGTAATACCAAAGGCTAATAATAGGTCTACACATGGGTGTTTTACAGGTTTATTTGTGAAGGCAGCAGAAAAAGAGAGGAAAACAAATTAAAAAGCAAAAAAAAAAAAAATGAGAATAAAATGAATGCAAGTGATAAAATTAGGAGATATTTTTTGAATTTATTAATGGAAAGCGATATAGAAAGGATTAAATAAGATTCAATTAAAAAAACTTTTTTTTTTTTAATTTACTGCGTTTCGCTTTTATTTTTTAAACTTTCTCATCACTCACCTCTTCTGTAACCCCCAGCGCACCAGCGGCAATTCTGTCTTGCTTGGGGTGAAATGATTTAAAGAATTAAAATGAAAAGCAAAATATGTTAAATTTATAAAAGTTTTTCTATTTGTCCCTTATTTAATCATTATTTGGGATGTAATACTTAATATTTCAATACATCAGATATAGAAACATAAACAGAAATAGATGTTTAAATAGAGAGAGGCAGGCAACTGTAGACACACAGAAAGATACATGTGGATGGCTAAACAGTTCCTTTATTGTTTAATAGGCATAAATATTCGAGACGCCTTATTAAAGGAAAATGTGTACTCTCTTGTCAACAGAGCGGGGAAGGTTCGAATCCTGCCAGTGAACGCGTATTAGTCTTTAAGATTTTTCGAATATTTCGATAGACGAAAATAAATATACCGATTAATAAATAAACAGAATGCTTGTTCAAATATGGATATTCACTAAAATGAACGTTTAAGTAACTTAACTTAAAAATTTATTTCTTCTTTAGAATAATGACAATGCGTACATTTTCTATTTTTAATAAATGTGCAATTTAACAATCTACGCATATCTTTCTGTGGGTCTTTAGAAAATGTCAATGTGTATAGTTTCTAAGAAGTCAAGCCAAAGGAGTTTGAGTGTGGATTTTGTTTAACGGCCTATCAACCTCTGTAGGTTATTTAATAACAAAAAGGTGGGGTCTTAAGGTATATTTTTTAATGTTCAATTATAGTGAGAAGGTTGATTTAGTCAGATTTTAATGAAAACTTGTTTTTATTTTTTTATTTTAGAAAACTGAATATGTCTTCTAGTTTTGTATTTAAAAATGTACTGCTACTTATAATTTTCTTTCCTTCAAAAATGTATTATGGCAATAATTTTTTTTCTTTAAAAATGTGTGATGGTAATATGTTTTTTTCTTCGAAAATACATTGTTAGTAATACTTTTCCTTCAAAAATGTATATTTTTCTATAAAGGTCTATCATTATGTAAATATTTCTATAAGTGTATTTTCATACTTTCATAGTGTTTTGACCCCAGTTTGGAGATAAACTATTTACCCATAACTGGGACCCCAACAGGTGCTACCAGTCTGGGTCAGGATGGACCTGGTAGCAGCAGCAATTAGAGGCCTTTCTGCCGGATGCAGTTTACCGTCATGCCAAAACCGAAGGAGCTTTTTATTATTAAATTACAGTTTTTGATCCTTTTATTTTCTTGTGCTGTTGGGTTACCATAAATTAGTATGAGAAATTTTGGCATCTTTTGTGGTAAAAAGTACGAGCTGGGAATTCTTGCAAAAATTAGATAATTGATATTATTGAAAATTTAAGAACTTATTCACAGAAGAACGACATTAGTTCTTAAATGTTCCGTTTTTAGAAAATTTTTACGAAAACAATTTTTTAAATCCGTTTTCTTTCCACAGAAATTCTTTTTTCTGGCTCTTAAGACTTATATTAGTTATAAGGTCATTTTTTTTTAAACAGGACCCCAGTTACAGAAAATATATTCTAAATGTATGAAATAAAATATTATTAAAAATATTTTAAAAATTTTATGTATGCAATATATTAAAGATACATTGACTTGAGAGTGTTTTTTTCGTTTCGATGAACAATGATTTTTTACAGTCTAATTATAATAATTTATAGATTTTTTAAACTGTTTCAAAATTACGTAATAATTTGTAGCGATTAAGTGATATTTTTATTAAATTAAAACTATTTACTACTCATAAATAGAAAGTCACTTCAATAATTGAATATTTTAAAAAGAATTTTAAATTTTATTTAAGTGGTTATAAATAAGAGTGTCGGTTTTAGTAAACGCGACTTTATAAATTGGTAACTAAAGTAAAGTTAAAATCTATTAGTAATTTTCTAACATTTTTTCTTTACAGCCTTGTAAGATAGAATATAAAACCAAAGTACCAAAAATTCAATAAAACTTTAGATTTCTTAGAATATTTTCTTAAATTTATGAGATCACTGGATAATTAAAATATATATAAAAAGGTGTTCACGTTATATTCGTTAAGTAATTGTTACATTTATGTCCTAGTATCACCAGAAAAAATTCCCAAACATAAGTTTAGAGATGAACTTGTCAATGCCTCATAAAAATACCCACTTCGTATTAAATATGTTTTTTTATATCTAAAACTAAAATTACGTAATATGTTTCACATTAGATTAATTGAAGTTTAAATAAATAAGCTGATCTTAAGCAAATAACGTTTAAGTAATGTATACTTTAATTTTGAAAGATTTTATGATAAAATTGTTGTTTTACGTTGTGTTGACAAATTTTTCAATATGGACGATTTCAGCGTTTTTCTTTATAATAAAAAAAAACTAATTTCCATCAATTTCAATGAAGATTGAAATAAAGCAAAATATTTTGCTTTTAAAAAATATTAAATTTAATCTATTAGTTCGAAATTACAATTAAAATAAGAGTTTCAAGATAGTTTTTTAATTTTAAAAATTGCATTTCAGACCTCAGGTATCGTTTTTTTCTTTGAAGGTACATACATACAGGATGCGATGTGTAAATTCTCGTCATTTTATATTTTAATTTTTGCACATGCGCGTTTTGGGCACCGTCTAAAGAGCACCATAACGCCATAGATTTAGAAAAGGTATGCTGTACTGCTTGGCATTCGTGCCGGAAGCTACAATATGAGCATTTCAGAGTGTTTGGGTGGACAGTGCAGAGGATTCGGAAAGAGTTGGATGAGTCTAATCATGATTACAAATGTATGACGGCTTGGAAAATTCACTCTGATCGTTCAGATGAGAACAGAACTCCCGAATTCGTTCGTTGGTGCCTCAGACTCAACACGGAGGCCTACATCAAGTGTCTTGAAGTGATACTGCTGCCCTAGTCCAAGAGGGTAGCTGCTGGATGACTCCATGCCTGTCAATAGGAATCTGCACCATGCCACAAAATCAGGAGATCCTAGTCATGACTGTCAGACAATTTCTGCGGTTTGTGAACAAGTGTAATATCGCATAATACTTAATAATAATAATAATAATAATGATGATGATAATAATGTGGATCCAAAATGCAGGTTCTGTGACAAATCAGTTAAGTGCCAAATGTGAAACACGCTTGGGCGATCATGTCTAGAAAGACACATTACTGACTGGGCAGAAGATTATCCCGCAGTAGGTTGCCATTGCTTTCTGTGGTAGATTGGTTGCCAGCCAAGGCTATAGAACACAATTTGTCCTGTTATTTTACACATAACTGAAAGGAAGAGATGGATTAATACCTTTCCCAAGGGTATTTGCGCGTAAGTAAATGCAATGAATTCAATTGGAATTTGAACTCGGCTCCCCGATTTCTTGTTCCGTGCCGATATCCACTGCATCACAACGTACATCCATCTCTGTGACAAATACTAGGAAGCAATAGACCATATAATGTCAGGATGTTCTGTACAATAGAGTAGGGCAATATTTACACTGGACAATTTTTAAAATATTTACACTATTTCTATTGTAGAGCAGCTGACACACTTCTAGCGCTCTCAAGTATGGAATGGTCTAGCACTCAGGAATTCGGGTTGTCATTTACAGTGTACGTGGATTAACTGCGTGCGTCAATCGTTCACTTTATCGAGCTCGTTTTACCCACGTTAATTGGTCTTGTGCTGCGTCTACCTCGGGCATCTGCCCATGTGGGGAGGTCGTAACTAACTCGGAATCTCCTTGACAGTCTGAAGGGTCTTTAGGCGGAAAGGAAACCAGACGAGGCTCCGTCGATAGGTTGAACTTCGTCTGGGAAAAATCAAACAAGAATTATGGGTTCAGTGTTCCCACATAAATGGCCTTGTGCTGCGTCTACCTTGGTCATATGCTCATGTGGGGAGGTGGTTAATACCTCGGAGTGTCCCTGAGGAAATCCTGAGGAAATCGACTGCGTACGTCAATCGTTCATTTTCTGGAACTCTCTACTTTCGGGCGGAGAGGAACCCAGATGTAGCTCCATCGAATATTAGAGTTTGGTCTGGGAAAAGCAGACAAGCTTACGGGCTCTTTTTTATCCACGTTAATTGGCCTTTTGCAGCATCTACCTCGGACTACTGCCCATGTTGGGAGGTCGTAAATATTTCGGAGTTTCATTGACAGTCTGACGGGATTGACTGTGTGCGGTCAGTCGTTCACTTTGTCGGTTTCTCTGTCTTTGAGCGGAGAGGAACCCAAACGAATCTCTGCCTCATTTTACCCACATTAATTTGACTTGTGTCGCATCTACCTCGGGCTTCTGCTCATGTGGGGAGGTCGTAAATAATTCTAAGTGTCATTGACAGTTTGATGGGATTAACTGCGTGCGTCAATCGTTCACTTTGTCGGACTCTCTATCTTTTGGCGGAGAGGAACCTATACGAGGCTCCGCCGAAGTTTAGTCTCATCTGGGAAAATTAGACAAGAATTTTTGTCAGGGCTCATGGGATCGGTTTTACCCACGTTAACGTTAACTGGATTCTCCCCTCTCTCGACTTCTTCGACATTATTTTCGCATACATACACTTACATTTAAAATAAACATATATTGCTTTTATTACACGTGGCACACACATATAACAGACAAAAGTGCCTTCTTTTTTTTCTCTACATTAAAAATATATTGCTTTATTACACGTGGCACGCATCTGTCCAATGAAATCACACCTCAATCAACATACTGTTTCTTCCGATTTTTTTAAAATTAAAAAAAAATCAATTATACATCTTTATAAAAATCTCTGAAGACAATTCTTAAAGTGAAACATGTTAGATTAAAGACACTGTTTTACTACTTGTTCTTTGATTATTCTATTCATCTTGTCGGATTTCAGTCTATATATTAAAGTCATATATATATATATATATATATATATATATATATATATACATTTGCACGGAATTAAGGATTTATTGGAAAGATTTGAAGGGGTAGAGGCCTTCGGGGAACAAAACAAAAATTTACCGAATTACTTAATTATTTCAAATCTACCTACTATTTCTGTTATATCGATGCTTGAACCAGCATATAATGCTCTGGAGTGAGCGGCTTGGTGAGAGTAGTCGTGGCTCTGGGAGGCACCGTCCTATGAGTAAAGGCACTTGGATGAGTTCCACCACGGAATATATGAACGAGCGGCGCGTCATCGAGTTTAATTCGTTACCTCTTCGTCACCGGGGCCCGTGGTACAGTTGGTATGACGTTTGCTTAATAACCTGTCTGGGTTTCAATTCCTGGTGGATGCGCACTGCTGATGAGTCCTATTTATAGAACGAAACGGCTTTCTGCATTCTGTTGAGGTCGAATAAAAAACTCAACGAATTACTTAATTATTTCAAATCCTCCTTCTATTTCTCATTACGATTGAGCTCTCTGGAGAAGAAAAAAAAACAGTTTCCACTTCTGCTATGAGCGTCACTCTTCAGAAATGAATTGAGCCCTTTCGGGGACTGGCGTGTATATACACTGCTTATATACAACACGTTAAAATGTCCCTTCTCTGAATCCATGCGCCTATGGCTTAGTGTAGCGACTCCGACTGACACCAGATCGGTCGAGTTTCGATTCCGGCCAGAAGCAAGTGGATGTGTCTAGCCACACTGATGAGCCGCGAAACAGGCTTGTATGTGGATGACTAATATATATATATATATATATATATATATGTATTTTCTGTTTATAAGGGGTCGAAGAATGCATGCCTAAAAATGATATGTTGAAAATGGCTATTTCCCTAAAAAGTTTTATCTGAACTTACAGATAGATAAATAAATATATATTTTCCGTTTTTAAACGAGTTATTCCGCTACCCAGGTTTCTACCATGAGTGGTATATATATATATATATATATGTTGTTAAATATAAGAGACAATGAATGTCTATTACGTTTAATCATGAGCCGTTCTAAAACAGCATCGCAAATTTAAGAACTGCGTTTATTATTTTTGGTAACTATTGCCGTTGCCAAGCGGAGTTTTGTCAACACAAAATAAAATCGTCGGTGATGGTGGATGTTATAATATTTCCGTCTAAACAACCTCTCTGAAGATGGCTCATGTGAGCCGAAAGCTTAGAAGTAAATCATTAAATTATTATCCAAATGTTGGAGAATTTTTGTCTTTATTTTCAACTGCAATTAAAGCAAAAATACGACGTTTAGAACGGCTCATGATTAAACATAATAAACATTCATTGTCTCTTATATTTAGCAGCATATATTTAGAAAATTACTTGCTGCCTCGATACACTATATATATATATATATATATATATATATATACTTTCCTTTCGTTTGCACTCAACAAACATTTTAAATTATTGCAGGAATCATTTACATTCGTCACACTAGAAATTCGCGCCAATTTCATCTGTTGCATCGTTATTATTGCATAACGTAATTTGGCATGTTTTGAATTTTCTTTTTGTACTCTTTGTAATCATCAGGACGATTATATTAATTCTGTTTCTAAGAATTTGGTAGAAGAAAGAAAGAATAATATTTAGCATTCCGGTCTTTTACTGCCTCGTTCCATGCGTTACTGTCTTTTTACTGTCTAAACATTGAATTTCTTCTTCCTGTTTATGATATCGTAGCATGAAGCAAAAATTCTCCGGCTGATAGAAAACCTCGTGTTTTGTGGAAATGTTAAGCAAAGGTAGACAACGACGCTTGAGTTAAAATCAAAATAGATCTTCAAGGCGACTGCTATTTAATTACTATTTTAATGTTCTTATATCTTTCTGCGCACTGTTTTAATACGCACTGACATAGACTGGGATGTGCGTTGTGGCGCAGTGGATATCGGCTCGGAACGAGAAATCGGGGAACCGAGTTCAAATTCCAGTTGAATTCCTTGCATTCACTTACGCGCAAATACCCTTGGGAAAGGTATTAAATCGTTTCTTCCCTCCAGTTATGGGTTAAATAATAGGACAGATTGGGTTCTATAGCCTAGGTTGGCAACCAGTCTACCGCAGAAAGCAATGGCAACCTACTGCGGGATAATGTTCTGCCCAGTCAGTCATGTCTCTTTCGAGACATGATCGTCCAAGCGTGTATCGCGCATGGCACTTAACTGGTTGACTGACTGGCATAGAAGTACATATGTTTTAAAATATCTTTGGACAGTGTTTATATATATATACAGAATTAATCTAAGAGCCAATAAACCTACCTAGGTTTCACCCTACGACTGACGGGTAACCTGACGAGCCGTAGGGTGAAACCTAGGTAGGTTTGTTGGCTCTTAATTAGATTTATTCTGTCTTTGTTGCTCTACTATCGTATTGAGTGCTTTAGTGTTAGGGTTTCGTCTTGGGTTTTTTTTTTCTTTCCTACGAGTATTTGACGTCTCGACCCCCATAAGGCGTGTGGAGACGATGGAATCCCGGTGATAGTCCTTAAGAGGTGTGCTCCTGAACTTTCCCTTGTCCTCTCTAAACTTTTTAACTACTGCCTTTCTGCTTCCTGCTTTCCTGCATGCTGGAAGTTCTCTTCAGTCGTTCCTGTATTTAAGAATTGTGGTGAACCCTCGGACCCATCCAACTATCGCCCTATCAGTCTTCTACCGATATTCGGGAAAGTATTCGAGGCCATAATCAATGCTGAAATAGTTCATCATCTCACCGCACACAAACTGTTCTCCGACAGGCAATATGGATTCAGTTTTGCCAGGTCCACGGCCGACCTGCTAACAACCGTAACGGAGTACATGCTACAGGCCCTTGATGAGTCTGACGAGGCTCGCGCGGTTGCTCTGGACATCTCCAAGGCTTTCGACAGGGTTTGGCACTCTGGCCTCCTATGCAAACTACGCGGTTATGGTATTAACGGTCGCCTACTTGACCTAATCCAATCTTTCTTAAATAACCGTAAAATGAAGGTCGTTCTGAATGGGCGTGCCTCTTCGTCCTACAGCACGAATGCTGGTGTCTCACAGGGCTCTATCCTGGGCCCGACGCTCTTCCTTATTTTCATCAACGACCTCCCATATGAGATCAAGTCCCAAGTAGGCATCTACGCAGATGACACTACAATATACTCCCGCACCAGTAAGAAACCTGTCGTGGTGGACAAACATAATCTCGCTGCTGACCTTGAGCGGGATCTACACTCTGTGGTGAACTGGGGCAAGAAGTGGCTTGTCAACTTCAATTCATCTAAGACCAAGCTGTTGTATGTCAACCATTACAGGCAACCTCTCCTGCCTCCCATAAGCATGGACCAAGCGATTCTCCCGGAGAGTAATACACTACGCCTCCTCGGACTTACCCTGTCTTCAGACCTCAAATGGAACCACTATATTGAATCCATAGCAAAATCTACTACTAAGAAGGTTGGGTCACTATGTCGATCTAGGATGTTTTTTCCACCTGAATCCATCCTGCATATATACAAATCAACCATCCGTCCGTGCATGGAGTACTGCTGCCATTTATGGTCAGGTGCCTCTGCCGTTCTCCTCAGTGTTCTCGACAGGCTCCAAAGGAGAGTGTGTAATGTGATAGGTACTGATCTGGCGGCTCGACTGCAGCCACTTTCCCATCGTCGAAATGTGGCCTCCCTCTGTCTGTTCTATAAATACTTTCATGGCTTCTGCTCAGACGAACTTAAGTCACTGGTGCCTCCTCAACAGGTGTTTACTCGTGCAACCAGACTGGCAACTGGGTCTCACCCATTCACAGTCAGGTTAGCCAAATGCAGACGACAATTCTACTCCTGCAGCTTCTTCTCTCGCACTCCCCGCCTGTGGAACTCGCTCCCGTATTCTTGCTTTCCTGACGGCTACAACCTCCAGAAATTTAAATGCAAAGTCAATACCCATCTACTAACCACTGGACTCTAGCTCTCTCCCCACCCCCGTATAACCTTCACTTTCTCTCCACCTATGTATCTGTCATCGCACCTGCATTCTCAGCTTTCTATTGTGCCTTTCTAACTAGTTTGTACTCCTCACTCTTTTCTAATTAATCTTTTTACATTTATGTAGCCCCCTGCACATCAGTGGCGTTTCTGCCTTGCTCGGGGTGAAATGATTAAAAAAAAGAAAAAGAAAAGAAAAGAAAATGTATTTCGTTTGTTTCTTTTTTTACTTCCCCTTCTTTCCCTTCCGAGTTTGTCCTCGGTGGGTTTTTCAAGATGAACTAAAACATAGTATAACAATTACTAGTATTAGCATTATTATTTTTGTTACTATTACTATTGTTATTATATATAT
>JBBBDQ010029905.1:0-10901 GCA_037127315.1 Ascarosepion bandense
AATTTAAGATCCAAACTGTGCTGGCTAATAGGTCTTTCCTTCAATCATGTTTGCCTTATAAAAGATGTTCCCTTTTATTACTTTTAGAATCAAAAGGACGAATTAACTTTTAGGATAAAAGATTTAGTATGCTTTTGTTTCCAGATTCATCTCTTACCTCTCCTACAGCCTTACCAAGTTGAAAAAGAAATATTATTAATTATAGACTAATTCTATCAATCTAATTCCTTTTTTCGTTTTCTACGTTATGCTTACACTGATTCATGAACTCAGTCGTTCTCGACTTGCGACAAAACATCGTTATAAATTGCAGCACCTAATTTATCGCAAATTTGGTTCTTCCGTTGATTTTAATGTTGTTAAAAATGTCCTGAACCTTTCCTCCTTCCAGTTGTCTATTTCAGGGTTATCTGTTCCCTCGCACGGGTTGGATTTTTGTGTCCCCATCCCTCGCATATTAAACGAGAGGAGATTTATTCAGAGTTTGAAGTTTTTTCCCCCCAGTTGGCCAGACTTCAAACTGATTCAGCCAGCAAAGTTAGTGACCTAAAGGCTAGATTAAACCATATCGCACGTTCCTATGCAGGTACTCCTGTTCCTTTTAATGCGTCAAAGTGGAACAGAGAGCAATATAAAGTTATTAATTCACTTTGACGTAATGAATCATTAGTTATTACGAAACCAGCTAAAGACTCAGGTGTCGTCATTCTTGATTATCAAGACTATGTTAACAAGATGATGACTATCTCTAAAGATACTTCGAAATTTGTTCGGTTAGGTCCAGCAAACAAAAATGATTCTACAATATCTATTGAGGCTAAGTTCCAAAAACGTTTACTTAAATGGGTTAAAAAGTAGAGGCTTGCCTACTGAAATTTCTAATGAAATTAGCTTCACGGGCTCTATTTGTCCCCGTCTCTATGGTTTACCCAAAACACATAAGGATGGCGTTCCATTGAGACCTATTTTATCTATGATTGGGTCTTCCCAACATGGCGTGTCTACATGGCTTACGACTATATTACAACCTGTTTGGAACGGTATAACAAATTCTGAATTAAAGATTCATTTGATTTTTCTGACTTTATACAGCGTTATCCGTTAACGCGCAAATTGACATTTTCTTAATATAGTTTTAGCCTTTTTACTTGTGTCCCTTTAGCTGAAACTATTGATACATGCGCTGATGACTTATATCGTAGTCAATTGTTACCTACCGATATCCTGGGGAAATATCTGTTTAATTGATGCCATTTGCCACGATGTCCGTTGAATTTAGTTTCGACGGCGTCATGTATAGACAATTTGATGGTGTTTCAATGGGTTCTCCTTTAGGACTCATTTTAGCAAATATCTTTGTTGGATTCTACGAGTAGAGTACATTATCTGAATCTAATAAGCCTAATATGTATTTCCGTTATGTAGATGATACTTTTTGTCTATTTAACGATGAAATTGAAGCGAACCATTTTCTTTTGCCCCTTAATAAAATGCATCCAGTTTTAAAATTTACACAAGTGAAGGAGACTAATTCTTCCCTTCCTTTTCTTGATGTTTTAGTGAGAAAATTTTTCTCAGCTTTTCTTACTTAAGTTTACCGAAAACAAATATTTACTGGTTTATATACCAGGTGGGTTTTTTGTACCCCCAAAACCTACAATTAACTTAATTAAAAGGGCCTTTAAGATTTGATCTAAAACTAAGTTGGATGAAAATTCAGTTTTATTACTACTACTCTTCTGTAATAACGCCTATCCATTGGATGTTGTCCAATCGGTAATTAGAAATAAGATATCGGAGTTCAATAAAGTTAAACCAGCTACGGTACAAAGATGTCCTGTATATCTACGCCTCTCTTGGCTGTGTTCTGTTAGTGATAAATTTACTAAGAGTATATCTGTTGCAGTTCGACGTTACTTTGTGGTTAATACTTGTGTTTTTTCTGATAAATTTCTCTTTTCTTTGATAAGGAAGGACGTTCTCCACCTACATTACAATAATTTATATGTTTAAATGTAGTTGTGGATTTCACTACATAGGGAGAACTACCCAAAGATTAGATGCCAGAATTAAACAACACGTACGTACAAAAATCCGTAATTTGCACTATTCTTCGTCGGATAGGCTGAGCATTATATACGGGTCTACTATTGCAGAACACTTTATAAATAACCATAATTATACCGCTAACTTTAGTGTGGACATGTTTTCCATCTTAAGTACGTCCCACGCAAGTTCCCACCTTAAACCCTCCCTCTGTGTAAACAAAAAGAACATATATTTGACCTCCAACTCATTTTCATTTAGAATTTGTTCTCTCTCTCCCTCTTACGTCTTGTTCTGTTTCTTAAACATTTTTCTTTTTCCCCTTACATCTTGTTCCGTTTTTTAAACAATTATTTATTTAGGTCAATTTAGCTTTTTTGAGCGAGGTGCGAAACCAGTTATCTACCTCTTTTTTTCAGTTTTATGTTTTTAACTATTGTCATCATGGGTGGTAATAAAATTAACTTTTTGTCTATTCATAGCGTTAATGAAGTTTTGTACCACAAATCGAATTTTCATATATATATATATATATATATATATTGTAATGGTTGTTAGAATGGTTTATAAATTCATAGTATCACTACACAAAACTTTTCGCGTTTCGAAGCTGCTACGTGCGCTTCTCATCGGGTGACAAGTTGAAAAAGTTGAAAGATTTTCAACTTATCACCCGATGAGAAGCACACGTAGCAGCTTCGAAACACGAAAAGTTTTGTGTAGTGATACTATGAATTTATAAACCATTCTAACAACCATTAATTACAATATAATACTCTACGTTGTATCGAGCACTCTTTATAAAAGTAAATGCATGAATAGCAGGTAAAAAAACCTACGAGTTCTATAACTTTGTTACAATACATATATATATATATATATATTATGAAGTAATTGATAGTGGCTCGAATTGGGCAATTGGAGAGTTCAAAGTCCTTTCAATGTCATCCACTGTCACCCTTCTGTAAGAGTGAATGAGGTTATTGACTGATTTGATCACCTCAGGAGACCTCATTTCTGTAGGCCTCCCAGACCTGTCTTCATCCTCAACACTACTCCGTCCTTCTTTAAACAATTAAGCCCACTTGTAGACATTTTTGGGCTGAAACATTTGACATCATACATAGTTGACATTCTCCTATGAATTTCAACTGGTTTGCACCCTTCAGCAACCAAAAACTTGATAACTGACCTCTGTTCAATCCTGGAGCATCCTTCTTGATCGGCCATCTTTGTTAATCTCCCAAAGTCTCAAAGCTTTTTTTTAATCTGCAAAAAAAATTAAATCCCTTTGAAAAAGAAGTAAAGGAAAATTTTTTTTTAAAAAATAAGCTTCTATCTGTATTAGCAGTCCTTATACCGAAAAATTCACCTTATTTATTGAATGAACTTCGTAGAGGTCCTTATACCAAAAAATTCACCTTATTTATTGAATGACCCTCGTAGAAGTCCTTTACCGAAAAATTCACCTTATTTATTAAATGACGCTTGTATATATAATACGTAAGCTTTAAAGTTAATTTAGAAAAATGAAAAATCTTTCTTAAGGCTTTGATTTTAGTTTTAATTTTAACCTAATAGATTAAATTTAATATTTCCAATAAGCAAAGTTTGTTCAAAACTAATTTAAATTGACTGGAAAGACTTTTGCTTTTGAAATCACTGAAAACCTTTGATTTTAGCACCATTTTTGCTGCCATGCAAAGTAATTTTCTTTATGTTGTGGAGTAGTTTTCGCACTGAAAGTTATAATCGTGCTATTTCGGTTGCTAATCGACTTAACATACCCAAAATGTTTGGAACTTGGTAATCTTTCACTGAAAAGCTGACTCCTTAGTATTCGGCTAACTGCCGACTAAAATCAACTGCCTAGTAGTTCTACTGAACTCCAATATAGCTCTAAAGAACTCTCTAGAACTTCTAAGAACTCCTATGAACTTCCCAAGACTTCATTATTTATTGTACTGAAGTACAAATGTGGCACAAGGCCTAATACGGGGATGGGGAAGGCTGGTCATCAACTGTCCTAATTTAACTTAGCTATTCACTTTCGTTGACCCTGACACGCTTACAATAACCTTTCACCATAAAACCACATTTTTACTTACCATTCTTACCACGTCCACCATAATACCTCAGGTTCTCTATGTAGTCCTACTTAACTCCCATATGTACAATGATCAGTGGAGGGCATGGGCAGAAATAACAACATTTAAAATTCCCCAATGATTTTATACAATGAAAGTAATATATGTACAAGAAACTAAACAAAATCATATTAGTAATAAAAGCCCCCCACTATTCTAATATTGTGACAGCAAAATCACTTCCCCGGACGAAATATAATGCGTGGCTTTAGAAGTATAATACCATATATCCGATCAGCAATTCACTCACACAATCACTCACACATTTAAACATCATAACAAAAACGAAAAGCACACTTGAAAAATAACGAAAGTCGCCACGCATCCACCGGGGAACTAACATTGTTGAACACCTAAGGAGGGAAGGGAAGGGGGGTTAAACTAAAGAAAAATAGGGGAGAAAAAAGAAAAGGGGGCCAATGAGCAATCATAACCTAGCTAAGTTAACATTGAAGCCAAAAAACAGAAAATCAAACTTTACCTACACTAACCTAACAGGGACGGGGTGCACATGTTCTGCCCAGCACACCCAATATCCTGATGCCTAACCAGCATCAAACAACCACTCCAGGTCAGCACCTTTCACTCGACAGAATCGCGCAAGACTCACCCACCTTTTGCCAAATTCAGATGGAGTGAGTCGTTTCCTTTCCGTCCTGATCTTGACTTTAAGCTGATGCTTAAAGAACAAGATCAGTTGGGAAGAGGTAAACTTCTCATCACCATAGAATTCCTTCTGTCGCGTCGTCCAAATCACGATTCGCATAACACCTAGTAAGCAAAAGAGCACATAGTGCTCAGCCCTAGATAACGGAGGTACGACATTGCTACAAACAGAACTAGCCTCAAGGACAAAGAACTTTCCACGCAGCATACGAACCATGAGGTCTTCAAGAAACTTACACAACGGAGCAACAACACTGCAGTGGAAGAAGGCATGATCGACGGTTTCCGTCGTCAGCCCACAACGCACGCAGGTTGATTTTGGTGTTAGGCCCGCTGCATGAAGCCTCTTGCCTACCCAGAGAGCCTTTCGAATCATCAGCCAGGTGAGTGATGCCTCATCGTTAGTGAGACATTTCAACCCAGGCGCCCAAGGCCATATGGAGCGAGCCTCCTGCTTCGTAAGCCCGAGCTCGCCAATCAGTTCATCTTGAACGGCCCGCCTAACTAAAACCCGATACAATGCCCTAAGAGACAACGATTGGGCGTTGGAGAGGCCATCCGTAGCCCGCAAGAGAAACTGGAGAGCCAAACGACATTCTTTATAGAAGGAGCACTCGCCACGAGGAGTACGGCCGGCCTCCTCCTCCGACAAATGCACACTTCTCAGGGATGGAAAGTTTTTATGGACGTCCTCTTGAACGAGGGCGCCGTTCTCATCCTCCAGCATACACATTCGATCCAGGAATCTAATGCGAAGCGTGTGTTGACGAATCTCAACGCTAGGCATGCCCAGACCGCCCTCAGATGGATGCAGGCAACAGATCTCGCGACGTACCTTGGGAGACTTGCCTTCTCCCCAAAGGAAGGAGAACAAGAACTGAATTAAACCCAAACGAATGGCACACGGGAGAGGAAGTACCGAGAGTCGGTAAAGGAGAATCGGGTAGATGTGCGAGGCACATACTTCCGCCCTCCCCTTTAAGGAGAGCTTCCTCCGAGTCCACAGACGAACTGCGCCCTCGGCCTTCTCTCGAACCTCCGACCAATTCATTTCCAACTGGAGATCAGGACCGAAAAAGACGCCGAGAATCTTGATCGGCCCGTCCGTCCAGAGGAAAGGTCCGGGAAGAGAAACTCCCTTCCACGCACCCAATCGCAAGCCAACAGACTTATCGCGATTGATCTTGGCCCCTGTCACCGTCTCATAGCATCTGATTTCTTTGCTGACTTCGTCAATCTCGGCTTTGCTCGACACAAAAACCGAAACGTCGTCAGCATAGGCGGAGTACCTGGCCGAGGTGGTAGCACCAGGTACGGAAATTCCGCGAAGGACCGGATTCGCCTTTAACTTGCGAAGGAATGGCTCCAACGCAAGAACGTACAGCAAAGGCGAAAGTGGACAACCTTGACGAATGGAGCGAGATAAAGTGAAGGGCTTCGATCTTACCCCATTCACTTCCACCAGCGCACCGGGGGACTCATACAGCAGTCGGATCCAGGAGCGAAAGTACGGCCCGAAACCGGCGGCGGAAAGGACAGACTCCAAGAAACGATGGTCAACCCTATCGAATGCCTTGGACTGATCCAAATTGATCAGCGCGGCTTCGGTGTCGGTTTTCTCGATGATCAGGCGTACCAAATGAAGGTTGTCCTGAATAGTCCTGCCCTTCACAGCACAAGTCTGCTCGGGGCCAATCAGACTAGAGAGGACAGCCTGCAAACGGCCGGCCAAGATCTTGGCAAAAATCTTTAAGTCAGTATTTAACATCGTTAAAGGCCGATAATTATCTAAGCCACCCCCACCGCTCTTGCTCTTGCGAAGCAACTTGATTACACCCCTGGTGAAGCGTCGAGGTATAGACCCCTGCTTCATCCAGTTGTTATAAACAAGAGCCAGCAGAGGAACAAGAACGGACGACTGCCTCAAGTACAGTTCGTAGGGAAGACCATCCAAACCTGGAGTTTTGTCCCGGCCAACCAATTTCAGCGCATCCCAGATTTCCGACTCTGTTATGGGCCCCTCGCACCTAGCCGCTTCAGCCGCCTCGAGGCGGGGAAAGTCAGCCAAATAGGTGTCGAACTGAGCAGAGCTCAGACCGGGCTCCCTGGTGAAAAGATCCTGGAAGTAATCCCGAAAAGCTCCACATATACCCACGTCTGTAGTCACGGTACGACCATCCGGCAATGTGATGTCCTTGATATGCCGATTGGCTGCTTGCCTAGCTTCCTCTGCACGCAATTCTGCGGCCATATTCGTTGCCTCAGAAGACATTCTTTTTAACCTAGCCCTAACTACCAGAGCTTGATCCTTCTTGATAGCCAAGGAGGCCAGCTCGGCCCTAGCTAAGGCTGCGTCCCCACTATTACGGGATTTAACTGCCCGATCAACTTTTTTCTCTAACGTCGATTGCGCCGCTAAATTAGCTAAGTTGAGCCGACGGCTATAGTCGGCAGCAAACGACCTAATTTTGGATTTAAGTGTATCCCACCACTTATTCCCAACCACAGCCCCCGTCAGTTCCCGCTTTAGTGTTAGTAAAAGCTGGTGCTGGAAATCTTGGCTATCAAATAATGACGCGTTCAATTTCCAGTAGCCAGCCAACTTAACCTTAGGCTTATCTAAGTTTACACGAACCCGGACGAGCCTATGATCCGTGTAAACTATGGAATGGAAACTTGGACAACCTAAGAGCCCTACGTCGACTCTCCTAACTAGGACTCGGTCGAGGTAGCTTGCGCGTACCTTCGAATCCGAGCTGCCCCTATTAGTCCAAGTCCACACTACCTCCCGGGGGTGTTCATTTCGGTATTTATCGACAAGATCATTCCTGTCGATAAATTCCCGAAATGGTTTCACATCCGGGTTGTTAGTACCCGATCTTTCTCCTATACGATCCTTCTCAGGGTCAAGGACGGCATTCCAATCCCCCGCTAAAATTACCCGCCTCGATGTTCCAAAGAACGACTCGAGCTGCCGAAACAAAGCAGGACGCTCCGCATGGACATTGGGCGCATAAACCCCAATGAGGCGAAAAGACTTCTCCTTTATGGTAATATCCAGCACACAAATCCTGCCCGCTGGATCCGCGAAGACAAGCGTACACGCCGCACCCAAAGACTTGCTCACTAGCCAGGAAACACCTCTAGAACGACCATCAAAACATGCTGAATAGAGATCGTAATCCCTAGACAGTATGCCCTCATAGTCGCCAGCAAAAAACCGGGTCTCCTGCAAACAACAAACATCCACCCCGAGGCGCTGGAGATCATGAAGGAGTCTCACCCTCCGAGACTCAGACCTCAGCCCCCGGGCATTCACACTTGCTAACCATAAAGCCATTGTGATGCATAATTAGAGTTGGGGTCCTGGACAGAACATGGACGGGGAAAGGATGCCGACAGCCTCTCCCATTGACCCATGGCCCATCTCATTCTTGATGGTGCCGTCAGAGGAGACGCCGCCAACATCCCAGGGAAAGGTTAGTTTTAGCGCCCTATAGAGGGAGGGGTGAACTAAAACCGGGACCCGTCCTGTACAAAATTTCTCTAAGTTTGTCAGTTTTTCCGACTTGGTTGTAATGATTGGTGGAGATAGTTGTATTTTAGCGGCTTCCTCGACCATGCCCCAAGTCTGCCGTGCTCCCGGCCCAGTTCGGATGACGGTTAATAACCGTTGAGCATGAGGAAAGTTTCCCGGCGACTCAACATCCTTGTCACCACATTTCTTCATTGATAGAAGCGCCTTTAACTGCTTGATCCTATTTCCGAAATCTCTGGCTCTTTCAGCCTGGGCCGGGGAAATACGGCAGATGTCCTCCCCTTGCCTGTATGGTAGTTTCGCCGGCTTCTTGCGCGCTTCCTTATCCTCGGCTGACGAGCTTCGTTGCCTTTTTGATGGTGGAGGCATCTGTTTTGGAGGAGAGGGACAGGGAGAGAGACATGGAGACATCCGGAAATAATTGATGACAGGACTGGGGTCTCGACTGCGAGGGGAAGGTTTCCGGGGAGTGGGTTGTGATGAGTGTGTTTCCTTTGTTTTCCCAGGCTTTTTCTTTTGAGGGGAGGACGGGGCAGAGGCCGAGGAGCGAGACGGACGTTTTTGTAGATCTTTAATCAAGTCCTCCGATGGACGAAATGGCCGCTTTTCAAGTTGTTTCTTTAGCTTTTTGATCTTCTCCATTTTTTCATAGCCAGGGTCGTAGGCTTTTTTAAGATCTTCTAAATTTGGAGCCGCCCAAGCCGAGGCATCGCCCTTTTTGCTGGTGGAGGGAGTGGGGCTGTTAGTGCCTTTCGTCTTAGAGGTTTTCGGGGACCGAGATTCCGCAGCTTGACGCTTCCCCCTGGCCCTGCCAACAACCAGCCACTCCCCCTTTGCCTTCTCCGTGGCTGCACTTGCAGCTGGTGATGGTTTTTCGGGGGGTGAGGGAACTTTCTTGTTCCCAACCGGGGTAACTGCCGCACCGGTCCTGGGTATTGGCATGCCCACTACGGGCGAGACGGATGTAACAGGAGCGGCCAGAGGGGGATTTTGGTCGATTGGAGCCTGGCTTCCAGAGGCCTTCTTCTCTGGGCAGGAGGAGGAGAGGTGACCAGCCTCTCCACACCTCCAGCATTTTGGTTTGCGGCCGGACACGATCACCGGCAAGCTCAGGCCCCCTACGTCAAGACAGTTGGGGATGGTCTTGAAGGTCTCGTTGTCGATCATTATATCGAAAGACCATCCCCCGTTCAGGTCATCGCAGGAGGCATCTAAAATTTCGCCGAACTGCGAAAAGTACGCAGCAAGATGCTCCCCGATGACCTGAGGAGGAACCTCATATACTGCTACCCTGGTCCTTCTTTTGCCTTCGTACACTGCGCGGAGGATGTATACCTCGGTTATGATGTCTTTGGCCATTTTTAAGCAATCCTCTGGTGTGGGCAGCAGCACGTCCCACATGAAGAAGCCCGCACCTTTCACTATCCTTAAGGGCTTATACTCCCTCTGACTGCAGTGTTTTCAACACTGTGTCTTTCGTGCTGCGACAAATCTTGCGCGTACGCTTGTCCACCACGAAGACTGACACTATTCTTTTTCAATCCTCTTTAATTCTTGGGGATCTACCAAGAGCCCACCTTCTACGACAAGGTGTGCGTAGCTCTTAGCTCTCTCCAAGAACTCCGTCAGATTGATCTTAACTTTCGGAGGGGACTTCCAGCCACAGGGCGATTCCCCTGGCCTCCGCATCTTTCGTTGACTTGTCTATGTCTTTATTCTCTTTAGCTTGTTCATCAACGTTTTTCTGGCCATTCTCGGCCATTGTTGATTTCATAGCATTTTCTTTTTCCTTTCCTTCGTCATGCTCTTTTCCCGGAAGAGGGGGAAAATCCTCATTAGTTTTTTCTGGCGGTCCTCCCTTCCAAGGGGGTCAAAATCAAGCTTTTTCTTTATTGACCGACTAGTGTCGGTCATTTTTAAGTTCTGACACTCCACGCAACACTTTTTTTTTTCCACCAATCTAAATTAATATTATGGAGGGGTGGGAAAAGGCTGGGGGAAAAAAAATGGAAAAATATATAAAACAAATAAATAAAAGCTCAAAATAAACAAATGACAATTATAGACAAGAAAAACGGTTTTAAATTAAAACCAACAAACCCCGAAGGATTTTAAAAATCAATACAATTTAACCTTAGCTAATAACGGCAAAAATGCTAGCCTTTAGCGGCCAATTATACGCTAAGAACTTGCCTTAAAACGGCAAAAAGATAAGCCTCTAGAGAGGTCTACCAAAAGAAAACAATGAGTAAACTTTACAAGTTACAATAAGACTGAAAATAAATCAAACAAACAGAAAACAGGAGTTACCTAAAAAGGCTACTCTCGTTAAAAAATAGGAGGAGGGGCAAAAAATAAACTTTGCTGGGTTAAATAAAGTTTACAAAAAAGGAATCAACAAAATAAATTCTTTACAACGAATAAACTTTACAAAAAATGAAACAAACTACACAAAGAAAACGAATACGAAAAATAAATCAAACAAAAAGCGAAGAGTCGCCTAA
>JBBBDQ010029907.1:0-12453 GCA_037127315.1 Ascarosepion bandense
TTGTTTTATGGCTCCATTTCATATATTTAATATCGACCTATCATTTGTAGAGTTACATAGACAAAGATCTCCTTAGTTTGTGGGCTGTATGGAACAAGACAATTTTTGTATATCTCTAAAGCTGTGGTTTCCAGGGATTCTTTCAATGTATATTTTGTTCCATTCTTTATCATTTCAAGTGCACCCACACTCACTGTTACGATACTTGTTTTCAATTTCTATATTTTTCTCTTTTTCAATTTCCAGATTACTATATATTTTTTTATATTACAATCCGCTCGACAATCCATATCAATTAATAAACAGTATTTTTTTGTTGGTTTTTGAAAATAAGGTCCGGCCTATTTCATTTCTGAAACCGGTGCTGGGTGATGTTTATACTAGTGTTTGTTTATATATTTTTATAGTGTTTGTAAATATTATCACACACCATATTAATAAATAATTGGTCTTTACATCTGTAACAGCCACGTTTGCACTCTATTTGTTGAAGCTGTAGTATGTCATTTCTTCCAAAGAATAAATATATTTGTTTTGTTAAAATAGATGTTAATTGTTTGCATGTTGTCGGAAAGCATGTAACTGGTCTGTAGACTTTCGGATTTTTGTGTCACTAATCATGGGTAGAAGAAAGGTAATTCGTTTGGTCATCCATGCAGGAATTTATATGGAATTTTTAACAATTTCTTGAAGTTTTTGGCTCGATTTCTATGTGCTGCATTTAAAAAATATAGCCAAAAGTTAGGACTTTTATTTTTTACTGGAAATGTTCAATTGTGTACTTTTTCAATTTACATTTAACATCCTCTACTCTGATTCCAGCTCATGTCTCTTCTGATTTATTTTTCATACGTTCAATCACTTGCGCAATCCAGTCTGCTTCTTTGTTATGTTCTTTAGGGCAAGCACATATTTTTTTTCCTAGAACTTCTTTTTAAATCATTTCACCCCGAGCAAGGCAAAAATGCCACTGATGAGCTGGGGGGGTACATAACTGCAAAAAGATTAATTAGAAAAGATTGAGGAGTACGAACGAGTTAGAAAGGAGCAATCGAAAGTTGAGAATACAGGTGCGATGGCAGATACAAAGGCGGAGAGAAAGGGAAGGATATACGGGGGTGGGGAGAGAGCTAGAATCCAGTGGTTAATAGATGAGTATTGCATTTAAATTTCTTGAGGTTGTAGCCGTCAGGAAAGCAAGAATATGGGAGCTAGTTCCACAGGCGGGAAGTGCGAGAGAAGAAGATGCAGGAGTAGAATTGTCGTCTGAATTTGTCTAACCTGACTGTGAATGGGTGGGACCCAGTTGCCATTGTGGTTGCACGAGTAAACACCGGTTGAGGAGGAACCAGTGACTTAAGTTCGTCCGAGCAGAAGCCATGAAAGTATTTATAGAACAGACAAAGGGAGGCCACATTTCGCCGGTGGGGAAGTGGCTGCAATCGAGCCGCCAGATCAGTACCTGTCACATGACAAACTCTCCTTTGGAGCCTGTCGAGAACACTGAGGAGAGCGGCAGGGGCGCTTGACCATAAATGGCAGCAGTACTCCATGCATGGACGGATGGTTGACTTGTATATTTGCAGAATGTATTCAGGCGGAAAAAATATCCTGGATCGACATAGTGACCCAACATTCTTAGCAGTAGATTTAGCTATGTATTCGATATAATGGTTCCATTTGAGGTCTGAGGAGAGGGTAAGGCCGAGGAGGCGTAGTTTAGTGGTGTTAGGGAGAATCGCTTGGTCCATGCTTATGGGAGGCAGGAGAGGTTGTCTGTGGTGTTTGACAGACAAGAGCTTGGTCTTAGACGCATTGAAGTTGACAAGCCACTTCTTGTTGCCCCAATTTGCCACAGAGTGTAGATCCCATTCAAGGTCAGCAGCGAGATTATGTCTATCCGCCACGACAGATTTCTTACTGGTGTCATCTGCGTAGATGCCTACTTGGGACTTGATCTCATCTGGGAGGTCGTCATGCTCATTCAAAACGACATTCATGTTGCGGTTATTTAAAAAAGATTTGATTAGGTCAAGCAGGCGACCGGTAATACCGTAACCCCGTAGCTTGCATAGGAGGCCAGAGTGCCAAAACCTGTCAAAAGCCTTGGAGATATCCATAGCAACCTCGGAGAGCTTCGTCAGACTCATCAAGGACGTGGAGCCTGTACTCCCTTTCGGTTAGTAGCAAGTCGGCCGTGGACCTGGCAAAGCGGAAGCCATATTGCCTGTCAGAGAAGAGTTTGTGGGCAGTAAGATGTTGAACTATTTCAGCATTGATTATGGCCTCGAACACTTTCCCGAATTTCGGTGGAAAACTGATAGGGCGATAGTTGGATGGGTCCGAGAGTTCACCACAATTCTTAAATACAGGAACGACTGAAGAGATCTTCCAGCATGCAGGAAAGCAGGAAGCAGAAAGGCAGTAGTTAAACAGTTTAGAGAGGACAGGGAAATGTTCAGCAGCACACCACTCCACACGCCTTATGGGATACTACTGACGCGGTAATATATACGTCGTGTAGTTTGGCCTCAGTTCTAATAGTGAAGTTGGGTGGGTGTACTCCAGATGAGTCAAATGTAGAGTTGGATGAGAATCTGCGGGCAAAGCACTCAGCTTTGTCTGCAGATGACGTGAGAACCTCAAATTCATGGATTAAAGGAGGTATTGAGAAATTGCTATTGTTCAGTGCTCGTTTTCAAATCCTCCAATAGTCCTTGGAGCCAAACTTGCGGTCAGCTATGCGCTGTCGCATTTTCTCAGCAATCAACCGTTTGGCATCATTTAGGGTTCTCTCGCACTCATTGCAAGCAGACGTGGATAGGCGCCTGTTTTGATCAGATGACTGTCTCCGGAATAGACGGAAGTAATGGTTCCTCTGGGCAATGGCCGCTGAGCAGGCAGGAGAGAACCACGGAGAGGAATGAGGTTTTAGGCAATACTTCCTGGTGGGTATGAAGGCATCAATGCCAGCTTTCACCCATGACGAGACCTCAGAGGCACAGTCATCTACTGGTAGATCGAACACTTTTCCCCAAGGGACGTCGCAGAGGAAATCGCGAAAGGCATCCCAGTCAGCTTTTTGGTATAGGTAGGAGGTCCTATAGGTAGGGGGCTCTTGGGGAGAATGAGAGTGGAAAGAAATACTCAGAGAGACAACAGCGTAGTCGAGAGGGCAAAGTTGCGAGACTTGACAGGCGTCAGGCGCAGAGGTGAAACATATATCTAGTTGTGAGGAATGACTCCCGAGGGAGTACTTGGGAAGCGAGTGGGGAAGACCATCACTTGTGTAAGGGATTGGGAAATAGCGATGTTCATGGCGTGAATGCCCGCTGGATCAGTAACAACTTTTTCAAGCCACTCAGAGTGATGGGCGTTGAGGTCTCGATTACAAATATGTGGGCGAATGGGTGATAGGAAATAGCCTTTTCTATGTCGGATAGGTAACTAACCGAACTGACGATAGACAGGCGCAGACCTATGTATTGATGGTCAGTAGATTCAAGTGAAGTCACCCTACCTATGGAGAGGTGTTAGCTGACGAAGACACCCACCCTATGCATGTGGACAGTGGAATCCTTCCATAAAAGGGGAAGATAACCAGGGATGGAGAGGTCAGAGGAGGGAATAGCTGAGTTGACTGCATAACATCCTTCATTTCTGTGGAGGGACGGTCATTTCAATTCTTGTATTAACTATTTCCCTGTAAAATTTCTTTGCATCGGTTTGAAAATTCTTGTTTTGTCTGTAGAGTCTTGATCTTTTCTCATAGCGTCTTATTCTTTGAGCCTTCAGTTCTGTTGTCTGATTCATTTTTGCCTTAGTTGATAGGATTAGTGATTCCTGAATTTATTGCATTTGCAATATTACTTATCATTTCGATGACTGACGAATCAGTTAAAAGTTTCTTTGGCGTAAATGTCTTAAAGCAACTACCGGAGAAATATCTGTTACGAATTAACGCTAGATTTTTAGTTGATAGAAATTAACACAACTTAAGCAGGTACATCTACTCATTTTCGAAAACCAACTTTTAAATTGAAATATTAGAAATAAAAAATGTTACTTGAATCTGTTGTTTTAGATTTTTTTTAAAGTATTATTGATTAGAATCTAAAAGTTTGCAAATTTTTTTAATTTTTCAATTTTTCTCCCATTTATGTGCGATCGAGGCATTTGCAAACAATATTCAATTCGAGGTTTTGAAACTTTTAAATGTAGAATAAATTAGCCAATTTGATGTTGAATTAATCAGATTTACACAAGTATTACTTCTTTATAGCATAAAATTGAGAATAAAATTATTTCTTGTAGACAGTGTTGTATATTCTGGCCATTCCCTTTTATTTGACATATTGATGACATCTCGACAGTTGTGGGGAAAGGTAAGTGTTTGGCAACTGGAAATTATAAAATTTTCAAAATCATTTCTAGTAAGAAACCGTGAAACACATGAGGTTTTCATGGACACACAGAAATTACCACAAGCAAAAAAAAAAATTCAAATAATTATAAATTTAACAATTATTGTAACAATGCGATGGCTCGATAATTTGTTGTAAACTTTCCAATTTTTGATAATAACGCAATAGCTCAACATCTTTTCTTTGAAATACTTTGACGATATTTTTTGAAACTTTATAAATAATTACAATTTCAAAAAATAAACAGTTCTTAAAAAATTGCATTAATAACCGAATTTCTAGTTTTTTAATCTATAATGTCTTTAATATATATTGTTTATTAAAGCAAAAAAAGGCTTAACTAATTAAATAATGTCACAGTTTTATTGCATTTTTTATCAAATGGGTGAGCAAAATGGTGGGAAAGATAATTGATTATTTACACTCTCCAATAAATTTTGCGTTCAACTAATAAAACCAATTTTGATCATAAAATGTAATTTCGTAAAACCAGGAATGTGTTTTTACAGAGGAGTGCTGGGAATACTATAGATATTCCTTTGTTTTAAGAAAAATGAAAATGAAAACGATATTTATACTTAATATCAGTTAGAGATTAAATTTAGATATGAGAAAGAAGGATCGAAAAAAATGGCGGTAAATTTATTGGAAAGAAATAGGAACAAAAGAAACAGTATGAAACAATATTAACGAGATCGTTTAAATAAATGTCGGAACCGTGAGTTGGATAAATATTGAAATGACAAAAGTTTTTAAGTGCTAAAAAAAGATAAAAATATCATGGAAGCCATGATCGTTGATGTCTTCAAGAACCATGGTTTGTACAAGGAGTGAAAGCTCAATGATTTGCATCATCTGCCGACATCAGCCTAATCGTTGAATAAAAGGTCTTTGAATAACCTTTGGGAGAATGGCAATCTAATAAAGAATAGATTTCGCAACCAATAATAAAAAATTTTGCAACCAATGCCAATCAAAATCTGGTGAGAAATGAAAAGTTTATATATACCTGCCAAACCACGAAAAAATGTAAGCAAGTTTCTTTGAAATATCGAATAAGTTAAAAGATGTTTGACTTTTTGTTAGTCTTTCAATAATTAAATCTGCAAAATAACTAAATCAAATATTTCATCATGATATTTTGACAAGTCTAAACGAAAAGACATTTTCGAATCTTCCCATCTGAGGATCAAATATATAATTCTATTTGGAATTTTCAAAACAAAGTCTCTTTACTGTGCTTTCGTAAAATCCAATTCATTAAAAGTTAATGACGTATTAACATAGACACACATTGAAAAATATATGATTTAACAATAAATACAAAATACTCAAAGGGCCTTTGATAAAATGAATCTTAATAAATGACAAAGGCTGGTGGCTAGTCAATAGTTAAGCAGAAATAAATAAACTTGGCACGAAAAAATCATTAACAACTTATTTGAAATATGAAATGAAATAAAACATACTTTTGTCATAAATAAGTAAAGATTAAACCCCTTCTTAACATTCCAAAGAGAATTCTTTATTGAAAAGTACTAATCCTTTCAGAAGACAACAAAGGGAATTAAATTAAGTCACGTAGATATTCTGCTATAAAAATCGGGCTCTCTCACATCTAAGTCACTTTCTTTGACAACGTTCAACTGTTGAATCGTCAATTTGTGTTCCCACAACACAGCACCGCAAAGTAAGTCAATACAATTATTATTATCGCTATTTCTTTACATTTACATTTGTGAACAATTTTATATTCAGAGAATTTTGCTAAAACAGGAATCTGTATTTCATGAAGGTTTATTTTTTCCGATGTTTTACCAATTACACTTCAAGTCAAATCACGTAATATCATGTGTGTGTTTTTTGTTTCTGTTTATTTGTCTATGTGTGCGTGAGTGTGTGTAGGTGTGTATGTGTGTGTGTGTGTATGTATCCTATATTTAACGTCAACTTTACACAGATTTCATATATATGGAGAAATAGGTCATTCTTGTACTGCAATAGAGAAATGTTTGATTGGTAGCTACGGATGTGATAGGCTTCATCGTTCATGTCCAAATTCGGTCAATGGGAGTCTTAAGATATTTGTGCGTAAATGAATGACACTAACCTGAAAAGAAATTGAACTTGGCTCTGCTTTCCCACGCTTAACGTTTATTGATTACATCAACTGCATGTCCAACATTACAGCACATGATAATCGAAGTCATATATTTAGATATTTACCGGATATGGCCGGAAAGGACAATTTACTTTTGACGTAAGCAGGTGCTAACAGATAATAAATAAAATCAATAATGCTTTCAATTTAAAAGTCGCCCTACATATTACTATATGATAATGAAAAATATTAGTTATTACCTATAAAAAATTCAAGATAACTACCTTAAGTATTGCGAATGTGTGAGGGCCTGCAAGATTTTATACCATTATTATATATTATTATTTTGAATATTTTTTACAGATCATCATGTCTGGAAAACTCATCTTTCTTTTGGCTCTGTGCGTCTTCACTGCCTTCGCAGGTAAGAATAATTAATATATTTTAAGTCATGCATAAATGTTTTACATATTTTATCAGTTTTCTTTTAAATGTTTTATCTGAAATGTAACTGCTTTGCCCAAAATGTTCTTTTCAGAAATTCTAATGGAGATTTCATCTAATATGTAGAATATATATTGCAAATATAAAAACAAATTTAATAAATAATCACATTACATTCTAGAGTGAAAAAATATTTTTTAACTAAAACTATTATATTATTAATAATGTTTTTGTTTCTTTTCAGTGAGCAACGTCATCGCAGAGGAACAGCAAGAAGCTTCTGGTGAAGATGTTCAAGTGACTGAGGAGACAGCCACAGAAGCTGCCGCCGATGCCGATGCTGAAGGCAGCAATGAGTCATAGACAATTGAAATACTGGACATGATTACTTTTCATTTTGCTATTGTAACATTTCAATGTGCAAAATAAAAGTAGATTGTTGACTTGAATTTAACGTTTTGTTCTTATTTCTATCACTTATTTTAACATATCAGATGATTTGTAAAACATATTTCGACACCGACAGTGAATTTAAGACATATTTTTTATGAAATATACATTTCATTTGGACGGGAAAATGTGTGAAAGTTTTATTAGTGTTCATTCTCATTTCATTTTTTTTTTTTTTGTTATATTGGGCCTCTAATTTATTGGTGTTAATAAAGCATCTGTGATTTGTGAAAAATTGTCAGTCCTTTCTCAAATGGTCTATAATTTGTGGACTTTAACAAATATATTATTAAACTCTATGCCAGATTAATCGCAATCAACGCATAAATATCATTGATGATATATCTCTAATGAAACCTTATTCATGAACATCAAACATTAATCGTTTGAAACTAAATAACTCTTTAAGATCTTTTCGTTGTCGCACTGTAAGTGATTCTATTTGCACACACGTCAAACGGATGTAGACGGACTCTGGATTTGAACACAGGGATAGGTATTTGGAAGATATCTATGCGTGCATATATGTTTATTACCCAAAAAATCAACCTTATCTTCTTTTATTAGAAGGGGCTGAGAAAGCGAGAGAGAGAGAGAGAGAAAGAGAGAGAAAGAAAGAAAGAAAGAGAGATAGAAAAAAAGAAAGAAAAAGAGAGAGCAGGAGGGGAATAGACACCGGGGTGGCCGAGTGTAGAGATTCCGAACAGAGAGTGTTTCTGAGTAATCACTGGTATTATGAGATTTGTTTTCTCATGTTGCCGAATGAAAGGCTTCACCCGATTCTCCACTAATTTTGTGTTTCTCTCTTTGCGCAATACTTTTTATTTAGATTTCTATAATATTAGTTGTCTTAAATGAAATATGAAAGTGAGCCATTGATTACCATTAGTTTCCATACATTCTGCACCATGCCACACGAGCAGCTGAATAAAGTCATCTAGAGTGAGAGATCAACAAAAATCATTGTTACAACAAAGATGATCTGAAGGCAAGAATTATGGCAGCAATCACCAAATTAAAAAAGGCAACTGTCCAGAAAAGTTGCAGGAGATTCTGAAGTAGTCTGGAGGCGATGGTTCAAGCCAATGTTGATAATTATCTGTAAATTTACTTTTTAATATTTCAAGATTTTTTCTGTAGTTTTGGCTATTGATATTTTTAAAATCAGATGTCAGTTATTTTCGTTATTTAAACATAAAATATATTTGTTGAAACCTAATTATGCATTTATATGAATTATATGTTTTAAGATATTTGCCGTATATGGAAAAATGGTGAATTTTTGATGTTGAATTCAGAATATTTTAAGGGCCCGACAGATTGGAAAACTTTACTGAATGCATTTCATATGATTGTCAGATTTGCTCAATATAGAGTTGTGTGTATCGGACCCGGGTAACTTTCATGGGATAAAAAGAAAAAGAAAAACACTACATTTCTGGTATATCTAATCATCTAATATGAGTGATAAATATCTTGAAAGTTTTTTAACAGGGAATGAAAGATGCTACACCAAGATATGAAGGCGCATTGAAATCTCTAAAATTAAGTAAATTATAAAGAATCGGGTAAATATCGTTAAAAACAAAGGAAAAATTTCTAGACTGTTATGTAATATCGGTCGCTATAAATGGCAGTGTACACTTGAATATCTGATCACAGATGAAGTAGAAAATTCAGGAAAAAGTAATCTGGTTCTACAGAGAATCACATCGTGTGAAAATAGGAGCAGCATCAAAAAAACCAATGTAGAGTATCAATTTACATGTCCGTTCAGAGATGGTATCTCTGGTACTAATAATAAACCCAATATGTTCATTGTGGTGCATTTGATATCGGCTCGAAACGTGAAATCGGGGAGCTGAGTTCGAATTCCAGCTGAATTCACTGCATTCACTTACGCGCAAATACCCTTCGGAAAGGTATTAATCCGTCTATTCCTTTCAATCATGGGCTAAATAACAGGACAGATTCGGTTCTATAGCCTTGGTCGGCAACCAGTCTACCGTAGAAAGCAATGGTAACCTACTGCGGGATAATATTCTGCCCAGTCAGTCATGTGCCTTTCAAGACATGATCGCCCAAGCGTGTATCGCGTATGGCACTTAACTGACTGACATATATTGACTTTACTGCAACCCCGCTCTTCTTCAGACTTGTTATCTTCTTCATGATCAGAGTCAAATTAAACAGCATTTCTAAAAGAAAACATAACATTGTAGTTAATATTAGACAGATTTTAGCCGATAACACAATAATTCTCACTCATACACACAGTAAAATGTAACCTTCAGATATTGGGAGCCATATACATTAAATCAAATTAATAAAATCACATTTCAATCTGTTCAGAATACATTATGTCTTTATGTTAACGACCCTGTAAGCTCTCTGAAGTTGGCTTACAACCAGCAGAATGAAATAAGTATTCAAATTTTGGACAACTTTTGTCTGTATTTTTTCATAAAATTAAACATAATAGATATTCATTTTCTGTTATATTTATTAGTACATATATATATATATATATATATATATATAGTGGGTGAGTGCGCACACAAATACATATTCACACATACTTTTATATCTAAGTTTTAATTTAAAGTGATAAATAAAATTGTTGTTTGTAAATTCTGAATAACTTCCCTTTATTTTCTCAAGTGTCAGGGAAATATCCATGTACTATATAACTGTCAGTCAAACAAAAAAGTTTCATAGTTGAAAATAGAGGGAGTCTGTTAGCAATTTGCAGGGCGTGTTGACCAATGTATATGATTGTTTTTCTCATATTGGTTTATTAATTGTATTTCATATTACTTTTTTTCATCATAATTTGATTTCTGCTATGTTCTCACAAATTACCAAGTCTGCATCAGGACATAAGTCAGTTAGTGGTGTGCAGTTATGGCTAAAGTTCATTTGGTTATTTTCTCCCTTATTATTCATATTATGTCATTTTTCATTATAATTGAGGTCGTTCAACATCTCACGGCCCACGGGCTCCTCTCAGACAAACAGTATGGCTTCCGCTTCACCAGGCCTACTGCTGATATGCTAACGACCATCACCGAGTACATATATCAGGCACTCGATAGGAATGGTGAAGTCCTAAACGTTGCCTTGGATATCTCTAAAGCGTTCGACAGAGTTTGGCATGCTGGCCTTCTATGCAAACTGCGGAGGTATGATATAGCTGGACAATTGTTTGAATTAATCCAGTCATTCATATCTAACCGCACATTGAAAGTGGTATTAAACGGACATGACTCCCAGAGCTACCATACGAACGCGGGTGTCCCTCAAGGCTCTATCCTAGGGCCTACGCTCTTTCTGATCTACATTAATGATCTCCCTGATACCATAAAATCCCAAGTAGGTATGTACGCCGATGACACCACAGTTTATTCTCGCCTCGACCAAAAATCTGGTGTGGGCGACAAAGCTAACCTTGCAGCCGAGCTTGGAAAGGATCTCCAATCCGTAGTGGACTGGGGTAAGAAATGGCTCGTAAATTTGAATGCCTCTAAAACGAAGCTACTATCAATTAATCGTCATAGACAACCGCACCTACCTCCTATTAGCATGGACCAGGCTTGCCTCCCAGAGAGTAAAACACTACGCCTCCTTGGCCTCACACTTTCAGCAGACCTCAAGTGGAATGACTATATCGAATCCATTGCTAAATCCGCTGCTATGAAAGTCGGTTCTCTGTGCAGGGCTCGGAGGTTTTTTCCTTCTGAATCTATCCTGCACATTTATAAATCTACCATCCGACCGTGTATTGAATACTGTTGCCATATCTGGTCGGGTGCCCCTGCTATTCTCCTTGGGCTTCTAGACAAGGTACAGCAGAGGGTCTGTAATGTGATCGATACCGACTTAGCAGACCGCCTGCAGACTCTCTCTCACCGGTGCGACGGTGCCTCCCTGTGTCTCTTCTATAAATACTCTCACGGCTTCTGCTCGGATGAACTTAGATCACTGGTGCCCCGTAGGTTCGAATTTGCACGAGATACTAGATTAGCAAATAGATCCCACCCTTTTACAGTGAAACTAATAAAATGCAACCGCAACTTCTACTCCAACAGCTTCTTTTCTCGCACTTCCCGACTGTGGAATTCTCTTCCACATGACTGCTTCCTCGACGGCTACAATCTACAGGAGTTTAAATGTAAGGTCAATAGACACCTCCTAACAAACTAACTTCCATTCTTTCAAACACTCTTCCCACCCACCTAACTATCTATCACCCCACTTCTGACATTTCCTATCTCTAACCACTCTTCCTATTTATCTCCCCCTATATAGCCCCAAGCGCAATAGTGGCAGTGGAATGCCTTGCTTGGGGTGAAATGATTAAAAAAAAATTCGATTTCTGCTATGGTCGCACTACCGACCAAGACTGTAGGGAGATATTATGAAGGTAGTTTTGTGTTGTTATGGCTCCATTTCATATTTTTAATATCGACTTAACATCTCTAGCGTTACATGGACAAAGGTCTCCTTAGTTTGTTGGCTGTATTGAAGATGATAATTTTTGTAGATTTCTTAAGCTGGGCTTTCCCCGAATTCTTGCAATGTATTTTTGTTCCATTATTTACCATTTCAAGTGCACCCACACTCACTGTTCCGATACTTGTTTTCAATGTCTTCATTTTTCTCTATCATTTTCCAGGTTTCTATACAGTTTTTATATTACAATCCGCTCGACAAACCATATCAATTAGTAAACCGGATTTTTTTGTTGGTTTTTAAATATAAAGTCCGACCTATTTCATTCCTGAAACCGGTGTTTATACTAGTGTCCAGTGGAAATATTATCCCACTTCATCGCGGTGATTTTTATATTAATTTAGGGCAAGTACTGAACATCCTGAGATTAGATGGTCTATTGTTTCTCGGTATTTATCACAGAACCTGCATTTTTTCATCTGTTCAAAAGCATTATGCTGTTTCCTCTGTTCAAAATCATTATCCTTGGGGTTTTTTTTTTCATATTTTTGCTGCAATAAGGTATTTATCACAGAACCTGCA
>JBBBDQ010029914.1:0-251377 GCA_037127315.1 Ascarosepion bandense
ATCTATCTATCTATCTATCTATCTATCACAGTCTATTCATAACTATTTCAAGTCTATCTATATCTCTCTCGAATTTTTAGCGCTTATCTCTGTCCATATCTATCTTCCTTTGTCTATAACCATCTAATTATATTCACATCCATGCATCTCAGTATTTTAATATCTCTCTATAGTAAGTTTGTTTTTATTTTATTTTATGTTCATCTATCTATCTATCTATCTATCTATCTATCTATCTATCTATCTATCTATCTATCTATCTCAGTCTATTGATAATCATTTTATGTCTGTTTATATCTATGTCGGTCTTTTCGCGCCTATCTCAGTTAATATCTATTTTCGTCTATCCGTAACCATCTTTCTAAATTAGATACCTCCACTCATTTTCGATACCTATCTTTATATTGAATATTTAAAAATAAAAAAAATGTTTTCTTTGATCTTTAATTATAGCTTAATTGAAAGCTATATATTTAAATTTACTATTTTCACTAAACTAAATACGGTGGTGCATTTCAAAGAGAAATTATATTGACTGGAATCTAAAATTTTGAAATTTTAAAAAGTTTACAGAAATTTTGAGTAACCCATTTGTAAATAAAAGTTAATTCTCGGTTTTCAAATTAAAATATACACATGTGACACATTATTTTTGAAAAATTAGCAAATTTAAAGTTAAATTAATTTGATTTGTAAGAAATATTACTTGTGTACAGCATTAAATTTAAAATCCTATCTTTATCATCTTTCTGACCTTTGAATTAGGTAATGACAGACACAGTAAGTATGGTTGACCAGAATTTACATAAATTTATGAAACCTAAGTGAACGTCTCGTAGAGGGAACAATCTTTCAAACACATGACCTTTTAATCATAAGTTTATTATAACTTTCCATAGTTTAAAAAAATATGTACAAATTAACATAAAAGAAATTAAGAACTATTTAAAATCCTTATGTTAAATTATTTGTATTAAGTTTTTTAATTATCACTTTGTAAATATAGTCTTTACTCAATAAATTAATAACCGAAGGCACCGAGTGACTGGAAGAATTTAAAAAGATGTTTAAAATTTTATGAATCATCATAATTAAGATAGAAATATTGAAAAAAAATATAATTTTTTTATTCATTTAACTATTTTTTAGATTGATATCTTTAATATTTATTATTTAGAAAATCAATTAAAAGTTTAAATAAATTAAAAATTGGGTAGTTTTAATGCATTTTATAATTTTATTATTCAGAGCAGATTTTCAGAAAAGTGGCTCCATAGAAATAAAATTACATGATTAAAATTTCCCAAAGAGTCCTGCGTTTAACTTAATAAGACAAGATTTGTGATAAGTATAGAATTTCTAAAAATTTCACCAGGTTAATTAGATTTCTATAAGTAATAACTGCATAAATAACTTCATTTATTTGTAAATAAGTCCTCAAAATTTCATTAAAATCAATTATTTGATTTTTCAAAAATCTCTAGATTAATGTGTCTTTCAACTCCAAAAAATGAGTTGCGTAATATTGCGTTTGCCATAGTAGTAAACTCTAGTAAGCATCGGGTGAATCGCTGACGAAAAAAAAAAATTAACCAAAATTCGTAACCTGTTACAGATGATTAATTTTTTTTAATAATGTAAAAAGAAAAAAAACTTTGATTTTTCCTGTTAATAATTTTGACGATAAAACTTTGTTTTTGTTAAATTTGAGCCCTTTTAACATCCTACTATGCTAATTTTGTTTTAACAAATGAGTGGAGGTATGTTAATTTATACCCGTACATCTATTTCTTAACACCAGTCTGTGGTTTATCTATCTATCTATCTATCTATATATCTATCTATCTATCTATCTATCTATCTATCTATCTATCTATCTATCTATCTAAGCCTACGTCATTCAGTCTTTGTCTATTCTTTGAATTAATCTTGAATAGATTTATATTTTTCATTCTTCCCTGCATCACTAGATACTTTTAAAATATTTAAAACCAGACTAATTCATTTTCTCTCCTTATATTTCTTCTATCTATCTATCTATCTATCTATCTATCTATCTATCTATCTATCTATCTATCTATCTATCTAGCTTAGTCTATTCATAACTATTTCAGATCTGTTTAGATAGATAGATAGATAGATAGATAGATAGATAGATAGATAGATAGATAGATAACTCCATTTTTACAGATTTTACAGATTTTTATTTCTTTACTAAATAATCTTCTATTTTCTTCATCCAATGTTTTTTCCATTTTTTCCTTCTAAATTTAATAACTTTTTAAAAGTGATTTTTACTTTGTAAAATGGTGGAAAAACCTAATATGCCTCCAACCCCAAAAAGACCACATTTCCTTCTTCCTCATCTTCACAATATTGACGAAAAATACCTTTAAATGTATTCTGAGTCCCCAGAGAATAACTTAGTTTGGAAATTAAAAAGAAAATGGAAAAAAAAAATCTTTGAATTAACTTCCAGCGGGAAAAGTTATTTCCCTTTAATTAACACATCCGACGGACCCGGATATAGCTAACTTGGACTGCCGAGAGGTCAGATATGTGTGAGTGCGATTGTGTGCGTGCTGCGTGGATTGTAGTTCAACGTTTACACAAGTGTGTGTGTGTGTGTGTGAGGTTCTTGTATAATTCACAGTTGGTTACATTCGGGTTATTGTGTACATATTCTGGGTCTTCTACTTTTATTAACATGGCATCTGAATATTAGGATGTATACACATTGGCAAATATATGTGTATGTGGGTGTGTGTATATGTATAGCCGTGAGTACGTCTAAGCATATAAGTAGATGAATATGTAAAAATTTGGTGGAGCAATAGCAAGAGGAAAAAATAGTCTATAGTGACAATCAATCTAACCAGAAGTTAGCTACCTTGAAAATCAACATTCAATATCTTCATTTTAATCTGAGCTTGAACACGAACACATATGAAAAATATAACTTATCTTAAATACAATGCTTCATCTACTCGTGTGTATGTGGCTATGAGTGTGTGTGTTTTGCGATATATCAACCTCTATCGTTTATTTAATGCCGAAATGTAAATATGAAAGTACAAAATTTATAATGAAAATGATATAATTTCATGATTAAATTACTTAGCTGCATTTATACCAAATATTCTTAAAAAGTCAAATGAATTGTTGCGAGACCTCCCCTTTTTCTATGTTAATGAACTCGACTTGAGTATACATATACCCCTGCCATAGAGAGTTTCGTTAGAGACATCGGGACTGATTCGTAAGTTACCGAACGATACCAAAGTTACACAGAGAATACCACGTCAGGAGGCATAGTACAGCTGAGTTCTACTCAGTCAGAATAATATTACACGGATATAATATTTCAAACACGGCTTCACTCCAAAGACTTATATATATATATATATATATATATATATATATATATATATATATATATTTAATCATTTCACCCCGAGCAAGGTAGAAATGCCACTGATGAGCTGGGGGCTACATAACTGTAAAAAGATTAATTAGAAAAGAGTGAAGAGTACACACTAGTTAGAAAGGAGCAATAGAAAGCTGAGAATACAGGTGCGATGACAGATACATAGGTGGAGAGACGGGGAAGGATATACGGGGATGGGGAGAGAGCTAGAGTCCAGTGGTTAATAGATGAGTATTGACATTGCATTTAAATTTCTGAAGGTTGTAGCCGTCAGGAAAGCAAGAATATGGGAGCGAGTTCCACAGGCGGGAAGTGCGAGAGAAGAAGCTGCAGGAGTAGAATTGTCGTCTGCATTTGGCTAACCTAATTGTGAATGGGTGGGACCCAGTTGCCAATCTGGTTGCACGAGTAAACACCTGTTGAGGAGGCACCAGTGACTTAAGTTCGTCCGAGCAGAAGCCATGAAAGTATTTATAGAACAGACAAAGGGAGGCCACCTTTCGACGGTGGGGAAGTGGCAGCAGTCGAGCCGCCAGATCAGTACCTATCACATTACAGACTCTCCTTTGGAGCCTGTCGAGAACACTGAGGAGAACGGCAAGGGCGCCTGACCATAAATGGCAGCAGTACTCCATGCACGGACGGATGGTTGACTTGTATATATGCAAGATGGATTCAGGCGGAATAAATATCCTGGATCGGCATAGTGACCCAACCTTCTTAGCAGTAGATTTAGCTATGGAAAAATATATATTCCTTACTAATCGTATTCCTGGATTATTAACCTGCGTTCCAGTTTGTATATTTACATTCAATAAAACCTATTTTTCTATCTCAATATCTGTTTTGTTGTTCATTATGTTTGTGTGGTTTCTCATCTGGATCCACAACATGAATGAAAAGTTGTTTCTCCTTACAAAAAATGAGATTCATCGGAGCACATTGCTTCTTTCCTTATTTATTTATTTATTTATTTTATTTTATTTTATTTATTTTTTTATTTTTTTATAATTTATGCCATGCATCTTCTCTTTCTTCTTTATGAGCTGTGTCTCTTGATGATGCGGGCGATCATGAACTCCTACTTGCCCCATCCGTTATCACTCTTAACATTTCTCCACTTGGTATCTTCCCCAAACCCAAATTCACCATCATTTTGCTCAAGCCCATCAAGTATGTCTAGCGCTGCTTTCCTTTGTTTCTGTTTCCCCTCTATTCGTCCTATGTGTATGAAATTTTCCTCACCCTTCTTCCTCATTACGTATTCCAGAAACCTCAGCTGTCTCTTCCTGATGCTAAGTAAAGGTTTCTTTTTCGTTTGGATCTTCTCCAAAACCAGGCCGTTGCTCAGATGTTCGGTCGATGGTATAATCAGCATCCTTCTGGATGCTGCTTCGAGTCTTTCTTTCATCTTTGAGGAGATTATCCAGCATTCGCTGCCATATAAGAGGATAGATAACACATAGCACTCTAGTAATCTTTTCTTTTTTTTCGAAAATGTATTGTTGGATGTGCGTTGTGGCGTAGTGGATATCGGCTCGGAACGAGAAATCGGGGAACAGGGTTCAAATTCCAGTTGAATTCCTTGCATTTACTTACGCGCAAGGAAAGGTATTAATCCGTCTCTTCCCTCCAGTTATAGGTTAAATAATAGGACAGATTGGCTTCTATAGCCTTGGTCGGCAACCAGTCTATCGCAGAAAGCAAAGGCAACCTACTGCGGGATAATCTTCTGCCCAGTCAGTCATGTCTCTTTCGAGACATGATCGCCCAAAGCGTGTATCACGCATGGCACTTAACTGACTGACTGATTGTTGGTTATTTTACTATACAAAATCTATCGTGGGTCATATTGCAATAAACATGTTGGTAATATTTTATAAATAGTATTGCTGGTATTTTTACAATAAAGTTTTATAATTATACTTTCTTAGTGTTTCGATTTTTGTTTTATTGTTGACTATTTGTTCATAATTGGGAAAATGACATATGCTACCGTCCTGGGGTCAGGGTGGACTTGCAACAATAGCAAATAAGAAGCGGTTTCATGCCCCTCAAAACTTCCAATCTGTGTGTGTGCGTGTGCGCGCACGTGTGTATGTGGATGAGTGGGCCTACGTGCGTGCGTGTGTGTGTGTGTGTGTGTGTGTGTGTGTGTGTGTGTGTGTGTGTGTGTGTGTGTGTGTGTGATTCTTAGACCATGGTACCTTGAATGCAACTTCGTCTGAGTTAAAGATATTCAGTCAGTTGAGTATCATACGTGATACACGCTTGGGCAATCATGTCTTGAAAGAGATATGACTGACTGGGCAGATTATCCCGCAGTAGGTGCCATTACATTCTGCGGTAGACTGGTTACCAGCCAAGGCTATAGAACCCAGTCTCTTCCATTATTTGACCCATAACTGAAAGGAAGGGACGGATTATTACCTTTTCAAGGGCATTTGCGCGTAAGTGAATGAAAGGATTTCAAGTGGAATTTGAAACCAGCTCCCCGATTTCTCGTTCCGAGCGAATATTCACTGCACAAATTACGTTTTTAATAAAACGCAGATATTATCTTTTTAATAAAACGGTGTTATCAAGGTTCAAATTGTATTCACGGGGTTGTTGATGTCCCACGAATACATTGAGTGTGCTTTTTAATTTAAATCAATTTTTTTTACAGTATTTGTTGTTAATAAAATTATTGTTATTGCCTTCTTCATGTGCGTGAGCGTTGATTCTCAGTGAAACCAGTCATGTACAGTAAATCCAGAAAAACAAGTAGTAGCTTTAAAAAGCGTAGCCGAGATTCGTTGTTTGTTCGATTAATAAAGCAACAGTGTTTTTAATGATGACAACAAATTTGATACCAATTGAAATAAGGTTTTTTTTTAAAAATTCAACGTTAAATTTCAAGCAGACAGAGATAACATATAAATAGAAATTAAGAGAAGAGATGTGCGAATGTATGAGGTTATCCGTGCAGAAAGTTGAACCAGCAATCGGAGTTCAAATCTCGGCCTAGTTTGTCGCGTTCATTTTCGTACTGATGCTCTGTGGAAAGGTTTCTGTCAGGTTACAAATAAAGACTATGAATTAATTCAAAATTCCAAAATATCTTCTCAAACTCAAGATGACAAAGATATGGGACTTACGAAAAGCCATGACTGATTACGCCAAAACTCCCCATAAAAAGAAAAATAAGCTAAACTGCTAGTTTTATGCTAAGAATATCACAAACCGGCAGTTACGCTTATATTTCTTCTTAATTTGTTTAAGACTCGGCGTTATGTTGACGTTGTCGAATCATACACTTTTTCTCTATATTCCATTTGTGAGGAGAATTGCTTCACCTAGAAAACTTTTCAAGAGAACTGCTCCTGCGTGGATATTTTCCGATACCCTACAAAATTAACCTCGCTAAGTTATGGTTCGATTAATCCTTATCTGCATAATCTTCACTTTTATCTCCTTTTACAATCATATTACACACCTCATTCAGTAAGACTCTAATATAATATAATATAATATAATATAATAGGCTATCGAGCCTTTCACTTAGAGCAAAATTGCCTTCCAGAAACAAAATATTAAGAAACAGCAAAATTTTGTTAGAAACAGAGAAAAGAATGCTAAACTGTTATTTAATATAGATCCTCTTTTATGTCAGTGAATACTGAACATTTTCCGCGCAGAGGAAAAGAAGACCCGAGGAAACAGAAATTTGGTCTGCAAATATTTACTGAGGATACCATTGATAGAACATGTGTGTAACAAAGAAGTTTTAAGTAAGATGACAACAAAAAGAACTCTTATAATAAGAAACAGGTACCAACATTTGAAATATCTACGACAAATAATAAGGAAAGAAGGTTTGAAAAATTCGATACACAAAAGGCAAGAAAATGAACAGAAAAGACTAAACGTCAATTGTAGGTAGGCAAGACGTTTTAGCTGTCAGCAAGAGAAACAGTGTAGTCTTGAAATGTGGAAATCAAGCAGGGAAGACATTTTAAATATCTTGGAAGGATATGTTTTAATAAAAGACGAATGGCTACTGGCAACTCATTCACAGCTCAACCAAATGCAGACAGCAATTCTACTTCTTCACCTTCTTTTCTCTCACTTGCCGCTTGTGGAACTCTCTTCAATATTCTTGCTTTCCTCCAGGAATATTCTTGATTTTCTCCAGGAATTTAAATGCAATGTAATTTAAATGCAATTTAAAACCTATCTTTTAACCACTTGACTTCAGTTTTTTCTACATCACCCTGTATATCCTTTCCTTTCTCTCTACCTTTGCAACTGTAATCACACCGGTATTCCCATCCTTCTCTTGTTCTTTTCTTTGACACGCCCTGTAACTGGTTCGTCTTTCTCTTTACTCTCCTCCTATCTAATCTTTTACTCTTATGTAACCTCCTGCGCATCAGTGGTGTTACCGCCTTGCATGGGGTGAAACGATAAAACAAAGATATGGCACTGAAATCAAGAAAAAACATTATTAGAAACAAAAAAAAAAGAACGCTTAATTGTCATGGAATATCAGTCCTCCTATATGGGAATAAATTTTGACCTATTTCCTCTAAGATGAAGAAGGGGCAACAGAAATCAGAAATGTAGTTTTACAGAGAATTACAGACTACATAAGGATACTGGGGATATTTTAGACTGGATATGTGAGTTTTAAGAAAAATGGAAACAAGATGGACGCTTATAATTAAAATCACAACTGGACATGTGAAATGTCTAGGACAAATAGTAAGGAAAGACGTTTTAGAAAGTTTGATGCACACAGGGCACACTGAAAGAAAACAATGGATAACATACTTAATGAACTTATTTAACTAGATTTTAGAACAGGAGAGCTGTTTAATAAAAATACTAAAGTAGCCAAAAGCTATAAAGTTGTCAATCTTGACTCCCAATTGTCTTTTATGGCGCTTGATATATTTTGTCTCTTTACAATCTCTTCCAATCCGCCGTCTAGTCAATCATGCTCACCAGGCAGCTTATGCCTTGCTTTCCCCTTTCTCTTCTACGTTCGAAATGTCTTGCGAATATCAAATTTTTCGAACCATCTTTTCTCATTAGGCGCCCAGAAATGACAAATGTTTCTTACTAATGTTAAACATAAGTGTTTTTTTTTTTGTTGGCATTATCTCTAGAATTTAATTTCACATTTTTTATACATTTTACGCATCTTAACTCAATTTGAAGAAAGAGAAAATTTTCTCGGTCAAAATTTTCGTAACCTTTACAATTCCGACTGCTTGGAATTTTTAAAAACTTTTAATTTACGTAATTCTATATCTAGTCGTTAAGACATTAAGCGAAAAGTTACTATATATATATATATGTGTGTGTCTATGTGTATGTGTGTGCATGTGTTTTTAAATTTATATACATATCTTCTTGTTTCTGAACGTAAATATGTGTGCGTATGCTTCTGTGTCAGTGTTCTTATATTAATCTGTGTGTATTTATGCGTATAGTTATCTATTAGTAGATCCATGTATGTGGTTTTATTCTGTATATGATGCTTTGTAGATTTTTAAATCGTTTACGTAACTGCTTTTGCTTGTGAATTTGCGTGCGTATATTTTAATGATGTTTATTTGTTTATGCACTGGAATATGACTGTGTTTTTCGTGACATTATGTAAACTTCTGAAGCCCATCTCATCTTACGAATTCGCTCTTACATGTATCCAATATGTAACGCTTACAGATATTTTTCAAACCTGATTTCCATATTAAATTTAACGGATGAAATTGAAACGTCCCTAAAAACAACAGTTAAAAAAACTGTCTATGTATATATGTCTGTGCATTTTTATATACTAGTTTATGTATGTATGTGTGTATATGTTTGTTTATATATAGTCATCCGCAGACAGATCTGTTTCGCTGTATCACTGCTCATCAGTACGGTTAGACTCCGATTGCTTTTAACCCAGGATTGAAACCCGACCGAATTGGCGTCAGTCGGCGATTCTACCTCTGGGCTATGGGTGTTCGGTAGAAGAAGGCAGACTTTTTAGCCTGTATATTGTCATTATACCCGCCCAATAGCCAGAGTGCTCTAATCTATTACTGAATGAGCGATGCGTACATGCCAGAGTAGCTACTGTTTTTCAAAGTCTACCATTATATATATATGTGTGTGTGTGTGTGTGTGTGTGTGTGTGTGTGTGTGTGTGTGTGCACGCGCGTGTGTGTGCGCGCGCGCGCGTGTGTGTGTCTATCTCTTTTTTCACCGTTTCTTATTTGAATAACTTTACTATATTCTAAATCTAATATTTTGTTAAACTTAGAATTTAAAATTCGTAGTCGCTAACATTAATTCGTAATAAATATACATATTATTTCTTTTTTTAAATTTTTATAATAAAATGTGAAAGTAATAGTCGATTAATAATAGCGATTTCTATTTTAATTAAATAATAACATTGATGTTCTAATAAATTATTTCCAGAGTCTGTTCTTATGTTCCTAAAATTAGAAATGACTTGTATATTGATTGGTCACCACAGACTATGTAACATTGTCTCCCTGATTGAGGGGTTTTTGGCTAGTTTTGAACCTTTTAAAATCCCCTCAAGGATATCATCATCGACGTTAAGCTCATTTTCATCAATATATGTTTTTAATTGTGGAAATGGGGCAAAGTTCTTCTCTAATTTGGAATGTCATAATTCGATTTCAACTGAGTGGCCTCTTTGCGGTCCCCTCGAAAGCGCTTCCCGGTCTCCTGGGAAACCGCGGACTCCAGTTTGAGAACTGCTGGTCTAGCATGACACAGTGCGTTAACTTTCTTAGAAAAATTTTTTTTTAATCATCTCACCCCAAGCAAGGCATTCCACTGCCACTATTGCGCATGGGGTTACATAGAGGAAGGTAAAGAGAAGGAGTGGTTAGACATAGGGAATGACATGAGGAAGGTGACAGATGAGCAAGGATAGCGAGGATGAGGGTTGGGCAGATGGGAAGAGTGTTTGATAGAATGGGAGCAGGTTAGTGTGTTAGGAGGTGTCTATTGACCTTACATTTAAACTCCTCGAGATTGTAGCCGTCGGGGAAGCAATCGTGTGGAAGTGAATTCCACAGTCGGGAAGTGCGAGGAAAGAAACTGTTGGAGTAGAAGTTACGGCTGCATTTTATCGGTTTCACTGTAAAAGGGTGGGATCTAGTTGCTAATCTAGTATCTCGTTCAAATTCGTATTTAGGGGGCACCAGTGATCTAAGTTCATCGGAGCAGAAGCCGTGAAAATGATCTTTTCATGGATTTAATATATTCTTTCTAGTTCGCATCAACTGAAAATGTTAGTCCAAGAAGGCGCAATTAGTCATTCTCCTGGAGGTTAGCATCAGCCATACTGATGGCAGGCAGAGAGAGTTTTCTCAGGTGCTCGTCTTTGGTGAATACTTTTTTGTGAGAATTAAAGAACGAACTCACTTTTATCGTTGTTTTTTTTTCTGAATTTTATCAACCCGCTCTCTTAATGACAGCTTCAATAAATACACTACTTGGTGATCATAGAATTTATAATTGAATGTAATTACTGGTGGGAGGATCAGTTTTAAATTCGTTCATTCGCAACGACTTGAATTTAGGTCAGTTTTATATTAAAGCGGTCAGTTGAACAATTTCGATCCAACGAAATGAAATACACACGTCCTCTTGCATCCTGAATATTTAAGGTGCACTGAGAAAGGATGTCTTTTATAATTGAACAAAGGATTCATTTTATATAGATATAAGTTAGCTTAGTTTTTTACAGGTTTTTTTTTTAATCGTATCACCCCGAGCAAGTAACGCCACTGATGTGCAAGAGGCTACTTAATAGTAAAAACTTTGGAAAAGAGAAAGCCGGTAACCACATCCTAAACAGGGAACAAAGGATGAGCCTCTTAACCTGTTCAATAGACGTGGGTGGAGTGTGAACCGGGCGATAGATAGATCTATCTACTCCAATTAATCTGCACAACGACTGAAAAATATACCACCTCAATTATTCTTTTTGTTATGATTACATCACCCGCACATCAAATCTTACAGTATCCAGTATTCCCAAGCAATTATCCTGACGTAGGAGGGGGATGGTTAAATGTTTATTAAATTGGCCTTGTGTCAAACATAACCGAACTGCCTACATCTTAAGGATTATCAGAAGGTCATCAGAAAGTGAAATGTTGGATGTTTGAATGTGGAAGAATAAAAGTATTTCTTTTCTATGTTTAAAATATAATTTTTTTAACAGAACAGAATAACATGAATTTGCAGGAGTTGAATGTTCAAAGAGAAAATGTAGTACGTAGTTAAATGCTGCGAGATAAATAGTAGTAAGTAGTAAAATGTGTGTGTAGAAAGATTAACAGTTTTACTAGTGATTCACTCTTTTAGAATTCGAACTTCTGCGGGAGAAGTTTGGCGTGAACAAATTCTTATGAATTTGTGCAGCGTATTTGTGTATTCTAGCATGGAACCATTAACAAAACGTATGACTTGAATCGTATTTTAGTTCAGTATGGGTTTTGTTGGGACCTTACTGACTGTGAGAAAAGGAGAATATTGGAATAGATTTAAATAATAGTTTCGTTTTTTTATTTCTTTCATTTTAAAATAGAACAAAAATAGTCCTATGCGATTTTTATCAAGAGTTGAACGAAGAAAAAAAAATTTCTATACGAGACTATATCGGAAAATTTCCAGATTAAGCTGAAGATTATTATTTTTGATTCCTGTTTATACAATAAATTATCTGGAAATCTGGAAAAATAACTAGGCTCTAGCTTCCCAATTTCCACTTTCCAACCTCGATAAAGTTCAAATTTGTTTACGGGCCTTGCAGGTGATGATTTACTTTTTACTACAACTTGTTTCCCCACAGACGTAATGTTGCAAATTTGTTGCTACTCTATCGCTATTTCCATGACAAATGTTCAAACGAGCTTTATACTACTTCAGACCTTACCAGCTAACTAAACGTTATGTCAATAGTGACGAACCATATACACTTTCTCTATATTCCATTTGTGAGGAGGAAGTTACACTTATTTTCCTAGAACTGCTCTTTGAGAAACAGACTCCTGCGGGGATGGTTCCCTAAACACTACAATATTAACCGATCTAAGGGGAGGTTAATTCTATCCTTTTTTGTATAATCTTCACCTCCTTTTGTTGCTTCTTATATTCATCTTACAAATATCATTCAATAACGCTCTAATATAAGTGACTCTTTAGCCTTTTACTTAAAGCAAAATGTGCCTTCAATACAAAAAGTATTAAGGAACAGCAAAATTTTGTTAGAAACAGAGAAAAGAATGCTATGATGTTATGTAATATAAATCCTTCCATATGTCAGTCAATACTGGACAAGTTTTTTGCAGTTGAAGAGGAAAGCCGAGGAAACAAAGATTTGTTTCTTCAAACGGAAGCTGAGGATATCATTGACAGAATATGTGTGGAAATAGGAAGTTATAAGTATGTTTATGATGGATTCAAGATAGTTGCCGTGAATGTTTTCATTCCAATTGCTAATCATAGTCTTTGTTTTGGAACTATTTATATTCAGTTTTATTTCTTTATAAATTGTGTTGATTTTTTGTCTATATTTGTTAGATGAGGTAATACTTACACTATTTACATTATTCGGGCTATTGTGCTCATCATTTTTGCTATTTGAACGACGCTTCGGCCGTTGTACTCTCCAGCCTTCTTCGAACCGAACCCTTTTATTATGATCACTCTTTATCATTCTTATTCCTTTGTGCAAATATTATTTGGTAGTCATGAGTTATCTCCCTCTAACTCGACTCTGATTTACTTGTTCACCACTGCTGTAGCCTGGTACTGAACTCACAACTTTTGTGTCAATTCACTGGAATTAACCAATGTCTATATCCACTTGGCCATGCATCCAATGGATATAGACTTTTTTTAATATCAAAAAATTCCAATATGAACTCTGGTAAAAATTGTTGCTGAACATTAGGTTTATAAGTCCTAGAAATTCATTTGTTCTTGTCCTTAAGGACACATGACCCAGTGAATATAGACGTTGTTTAGTTCCAGTGAATATACCCAAGACTTTGTGAGTTTAATACCTGGCTACAACAGTGGTGAGCAAGTAACTTAGAGTCAGGTTAAAGGGAGATAACTCATGACTACCAAAGAGACATCGCACAAAGAATGAGAATGATATGCCCCAGTGATCGTAATAAAGGGTTCGTTTCGAAATTCCTAGCATCTGAAGAAGGCCGGAGCGTACAAAAACCGAAACGTCGTACAAATGGCAACTAAGATGAGGACAATAGTCCGAATAATGTAAATGTTTAATTTTTTTCAGATCATAATTTCCCCAAATATCATTATCTACGTCATCGACATAACCCCCTTATCATCAGTACATTGGCAGAGAAAAAGATAGCCAGAACGCGGAAGTTGTGAAGAGCCATGATCGCACTATCCTGAAAAGACACGGCATATATAAAAAAAACAAATTTGTCATTACACACCAGTTTTTAAAGTTCAGACGCAGTCACTGGAGTTTCTATAGGAAATTTCCGTCTTCCACGCCATATTCCCAATTACATTCTAACGTGACATATTACGGTTATAAATTTTGTGTTGAAAATATATTTGCTCGTAGCCATCATAAATCATTGATTGATCAGCACTTTTACAATAGCATTTTCGTTTTACGGTTATTCTAATGTTTTACAGTTTCCTTACAAGGAATAAATTATTTTCTGTTTCCAAACCGAGTTTCTCTGCTTCCAGTGCTTTGAAAATACTTAACCCTGCTCCCAGCAGCTACGAGTGTAACAGCGTATTTTAATAAACCTTACACTTTATCTGACTACACTAGACCCTACAATATAACATAACAAAACATAGTCCGTTTATTACAACGAACAAATTATCCAGTGCAATCATTTGTTAGATTTCATTGCGGGTTTATGCTGCTCGTCTACCCGCGACCCACCCGTTACAATTCTACACGGCACTGTACCTTACAAGAAAATCTCACCAACCGGCCTCAACAACGGGTAACCAATGACCCTTAACACACAAGACCGCTCCAGCAGGCTGGATACTCGTTGTTGGCGCACATTACAACCATCCGACCAAGCCAATAAAATTCGCCGGCCATAAATTCTCGGTTCTCTGCGTGACCCCCAAACGCACGGACGCATGCAAGGGCCAATTCGATGGGAAATGGCCGGCTTAATTTCATTTCGGAAAAATCGCTTCAGCCCAACCGGAGAGCAGTGCAGGTTAACGAGAAATTGTTTTCAAGTAATTTACTATTCCAATTCCGGGATATTTGAGAACTTTTCATTAATTGCTTGTTTGCTGGCGTTTTTATTTGGCTTTATTTGTTTTCATTCCTCTGCCATCACTCAATACTTGCTTTTTATCGACTCCATTTTGTTTTCTTCTCGATGATAGAAGTTTGAGTCAGGAATGGCAGCTGCCTCCTCTTTCTACCATTCATACACATTCCTCTTCTCCACATCCATTTTTATTATACCGCTGCCTGTTATTAGCATTTTTTGCTAACGTTGTCAATATATATATATATTCTCAGATAGAGTGTAACTATAGAAGAGACAAAAAGAATAAAAAGAGACAAGAGGATAAACTATCATTGGACATCTTTAAAGCATTTGACAGGGTCTGGCATACAAATCTTCGACACAACTTCAAAAGTTACGGTAGCCCGGGCATATTTTTGATTTGATACAGTCACTCATGGGTGTGCGTTATACTGCAAATCGGGGTGCTGAGTTTGAATTCCAGTTCAATTTCTTGCATTCATTTACGCACAAATACCCATGGGAAAGGTATTAATCCGTCTCTTCCCTCCAGTTATGGGTTAAATAATAGGACATATTGGGTTTTATAGCCTTGGCTAGCAACCAGTCTACCGCAGAACGCAATGGCAACCTACTGCGGGATAATCTTCTGCCCAGTCAGTCATGTCTCTTTCGAGACATGATCGCCCAAGCGTGTATCACGTATGGCACTTAACTCACTGACTGAATATAATAGTTGGAATCATGATTAAGGCTTCTACTGGTCATAAAGTGGGGGATCGGTTTTCTATTGTTATGAAGTAATAAACTGATCCCCCACTAATTACTACGTAATACTATAATACATCGCTTCTCCCTCTAGCTATGAGTCAAATAACAGGACAAATTATGTTCTATAGCCTTGGTCGGCAACCAATCTATCGCAGAAAGCAATGGCAACCTACTGCGGGATAATCTTCTGCCCAGTCAGTCATGTCTCTTTCGAGAGATGATCACCCAAGTGTGTATCCCGTATGGCACTTAACTGACTGACTGAATATAATAGTTGGAAATATAATTTAAATTTGTACTGGCATAAAGTGGGGGATCAGTTTTCTATTGTTAAGAAGTAATAAACTGATCCCCCACTAATACTTAATATAATAACGTAATATAATCTATCTCTTATCTGGCCAGGACAGATTGGGTTCTATAGCCTTGGTCGGCAACCAGTCTACCGCAGAAAGCAATGGCAACCTACTGCGGGATAATCTTCTGCCCAGTCAGTCATGTCTCTTTCGAGACATGATCGCCCAAAGCGTGTATCACGTATGGCACTTAACTCACTGACTGACAGTCACTCTTATCAAATCGTAAAATGAAAGTCATCCAGAACGACCACCTGTCTAGATCATTTCCTAATAACGCTAGGTTTCACGCTGTTTTTAATTTTCATTAACGACCTTCTGGTTATATCCGATTTCAACTTGGCATCTACGCTGACGACGCAAGCATTTAATCCAGCATCCATAGTAAAGCTGATCAGTCCGAAAAGGTCAAAATGTCCAAATCAACATCAAGACCGTTGTTAAATCGATAGTTACTTCAGTAGTAGATCACGAGAAATTGTTAGCTATTTGAACTTTGTACAATAGGATTCGTCTGTGAAACTAGCCTGATAACCATTGCTTTAAGGTGTTTTTAAGCTTAACTTAATACGTTGGTCTTCATATTAGTGGGTATACAAAGAGACTGTGGGATTACTTCACCTTGTCTCCCAAGAGACTTTTCTTAACGCCTACTAGAGTATTTAGTCGCCTTCCCACTTAAGGTAAAATGTGGCACAAGTCATTTTTATTATGGGTCCTCCGGGCCATATAGCCCGGCCAAAAATATCTGTTTATTGTTCCCCAGTAGTGACTCTACCCTTCGGCGGAGCCACCACTGGGTTAATGCTTTCCGCCCAAAGGCAGAGAGCTGACAGTGACAAAGGCAGTTACTGCTTTGCAACGGTATTTACCCACCTTCCCACATAAGGCTAGATGTGACACAAGGTCATTTTATAGTGAGTCTTCCAGCCATATAGCCAGGCCAAAAATATCTGTCTATTTATCCACAGTCGTGATTCTACCCTTCGGCGGAACCACGACTGGGTTAGTGCTCTCTGCTCGGAAGCAGAGAGCGCCCTCTACCCGAAAGCAGAGTGCTGACAGTGTCATAGTAGCAAAGCCAGCTGGTTTGCAACGGTATTTACCAGCCTTACCACGCAAGGCTAGATGTGACACAAGTTCATTTTATAGTGGATCTTCCCGGCCATATAGACAGGCCAAAACAGGTATGTCTATTATTACCGAGTCGTGATTCTAACCTTCGGCAGAACCACGACTGGGTTAATGCTTTCCGCCCGAAGGCAGAGAGCTGACAGTGACAAAGGCAGTTACTGCTTTGCAACTACTCTTAACGCCTACTATGTGGCATAGTATAGTATAAAGCAATATAAAAGTAAAGGACCCGCTCTATTTTTCCCGTTTTCAATCCCGGCATGCTGCAGTGACAAGGCACGTCACGTTTGGCTTTTGGGAACTTAATCCTCAGATATAGCATGTGTTGCATGGAATGCTAAGTGTATAAAAAATCAACGACGTTGTCCTCCGTTCAGAAGAAACCCATGCAACCACAATATCAACTGAAACTAATCATATAAATATATATTGGTCTCCTTTTCTGCGTTGTTCTGTATACAATAATATATATAAAAATTGTTGTGGAATGGCTAGAACTTTTGCTTTTCAACCAAGAGACTCCTGTTCGAATCTCACCATTGCTTAGCCGATATATTTTTGATTTCTTTTTTTCTTTTTATTAAATCTATCTTGCACACCCAATATTTGATATGCAGTGTTGGGTGGATAATAGCGGCTCGGAACGGCAAGCTGACTTTGAATTCAGGTCGAGTTGTCTTTTACAAAAAAACCTTGGGAAAATATGGATTTCTCTCTTCTTATTCCCCATCAATGTTCAGCCATGGGTTAAGCAGCAATACAGACTGTTATCTATAGGCCTGGCTGACAACCAATCTAGAAGTGACAACTGTCAATTAAAAATAGTATATAAAACTGGCAAAACGCATACTATCATTGACAAGATGCCAGAGTTCACGGTAATTCGATTGTAGGGGATAACGTCGTATATATCCAGCTCAAGTTTTTTTTTCTTTTTTACCTCGTGTTTTTAATAATCTAAATTGAGTATCAATGAGAGAAAAAGGGAGTGAGAGAGTGTGTGTGAGAGAGAGAGAGAGAGCTAACTACCTTACAACAAGTATCTTCAGCCTTTAACTGAATAATTGCGGCTATGTTATAGTCTTGTAGTGAGTACGAAATAATGATAACTTCCTTTACCGACTTCAAAAAGACGGAAAGGAATTCGGGAACCTAGGTGGAATTTTCTTTGAACCAACGTAAAGCTTGCCGTCAAAAAACTTGACCAGTTAGCTAAAAAGAAGGAGGAAATAAATTCATGAGCCTATGCGAAATTGTTTTTTGACCAATGAAAACCTCGTATTCTCAGAAATTTGTCTTTGAGACAAGAATAAACTTTAGCGAAATTCTTTTTTATATAAAATGAGAAGAAATATTAAAATAATAAGAGAAGAGTGTTTAATGGCATTTGAAAAGTTTCCTTTCTGTTAACAACAACCAGCGATCAGCGTTCAAGTTCATGCCAGTATAAAATGATTCGGCAATTATTTTATTAGACTTTAAAAAACACATAGTGCTTCAAAGAATTTTCTCTCAACCATCAAAGATATGTATTTCAAACCATCTTTGTCTACTTTTGAATGTTTACAAGCGTATATCTTTTCACTGTAATTCGATTGTAGGCGATAACGTCGTATATATTCAGCTCAAGTTTTCTTGTTTTTTTTTCCCTCGTGTTTTTAATAATCTAAACTGAGCAGATTAAGGCATTATATTTGTCTTAAACGTGTTTAATATTATTTTGTGTGAGATTATTTACAATATTGTATGAAGACGTTCTCTTCATGAAAATTCGTTAAAATTATGGGCTTTAAGAATTTCTGATTTATTTTCTTGAATAGAGATACATAACTTCAAACATGTAAATCTGTGAATAAATACTTTATCTTGTTTTGTTAAAATTGCCCCTGTGTTTTTTCGTTATCATCATCTTTCATTAATCTTCTTGGCATCGGTAAATCAACTGTTCATTTTAAACCCTAAGCACGACGCCACTATAAACTTCAGGTAGGAAAACAATAGAACGTAAAGTGACAGTTCCTGGAACCACTTCCGTGCTATCTGGGGATGGCAACATTTGCATTGCTTTTTGGTAACAAGTTATCACCACCGGAACAAACACATAGTGATTATAAACAGGTGCCAATGATCTTTAAGAAGGTAATATGCATGACCCATTATTCACAGATTGCAAGGCATTATCAGTTAGTAAGATGTTTAGGAAATTAACTGCTAGTATTTCATTTCTGAAATTATTAATTATCAATAGGCTTCAATAACTATTGTTCTCATTTTCATTGATATACAGAGTGTCCCTAAAGTCTAGAACTAGGAAATCTCATTAACTATATTTTTGACCTCGTCTCATTAAACATGATTTTGTGAAAGAAAGAACGAATTTACATATTTTGATGTGTATGCTAAAGGAGATGTATTCAATAAAAACGCATTTGATTGAATGCATAAAGCGTAAATGTCCTAAGATTTAATTTTTTATTTTACGTGAATCTTGTAAAGCGCATCAATCTTTGCATCACAAATGGCGGAAATCTTATTGTAGATATTTTTCTTAATATTCCATATCAGTAAAATATTGTTGAAAATATAATTTCTTGAACGTATGCATTTTTGCCTGTGTCCGGATTTAAGTAACACTCTGGAGATCTTAAAGACACAAAAATGGACGTCGCATATCAGCCAATCAATGAAAACCTGATTGATGTCCAGAAGGTACTTGGTCAAAATATTGTAACTATAGCAACACTGATAAAGAGAAAACTTACGGCAACAAAAATGAGCCTCTGCAGAAGGATACTGAGAATTACTGGTACAGAGTGAATAAATGACGAGGAAGTCTTAAAGAAAATATTACGAAAAGGACTGTCTATGCTCAAGAAACTGATGAAATTCCTTGGATAATAAATAAAGAAGGGAATTAGTAAACTTAACTCGCACAGAGCATATCGAGAGATATAAGAGGGCAGTGTTCCACTGATCTGATGAGCTTGGGGTAAGTGATTAAGGAACGGAAGGCGGTAGCATTGGCAAAAGTAGAAAAACTTATAAAGGCCAGAAAAAAAGAACTTTTTGAAAAAAATAACTTTTTGAAAAAAATAAATTTTTGATCGTCATGATTTCCTGAAGGAACGTGCCACCAAAAAGAAAATTTTGTTTAAATTTCAGATTCTTTTACGTTTTCAAATTCTTTTAACAATTTCCCTAATCACCATCATCAAATGTTGTCAAATATACTGCTCTTCTTTGTATAACACGAACAGGACATTAACATATATTATTCGTTGAATAAATCATTCGACATGACAGTTTTGCGGTTTTTGGTGGAAGTGGGCCCAGTTGAAATTTTTCGCCACTAGTCAAATTCATTTTTTCACGAAAAAAAAGCTTTTCTAAATTTTGTACGACTCCGAACGTGACTTACGCAAACTGCTGCTTCATCAATAATCTAAACAACAAACTACGCTAAAATAAGCAGTTTTATGTTTTTTGCACATCTTGCGTGGAGAGTAAAATAATATCATGAAATTCTGAGAAGACTAAATGAAGGACTGCCGATGCCATTAGGACCCAGCGACTGTCAAACTAAACATCCAGCTGCAAAGGTCGGTTTGATTGTACGATGCATTCTTTTTTCTCCCTCTTGATCTCTCTTTTTCACTCGTCTTTAATTATCTTTAATATCTATCGTTTTCTCTCTCAACCTCTGCGTCTTTGTCAGTGTATATGTCGTCGTTCATCCCAGCCCCATTTCTGACTATCCCGAAGATTTGTCGTTACTTCAGAAATTATGTATTTTCCTCTTATAATTATAATAATTATCATGTTTATTGTGACTGATGTTTTAGTAATGCTATAATTATTAATTGCTTACATTACTGCTTAGCATTCTGAAGACCCTTCCGTCTGTTAATTCCCTCATTGCTCAACTAAATGCTCACCACACATTTATTTTCCTTTTTTATGTCATTATTTTTTCTTTCTTTCATTGTTTCTTTCTTTCTTTCTTTCTTTTTTGATTTTTTTCTTTCTTTTGTTGTACTTCTATTTATTTTATTTTTTTTACTTTCCATTCCGTATTCTACATTTTCTTATTTGTGTTATTTTCCTTTTTTATAGCTACTTCTACCTTCTGTACAACATTTTTCTTCATTCTTCTTGTCAATACGTTTTTACCCTTCTCCTTTTTTTCATAAAACATTGTAATAATAAAATATTAAAACCTTGTGATAACAAAATGAGAAAAGCAGTAACGCCACTGATGTGCAGGGGACTACATAAGTGTAAAAAGATTAAATAGAAGAGAGTGAAGAGAAAGACGAACCAGTTAAAAAGGAGCAAGGGAAGGGTGGGAATACAGGTGTGATGACAGTTGCAAAGGTGGAGAGAAAGGAAAGGATATACAGGGTGGTGAAGAAAGAACTAGAGTCAAGTGGTTAAGAGATGAGTATTGACATTGCATTTAAATTCCTGGAGGTTGTAGCCGTCAGAAAAGCAAAAATATGAAAGCGGAAAGTGCGAGTGAAGAAGCTGCAAGAGTAGAGTTGTTGTCTGCATTTGGTTGATCTAACTGTGAATGTGTGGGACCCAGTTGCCAATCTGGTTGCACGAGTAAACACCTATTGCAGAGGCACCAGTGAATTAAGTTTTTTTTTCTTTTGTTGTACTTCTGTTTATTTTTCTTTCTTTTTTTTTTATTCTCCATTCCTTATTCTCCATTTTCATCCTATTTTTATAGCTACTTCTACCTTCTGTACAACATTTTTCTTGATTCTTCTTCTTCTTGTCAATACGTTTTTATCCTTCTCCTTTTTTTCATAAAACATTGTAAGAATAAAATATGAAAACCTTGTGATAACAAAATGAGAAACCTTTTTTTTAATCGTATCACGCCGAGCAAAGCAGTAACGCCACTGATGTGCAGGAGGGCTGCATAAGTGTAAAAAGATTAAGTAGAAGAGAGTGAAGAGAAAGACGAACTTTAGAAAAGAGCAAGATGGATGGCAATACAGGTGTGATGACAGTTGCAAAGGTGGAGAGAAAGGAAAGGATATACAGGGTGGTGAAGAAAGAACTAGAGTCAAGTGGTTAAGAGATGAGTATTGACATTGCATTTAAATTCCTTGAGTTTGTAGCCGTCAGGAAAGCAAGAATATGGAAGCGAGTTCCACAGGCGGGAAGTGCGAAAAAAGAAGCTGCAGGAGTAAAATTGTCTTCTGCATTTGGTTGATCTCACTGTGAATGGGTGAGACCTAGTTGCCAGTCTGGTTGCACGAGTAAACACCCGTTGCAGAGGCACCAGTGACTTAAGTTTGTTGGAGCAGAAGGCATGAAAGTATTTATAGAAGAGACAGAGGGAAGCCACATCCCGTCGGTGGGGAAGCGGCAGGAAGTTAAGCCGCCAAGTCGGTACCTATCACATTACTGATTCTCCTTTGGAGCCTGTCAAGAACACTGAGATGAACAGCAAGGGCGCATGACCATATATGGTAGCAGTATTCCATGTACGGACGAATGGTTGGTTTGTATATATGCAGGATAGATTCAGGCAGGAAAAACATCCTGGCCCAACACAGTTACCCAACCTTCTTAGCAGTGGATTTAGCTATTGACTTAATGTACTGGTTCCACTTGAAATCGGAAGAGAGAGTAAGACCGAAGAGGCGCAGTGTATTGCTCTTAGGGAGACTCGCTTGGTCCATGCTTATGGGAGGCAGGAGAGGTTGCTTGTGATGATTGATAGACAGCAGATTGGTCTTAGACGCATTGAAATTTACAAGCCACTTCTTACCCCAATTCACCACTGAGTGTAGATCCCTCTCAATATCAGCAGCGAGATTATGTTTATCTGCCCCGCCGGGTTTCTTACTGATGCGGGAGTAAATTGCGGTGTCCTCTGCGTAGATGCCTACTTGGCTCTTGATCTCGTCTGGGAGATCATTTATGTAAATCTATTTTTTACCTTACTGGCAGTAACCATGTGCTGGGATAGGTGCAACTTTCTTTAAAATATTCTTAAAAGTAAGTCATTTTTTGCTTCATTTTAAACTTTTCATACTTAATTGAACGTTTGGTTTTCTTTTTTTAACTTGGCAAACATTACTTTGATTGTTGGATTAATTGTTTCTGTCTTTCTTTTTCCTTGTCGGCTATTAGATTATATGTTTGTCTCTTTCTTTTTCCTTGCCGGCTATTAGATTATTTATTTCTCTCTTTCTTTTTCCTTGCCGGCTATTAGATTATTTGTTTCTCTCTTTCTTTTTCCTTGCCGGCTATTAGATTATTTGTTTCTCTCTTTCTTTTTCCTTGCCGGCTATTAGACTACCACCCCCGCCCTGTTATCACTTGGATTGGCCTAAAAGTTAAAAACATTTTAATAAAATGTGAAAACCTTGATATATTAAAATGTGAAAACTTTGTTATAAAATAATGCGAAATCCTTGTAATAATAACAAGGGGAAAATTTATTATAAACTGTGAAAACCGTGTTATCGTAAAATACGAAAACCTTGTTGTAATTGTATGAGAAAAACTTTTATATAATAAAATGTGAAAACTTCGTTATACTAAAATGAGGAAACTTTTTAGAATGAATTGTGAAAACATTCTTATGATAAAATGTGAAACCTTTGTCATAAAAAAATTAGAAATCTTTTATAACAAATAGTGTAAAACTTGTCATAACAGAAAGGGAAAACTTTGTTATAATAAAATGCGAAAACCTTGTCATAAAAAAATGAGAAAACTCTGTTATAATAAAATGTGAAACACTTCTAATAACAAAATAAGAAACTTTTATTAGGATAAATTGTTAAAACCTTCTAGTAATGGAATGTTAAGAGCATGTTACAATAAAAGGTGAAAATCTTTTAAACATAAAAAGGGTAAAAACTTATTATAATAAATAATTAAACGAGAAAACATGTCAGCTAAAGAATAAAGCATTAATTTTAAAGTCGTTAACATTTAAAATGGAAAAACGTTTAGCCATATACTCTGCAAAATCCAAAGTAAAGCTTCATTTTGGAATAGTAGGCCTCCATTTTGAAATAATAGGCCTCCATTGCAGATAACAATCCAATTATTTGGTACTATTAAGTAACAATATCTGGCGATTTAATTTCCACCAATTGAATGAAACGAACTCTGAGATTTCATTAAGCTGAAATTTGGAATGAAGGTCAAAATCTTCGATAAGAAGTGAACTGTTATCTTATAATAGTTTTTTTTTATGACAAAGGGTTATTGCTGAAATCAACGGACATAACCTTAAGCATTTATTTATAATTCCGCTTATATTTTTAATATCAGAAAAAAAATCTGTGTAAAAAGCAAATAAAAATTATTTCAACAAGTACACGCATACAGACATACAAACACACGCGCGCACGTGCGCATATATATATATATATATATATATATATATATATATATATATATATATATATTTTAATTCAGATACTTTAATCCAAGCGGAAAAAGCAGAAAGGTAAATTCCAAAAACCCGATCCTAATTAATATTAAAAATTTTATTTTAATATTAAAAAATGATACAGGAAGAAAGCTCCATGTAATAAAATATTACAGAGCAAATATAAATTAAAAAAGGGTTAATTCAATGATGTTGGATGATCATTTCGATATGAAAATCCCCACGGGGGATAACACATCACCTCAGCAACAGAAAAATCAGAGTTTCTGAAAGGATTTTTCTGTTGCTGAGGTGATGTGTTATCCCCCGTGGGGATTTTCATATCGAAATGATCATCCAACATCATTGAATTAATCCTTTTTTAATTTATATATATATATATATATATATATATATATATATATATATACATATTTGTGTGTGTGTCTTTGTATGATTGCGTATATATGTCCACACGTGTGTGTGTATGTGTATGAATTTCTGAAATGCGGAGTTAAAATTATTCATATTATTTAGAATTCAGTCTATTTTTATTATCTTGGTTGTTATCACGCTTCGGTCACTGTACACGGCTTCTTCAGATGCTTGGTGATCCGAGTAACACATACACTCATATATATCTATATTTATCACTCTCTCTCTCTCTATATATATATATATATATTTATAGTGGTCATCTGCATACAGGTGTTTCACTGTATTACAGCTCATCAGTGCCGTTGGACAACCACTTACTTCAAGCTGGGACTGAAAACCCGAAAATCAGTTTGCTCTGTAACATTGTACTCTTTCTGTGTGTCGGTTTTAATATATTTTATCATTTTTAATATCATTTTACTCGTATCTACTTGGATCATTTACCAAGGAAAGTTTTCTTACCACGGATTATTTACCGTCACTATATATATATGTGTGTGTGTGTGTGTGTGTGTGTGTGTGTGTGTGTGTGTGTGTGTGTGTGTGAAATTCTTGTCGGATTCCGAACAATATATATATGTATATGTATATATATATATATTACGCTGTAAATCTCTGCGTATGAGTTTATGTGAAAGAGAGTATATGTATATGTGTATTTAAATATGTGCGTTTATTTATTTACATATGTGTGTTTATTTACAGGAGCATTTGCTTTGATAATGTGGCTCAGACGACGAAACACGTCGGCTAAAATAAGTTTCCTGCCTGCCATCATAATGGATGACGTTAGTCCCCCATAACAACACACTGCTCCTCCTTTACCTCACTCATCCGGAATGACTACATCGAATCTGTAGCTACATTGCTAGGATGGTTGGGTCACAGTGCCGGGCCAGAAGTTTTTTCTCGTCAGAATCCAACTCGGACATTTACAAATCTACCATTCGTCCGTGCATTGAATATTGGTGCTATATCTGGTCGGGTGTTTCTGCTATTCACTTCGCGGTTCTCGACAAAATCCAAAGAAGGATTTGCAATGTAATCAATCCTTTTTGGCATCACGACTTCAGTCACTTTTTCATCGACGTGATAAGGCTTACCTGTGGCTCTTCTACAAATGTTTTCATGGCAACTTCTCTGACGAATATTTGCCCCTGATGCGCTGACCACAGGAATTTAAGCGTGCTACTAGATTGACATCTAGGTCCTACACTTTTAGCGCTGAAATGGTTAAATATAACCAACGCTTCTACTCTAATAGTTTCTTTTCTCGCACTTCACGCCTGTGGAATCCTCTTCCATTTACTTACTTCCCTGATAACTACAGTCTCCAAAAATTTAAACGCTACGTTAACTGCTGTCTTTTGTCTTGTTTATTCCCAGCATTTTTTTTTATCCTTTCTTCGGCACCCACTGTACCCAGTCTTTAACTTAACCCCTGTGCCTTGCTTGGGGTGAAATGACTAAAATATGTATATATGTTTATTTACATATATATGTTTATTTATTTACATATGCGTGTTTATTTGCATAAAACTTTTTGAGTATTTAGACATGTATGCGAACTCACTGGGCGTAATATAGATCACTCTATAATTTTATGCCAATTTCTGAAATTAATTCTTTAATTACAAGTTTTTGTTCGAAGAAATTAGTCTTTGACGCTAAGTGTCAGCGTACACACAATGTAATAGTCTGTATCCAATAAAGAATTATTGATATACGTTTATGCATACTTTCTCTTTACTATAATAAGTGTAATTACCAGAAGCATTTATGATATAAATATTAAATTAATCCAAATTACGCTTTTAAGGATTTTATTTTCTCTTATTAACATTGAAACACAAACTGCCGTTGCATTCGGGAAAATACATAAATTGAAAATGTTTCAAGAATTGCCATAATGCTTCTGAATTAACCAAATGATTTCCACTTTTAAACTTCTCACACTAACGTGAGGATGTGGTGCAATTAACATCTCGGTAGGAGAAACCAGGGAGCCAAGCTCGAATTTTAGTCAGGTCTATTATATTCACTTACGCGCCAATACCCTTGGAAAAGATATGAATTCAGATATAGATTAAATATTAGTACAGACTGGACCCTATAGCATTGGTTGTTGACCAGTCTATCGCGAAAGGAAACGGCGAATCTCCTGCCTAGTCATTCATGAATTGAAAGCCCGACTCCAGCCACTTTCTCATCGTCGATATGTGGCTTCCCTTTGTCTCTTCTATAAATATTTTCATAGCTTCTACTCTGACGAACTTGAGTCACTGGTGCCCCCTCCACAAGAATTCACTCGGCCAACCAGACTGGCAAATAGGTCTCACCCTTTTACAGTTAGATCAACCAAATGCAGGCGACAATTCTATTCTAGCAGCTTCTTTTCTGGCGCTTCCTACCTGTGGAACTCACTTACTTGCTTTCATGACGGCTATAACCTCCAGGAATTTAAATGCAAAGTCAATTCCCATCTCTTATCCACTTAACTCCAGCACTTTCTGCATCACCCTCTGTATCTTTTCTTTTCCTTTCTCTCTACCTTCGCAAATGTCTTTACTCCTGTATTCACATTGTTTTCTTGACATTTTTATTTAACCCCATGTAGCTGGTTCGTCTTTGTCTTCACTCTCCTTCTGCCTAATACTTCAAATCTCTTATGTAACCCCCTGCACATCAGTGGTATTAACGTCTTTCTTTGGTGAAATGATTAAAAAAAGAGACGTGATTGCCAATGTGTTTATGGCACTTGACTTTTTATATCACGGAACCTTCTTTTCTTTTAGATTAGGAAATAGAACTTACTGCGCTACGGTAGCTCATTAAAGCGAATGATTTTATGCTGAAACTTGCTTTCTGCTGCTACGTCTCTTCGGAGCGTAGGTACCCCCCCACTTTTTAATGTTATCCCACTCAACCTCCACACCGCTATCAATCTTCTCAAGTCCATCAAGTATACCACTCATTGCTTTCTCTTATCTCTTCTTCCCTCTATCAGTCGAGTGAGGATCAGATTCTCCAAGCTCTCCTTCCTCACTAAATGTCCCAGAAACTCTTTTCTTGATGTTAAGTAGCAGTTGCTCACATGTTCTGTCCATGGTTTCCCCAGCATCCTTCTGTATTTCGGTTGCTTCAATGTGACACTATCTCCTGCAGGGATACTTTCCCTTCTCCCGCGGGGTACTTTCCCTTGTTTGGTTTGATACGACGGAGAGAGAAATTGATATTAGCAATATTGTTATTAATGCTTTATTGCAATACGCGATGTGAGCTTATGTATCTTCCCTTCATCTTTGAGAAGATTGTTCAGTATTCACTGCCCTATCAAATAAAAGGCATCACATAACAATCCATTACTCTCTTCTTCGTTTCCAGGGAAATGTTTACTGTCTTTTGATACCCTATTACGCTCTGGAATGCATTCTTTGCCATGTCAATGCATCTTTGGATCTCAGGGTCGCACTTTCCATCCTCTGTCAGAACATTTCTCAGGTATTTAAATTTCTGTATTAGCTAAATTTTAGTATCCCCGACTTATAGTTGTCATTTTGAGCTCCTCTTTTTGCTGATTACCATACTGTTACGTCGGGTCACAGAATTACGTGAAATAATACAAAACAACGTAATAGTATAAAAGTAGGTGTATTGACAGGAAAGAGAAGTATTTACAAGAGGTGAGGATTAGTAGAATACAGAACAAGGTAATTAGTAAAAGTATCGTCGTAGAGACGTGATAGATTGACTAGTAGAACACTTCCGGTGCACTACCGGAAATACCCGATTGACTCGCTCACTCGATTTCCTTCCCCGACTTCCTCGAGGTATAATTACTACTATTTTATATAGTGATTAGAATAGTCCATTTCTGTGGAAAGGTGGAGAGCTATTCAACACATACATACAGTTTTCTTGTAGTTTATATGTAGTCTTTTCTACTTTCTTTAACTATTTCTGTAATTTCCTTGTATTTTCATTTCTGTCTTTCTTTAAGGTTTTTCTTAGTTTTTTGCTATCTCTCTTTATCAGTACTTACATTATTCTGACTATTGTCCTCATTTATGTTGCCATTTGTACGACATTTCGGTCGCTGTACGCTCCGACCTTCTTCAGGTGCTAAGAATTTTAGACCGAACCCTTTATTACAATCACTGGAGTATATGAACCCCATTCCTTGCGTAGTAATGCCTCGATTGGAAATCATGAGTTATCGCCCTCTAACTTTGTAAGTTACTTGTTCACCACTGCTATAGCCTGATATTGAACTTACAATTCTTTGGAGCAAGTCATAGGAACTAAGCAACGTATATATCCACTGGAATAAGGCAACATAGATTAGGACAATAGTCAGAATAATGTAAATACTTTAAATGCTACCTCATCTCAAAAATATAGACATATACTCTCTTTATCAGTGTTCTATCACCCATTTGTTCAACTCATTAGGAATGGTATTCACTGCTTGCCTGATCCATCTTACTTTAATACGCGTTGTGAGTATCAAATTCTCCAAATCTTATTTCTTCAGTATCCTTTTTATTTTTATTTAATATCTACGAAGTGCCAACTTAAATTTTTATGACTTGTCAATTATTTTCCGAAAACCTCGGACAAATAACTACAATACATTTCTTGTATTCATTTTCTCTTAACTGTATCGCTTCATCACGAAGGTGATCATTGCCCTCCACAACTTCCAGTCATTTGCAGTTCTTTGCAATCTTTTACTTTCTCTCTAATTCTCGTTCTTCTATCCATTGGCGTAAGCTTGTCTGGGAGGGGCTGCTCCAACCTGTCACTTTTAACTTCGATATTTCTTGTGAATGTCAATTTTTCCAAGTCATTCTACTTCATTATCTGTCGTAGAGATTCCAGCTGTCTCTACAAGATTCTGCGTATAATTGTCCTTTTGGTTTCTATTTTTGTTTCTTACACGCTATGTCTTTGTTTCTTACACGCTAACCTCATTATCCTTCTGTAGAATCATATTTCTTTTGCTTCAAGTCTCTTCGTCATCGTTGAGTAGATTATCCAGCATTCACTGATATATAGGAGGGCTGGTATATGTGCGTTGTTTTGCAGTGAATATCAGCTCGGAACGAGAAATCGGAGAGACGCGTTACAATTCCAGTTGAATGCCTTGCATTCATTTATGCGTAAATACCTTTGGGAAGATATTAATCCGTCTCTTTCCTCCAGGTATGGTTTAAATAATAGAACAGGCTGGTTTCTATAGCCTTGGTTGGTAACCAGTCTACAGGCAGAAAGTAATAGCAAGCTACTGCGTGATAATCTTCTGTCGAGTCTGCCATGTCTCATTCGAGACATGATCACCCAAGCGTGTATCATGTATGACACTTGACTGACTGATATTTCATAATAATTCAGAACTATTTTTTGTTTTTATCTAAATATTCTTGTTTTTTGCACGTTTGGATTTCGATGTCACATTTCCATTATCTGTTAAAAGATTTTTCAGATATTTAAACTACTTTACTTGTTATAGTTTGATGTGTACAATTCGGAGATGGCATATTGAGCTTTTTTATTTTGCTGGCAACCATGCATTCTGTCTTCTTATAATTGAATGCTAGTTCTTATTTCTTGATTTACTTTATGTTCTGGTGAAACACACCTATTCCTCAGATAATGGATTTTCCCTCCTATATTAATAAGAGTTAACAGGAAGTTAACGAAAGAAGTTCTTTAAAGTTGTAGTATTTATTATATTCAAAAAGCCGCGCATTATTTTTCGTCCGGGGAACTGACTTTTCTGTCACAATATTATAGTAGTGGGGGGCTTTTATTACTAATTCGATTTTATTTAGTTTCTTGTAAATAATATATTTCATTTTATAAAATCATTGGGGAATTTTTAATGTTGTTATGCCCTCCACTGAAAATTGTACATATGGGTGTTAAGTAGGGCTACATAGAGCATCTGAGGTATTATGGTGGACGTAGTGAGAATAGTAAGTAAAAATGTGGTATTATGGTGTAAGATTTATTGTAAGTGTGTCAGGGTCGACGAAAGTGTATAGCTAAGTTAAACTAGGACAGATGATGACCAGCCTGCCCCATCCCCGTTTTAGGCCTCGTACCACGTTTGTACTTTTATAAATATTGAAGTTCTTTAGAGTTCTATTGGAGTTCAGTAGAACTACTAATTAGTTCCAGTTTGGGCATAGTTGGACTAAGGCAGTTGATATTAGTCGGCAGTTAGCCGATTACTAAGAAGTCAGCTTACAGAAGAAGATTACCAAGTTCCTAACATTTTGGGTGCGTTAAGTCGATTAGCAACCGACATAGCACAATTATAACCTTCAGTGCGAAAACTACTCCACAACAACTTTACTACCTTGTCTAGAGAATGAGGGTCCTTTAGTTTTCGTTCCGTATCTCTTATCAACACTGTTATCCGCATACTTTATATTGCTATGGTTTTTTTCCGCCAGTACCAAATCCTGAAGTTCGAATTCCAGTTGAATACCTTGCATTCACTTACGCACAAATAACCTTGGGAAAGGTGTTAATCCGTCGCTTTTCTCCAGTTACGGTTTAAATAATAGGACAGACTGGTTTCTATAACATTGGTTAATAACCAGTCTACCGCAGTAAGCAAAGGCAACTTACTGCGGGATAATCTTCTGCTCATTCAGTCATGTCTGAGACATGTCCTCCCAAAGCGTGTATCACGTATGGCACAGGATTTAGTCAGTCATACGTGATACATGTATGACTGACTAAATCCTGGTAGGGTCTCTAGCAGCTATAATCTAAACTTATTTATAAATGAAACTTTGTGTATGTGTGTGTGTGTGTGTGTGTGTGTGTGTGTGTGTGTGTATCCGTTACCTATGCACTCCGAAACGGCCGAACCAATTTCCTTGAAAATTGACACAGCTGTACTATAAGCGTCTGCGAGTGTTCTTAGCTAGGTTTTGTGTCGAGGTACCCCCGATAAATATCGAAAATCAATAATCGAAAAAATCGGGTTGTAGAAGGACTGGTCCGATTTTAATCAAATCTCATACACTCATAGACAAAGTGATAAGAAACGATATTCAGAAGTTTCAAGGTTGCATTTCTTACAATAGTGCAGAAAATCGATGATATATATATATATATATATATATAAATATATAAAAGGCAAGATACCGGGTCTGATCAAAATCAGTTTTTCAGACTTTTATTTTAGTTTTTGCTTTGGGTTTAGCTCTAAGTAGGTATAATTGTAGTTCTTAGCCTCAGCCATGATACCATTTACTCAGAGGACTTATTTAGCCTTCAAAATTCAGTTTACGACGAAAAAAACTTATTTGATATCGATATCAGGAAATCAAAATTTAACTTACTTCCATTCATTTTTCTTTCAGTCTACGGTTTCGCTTTAAATGGAAACAACTATTGCTTTTTAGTCTTTCGTGCCAATGTCCAAGGAGTCTGAGCTCCAGGACCATGGATTAGTTTTAAAGCTTTCATTACATCCGAACAACGCCGCGCTATACTGCTAGTATATGAATAAATCCAATTATTATACACATTCTTTATTTTCGCCTCTTTCTACTTTTTGTGTGCTTATGGAATTAATTTTCTTTACGTATGCAGGCGATTTGCTTACAGTATCAATTCTGGATTATTTTAACAGCCTTCCTAAACAGGTTTCGTTTTCCTAATAGTTCAAATAGTTTTGGTATTAGTCATAATATTTGCTTGTACCTCTGAGATGAGGTAGTATTTATGAGGTAATATAGGCGTTGACTAGTTCAAGTCACTTGACCCAAAGAGTTGTGAGTGCAATACCTGGCTACAGCAGTGGTGAACAAATAACTTAGAGAGTTGAATTAAAGGGAGATAATTGCATGGAGATAATTGAAGGGAGATAATTGCATTGCGTCTGGAAATTGCTTCGCACATGCAATGAGAATGTTATATCCAGTGATCTAAATAAATTTTGGTTCAAAATTCCCAACATCTAAAAAAAAGTCAGAGCATACAATGACCGAAATATCGTAAGAATGGCAATAAAGACGAGAACAACAGTCCAAATAGTGTAAATTATGTCATAACACTTGTATTAATTACAATCAGTTTAATAAATACTAATAGTAAGATATTTTTTCTACTTGTCTTCCTTTCTTTTTCTTTTTTCTGTTGTTTTGCATATTTTTGAGGCACGCCTTTTAAACAGGTTTAATTATCCAACAATAAGCAAAAAATATATTGTTAAGAAGATCTTCTCAAATACCAGGACGTATAAGAACATGTCTTTCTACAAATTTCTGTATTTTATTATCTGTGTTTGCCATATATTCGGGGAAATATTAGTGGAGTAGCTTCTCATTATGTTCGCCGTGCTTCGAAATTCGTCATTTTTTTCTCTTATTGTAAATACTAGCCAAGGCATCACAAGAAATGCACCAAAAGAAATATTTCCACTTTGTCATTAATACTCTTAACAATAAATATCTATCTATCAAAGCCAGAAAACATCGCATTATAAACTGACACGTGAAGACATAATATTTTAAAGCCACCAAATATAAACATAATGTATAGACATATACACAATCGTAACACCGTATAAGGTAATGGCTAATTATAACTGAAAACGCCCCAAAGAAATTAAACAATCCATGTTCAAATTTTCTACGGATATCAAATAATTGATATAATATATATATTCAAATAAATAAGAAGGAAGAAAATAATTGCAACGTTCAGAAAATTAATTTAAAACAGTGCTCAATATAAAAATATAGCAATGAATATTTCTTACTAGCTGTTGTTGTGGCTCAGTTTCGTTAAATGGAAAGAAAAGAAGAAATTTATTTATTAAACCAACGAAATAAATGGGATATCGATAATAATTCGTTGAAAAAAATGAATAGAAATTTTCCTATGTTTTCTATGATATAACAAAATTGTCAGTAAAGGCGTCCGTATTGAAAATGAAAGTTTTTTGGTTCGGCTCACATCGGCTCTAATAGATTTGCAAAATATATATTTTTTAATATTGTAATATTTTTTTATATAACGTATATAAAAACACGTTCGTATACGATGAAAATGGTATAGTAAATTTCAAAACAATTGGTTTAGCCGGTTTCTAGATTAACGGATAGTAACAAACGGGCGAATACATTTTTATTTATATAGATTAATTAATCCGTTTGAACATGTGCAAACTACAAGCTACTACAAAATGTACAATTTTATTGTAGTTTGTAGTTTACATATGTTCTAATGCAATCATTAATATATATATATATATATATATATATATATATATAGTAGTGCGCTTACATATGCGTGCTAATGAAAATATAATTATAAATATAAATGCGTATATATATTTAACACTGTGAGTTCTTATACACAACAAATTATTTGGTTCAGATGAGTGAACAGAAAGTCAGCAGTTGTGTAATGGTAAATTAATTGTATTTATTCATTTCTTTATTTCTTTTTTCTTTTCTTTTATGTTATTTATTTATTTATATGGGTTGGCTTTCCCGGTGTTGCTGACGCCTAAGTATATGAGAAGTAAAAAAATTAAATATATATTTTTTTCCTTTTCACAAAAGAAAATCTGCATATTGCAGATGAAATATTTCAAAATTGCTCTAAGTGCACACGCATATGCACACTCATAGATAGATAGATAGATAGATAGATAGATAGATAGATAGATAGATAGATATGAGTTTGAAAAGATAATATATATGTATATTTATTAGTTAAGCATGCACATGTAAATGATCACATCATATATATATATATATATATATATATATATTGAGTGATTATTTTAATTATTTCCATAAAAATATAATATATGCACTCACAAACGTATATGTGTCATTTTAACTCTTTTTTTTATATAAACACATGGACACACATATATAAACACACACACACACACACATATATATATATGTGTGTGTGTGTGTGTGTGTGTGTGTGTGTGCAAATATACCGGCATAAATAGAAGCAAAGCTTACTTTTTATTAATGTCTATGAATGTGTATATGCATATGTGCAATCATATCAACATATCGCTTAAAGACATAAATAAACCGGGAAATAAAATATAGTTAACAAAGAACTTTCGTTAGTTTTTCACCAAATTTCCGCATATTTATGCGTATATATATATATATATATATATATATATATATATATATATATATATACATATACATGCATATATACATATGCATGTATATTTTAAGGGAAATATTAGCATCCATACATTATAAAATCTGAATTATATAATGATATAAAGTATGTGAATATATGCGCCTGTAGGCTCAAGGGCTTATTTGAATTGATTGTGACAAAAATTGCTACACCATAGCAAATTACTCCTATAATTTTTCATGGACGTATATATGTGGATATACATGTGAATGTATATGTGTCTTCTTAGATATGCACGTGCGTGTGTCCGAATCTTGATGGACATATGTCTGAAATTTTAAATTATATGATAAATATATACATTTCTTATCTATTCAGGAGGTGCGTTGTGGTGCAGTGGATATCGACTTGGAACGATAAATCGAGTTCGAATTCCAGTTTAATTCCTTGCATTTACTTGTGCACAAATACCCTTGGGAAAGGTATTAATGTGTCTTTTATCTCTAGTTATAGGTTAAGTAAAAGGACAGATTGGGTTCTTTAGCCTTGGCTGACAACCAGTCTACACCAGATAGCAATGGCAAACTACTGCGGGAAAATCTTCTGCCCAGTCAGTCATGTCTCTTTCGAGATATGATCGCCCAAGCGTGTATCACGTATGACACTTAACTGAATACTGACTTTATTCATATTTATAAGTATGTATTCAAGAATGCGTTCTTTCAGCCCTCTCTCCATCTCCACACACACACACACACACACACACACACATATATATATATTATCCTACGTCTAAAGCACAACTCGGAGTTTCATGCATGAAACTCCTCGTCATGTTTTAGCGGAAGATAATATATATATAATTATTAATATATTCTTAATAACTGCATTATATTACATTGGGCAGTGTTCATTTAAATATTATATGTCGGTGTGTACATGCATCCCCACCAACACCAGCTACTGATTCTTAGGAAGGAATTCATCAGTAAGTGCCGCCACAAGGCAAATTATTCGAATACTTAAATTTAAATCCCCGTTGACTAGATGTTAAGTTTTAATCTTAATTTTACCCTAACGTTAACCTTAAAAAGTATTTAACCCCCCCTACCTTCCTATCCCAAGCTCCTTTAATTGCCTATCTTGAGAAAATATGGATTCTTTTACTAAACCCCTTTTTCCTTGGTTAACACATATATGTATATATATATTTTTTTTCTCTAATATTTTTTTCTCTAATATTTTTTCTCTAATAATGCTTAAACTGATAACTTCCTGTAATTGTCATTTAACTCGCTTTTACCTCAAAGGTTTAATCAAATAAACTTAAATAAAAAAAATTTAAAATCTTATATTGAAAACCATTCCTTCTCGCCCAAATACACCTCTTCAAACAGCCCAAAATCTTAACTTTAAAAAGTAATTTAACTCATTTAGTTGTCTATCTTTATAAAAAAAATGAACTCCTATTCCTCCCCTTCCTAAATATACCGTTTCAACATCCTGTAACCCCGCGACTACCAGTTCTGTACTTTTCCAATTTGTGACCGTTGTTAACCAAAAACCCCTTTACACTCTAACTCAGGTCCTTCGCCATTTTGAAAAACAATGTCGCTGACGTGATGTAGAGTCTCTATTAGAGATCCTATGTCGAAATGTACATCCGACACCTTTGAATTTTGAAAATTTTCTCTAATTTATATTGGCTCTGTATTCTTAATACATTGAGCTCTCTGCCTGTATCACTTTTTAATATTAAAATTTTTAATATTGATTAGGATCAGGTTCTTGGAATTTACCTTCCTACTCTTCCACTCCGGATTAAAGAAAAACAACAAATATATATATATATATATATACACAATAATTTTCATAATTAAATTAGTTTCATAATTAGTTTCATAATAAGTTTCATAATTAAATTAGAACAGTACACAGTCGTATTAAAAAGTATTTAATACAGTTGTATTGTAGAACTTTTGAATATTTCTTATTTTGGAAACGAGCTATTTCGTGATCGAGGTTATTACCTTATATATATATATATATATATATATATATATATATATATATACTGTACATATGTGTGTGCATGTGTGCTTTTGTGTGCGAATATAAGTTTCTTTATTACATAAACGTTACTTTTGTGGATGCCCGTATTTGAGTAGACGCTCCGTTATTTTTTTTTAAACAGTATTTTTTTCGTCTACCGGCCTGAACATTGAAGAAATTCTTTATATATATATATATATATATATATATATATATATATATATATATATAAAAGACAAGATGTGTGTGTGTGTGTGTGTGTGTATCTGTCTGTATGTCCTTTGTACAAATCAACAACTTTTATCTGATTCTCACCAAACTTCCTACAAATATTATGGTCAGGTTATGGGTTTCTTGTTTTCTCCGATTTTCCCCCGATATTGGAAATCTATACCTCGATATTTGATCAGGTCTGATCAAGATCGGGATTTCAGCCCTTTTATCGTTGTTCTTGCTGCAGAATTTGCTCTAACTTGGTAAAATTATAGTTTTTAGGCTCAAACATTAGTAGATCTTGTCAGACGACACATTTTCGCCGATATCGGAAATCGATACCCCCCGATATTCTATCGAATCTGATCAAAAACCGATATTCAGCCATCAATATGGCTCATTTTCTCCAATTTTACTGCCGATGGATACGATACCTTTTCATGGACTTACTTAGGTCAGTTTATCCTTGGATGACTTATTTGACTCCGATATTGGAAATCGATATCCCGATATCGTATCAGGTCTGATTAAAATCAGGTTTTCACAAATCTTTTTTGGTGTTTGCTTTGGATTTTGCTCTCAGTAGATAAAATTGTAGTTCTTAGTCTCAGCCATGATACCATTTACTCAGAGCACTTATTTAGCCTTCACAACTCAGTTTGCGACGGAAATTTGCGACTTATTTGACATCGATACCGAAAATCAAAATTTGACTTACATCCATTCATTTTTCTTTCAATCTACAGTTTCGCTTTGACTGGAAACAACTATTGCCTTTTATTGCCAACGTCCAAAGAGTCTGAGCTCCAGGACCATGGATTAGTTTTAAAACTTTCATTACACCCGAGCACCCCCCGGGCTATACTGCAAGTATATATATATATATATATATATATATATATATATATATATATATATATATCACATAGGAAATGCATCCTAAGATTCTAAGTTTAGGCGGTACACGCAAAAATAGTTTAAAATAAACGGTGCTTTTATTTGAATGTGGGTATACACAAAAAATAATTTTAAGTAATAAAATATATCAGTTTAAGAAATAAAATATATTCATTACCAAAAAAATATATTGGTTTATTAGTAACTTTTTCAGCCTTTGATAATCACAGAAAACATTTTTACACTGAAAAAACTTTTTGGAGATTATAATTATTTAATGATACATGCCCGACTAAGTAACCCACCATTCGATGGGGAGAAAAGGCACGTTTATGCCTGTCCCAAGGAGTTTTGCGTGTATGTGAATATAATGAACTAAACTGGAATTGAAATTCGAATTTTCGATTGCCCATCGATTAGCCCCTACCCATTACACCAACCACTCATCAATGCTTACATTAGCTAGTGTTCCCAAATGATCACCAATCTAGATACTGACCAGAATCTACGTTGCTTAACGTTGATGATCGTAAGAAAACATGTCTTTCATCGTGATATTGCTGTAAGCCATCTATATTCGAGAATGCTTTTATAATGCTCACGACTTGAGATAGCAAATAAATATATAAATAAAACTTTATTTGTTAAACCAACTGGCCTGAATATTCGTGTCATTTTATTCAATAAAAATATGCACATATTGTTCTTTAATAAGCTTTCTCGGATAAACGGTAGACTAAAATAAATAAATTTACTTAGAGAGAGAGAGGTATTCTTATATTTGGCTATTATTGTGCCGTTATATACGGATGTATACATTTATGTAATAACACTTTTTTTTTACTTAATATCGATATTTGTAAACATAAGCTATTTAAATCTTTCTGTATATATGTTTGCACTCTCTGCATAAGGATAACTACCACACTGACTGCGGCTGGTGGGAAGGTGATACCACTTCCAGACACCGGAGACCCGATGATTACCCTCTCAATTGTTGATAGGTATTTATAGCTCACGCAACACTATATGGAGTCACAGTACAAATGAGTATTACTCCAATAACAATCATGATAACTGAAAATTACGCATATCATATTCTATGCGTATAAAATGGCAGGGTTTTTTATACCCGATCTGGTCGGGTGCCCCTGCTGCTCTCCTTGGGCTTCTTGACAAAATACAAAGGAGGATCTGTAACGTGGTTGATACTGACTTGGCAGACCGGCTGCAGCCGCTCTCACACCGGCGTGATGTAGCTTCCCTGTGCCTCTTCTACAAGTACTTTCATGGCTTCTGCTCCGATGAGCTTAGATCACTGGTGCCGCCCAAGCACGAATTTACACGAGATACTAGATTAGCAACTAGGTCCCACCCTTTTACAGTTAAACAAATAAGATGTAACCGTAAATTCTACTCCAACAGCTTCTTTTCTCGCGCTTCCCGCCTGTGGAACTCCCTTCCACAAGTCTGCTTTCCCGACAGTTACAATCTCCAGGTGTTTAAATGTAGGGTCAATAGACACCTCCTATCACACTAACTCCCAACTATTCTCACAACACTCTCATCTACCCAACCCTCATTCTCGGTATCCTCACCCGCCTATCACCCACCCTCTGTTATTTCCTATATTTAACCAGCCTTTCTCCACTCTACGTAGCCCCCTGCACAGTAGTGGCAGTGACATGCCTTGCTCGGGGTGAAACGCTTATTAAAAAAAAAAAAATATCAGAAAGATATTTCTGTCTTTGCTTACTTACGTACCAAGTGTTTCCAATTGATCCCGCTAACTAAATACTGACCAGAATCTGCGTTGCTTAACTTCGGTGATCGAACGAAAACCGGTGCACATTACTTTATATACATGCTTATATTTTATATACAATTTGGCAATTGTGTGTGCGTGTGTTTGCGTTACTATGTTTATATCTTTGCTTGATATTGTATGACGTAATGAACGTTTTCACCCATGTATATACGCAAGAGATCTTAACTATATGTATGCTTTATTACCGATGTGTATTTACGTTGAAGAATGTTCTCGACTATCTCAGTTTCTTTGCGCATGCGTACAATTTTCAATAGTCTCTGCATATGCTGACATCATTTCAGAGGGGGAGCGTTTTTTTTTTGTGTGTGTGAGTGTGAAATTAAAATAATGGTCCTCTGAATGTCATTTCAATTTTACTACTTAAATTTTTGGGCTTCATCTTTTGTTCTTCTGACGTCTTCATTTTTGTTTTTTGTTTTTTGTTTTTCTAATTCGTCAGCTTCGCAACTTCTTTCATTATAATTGTCGTTTCAGCAGTCACTATTTTCTTTTCATCTTCTTTCATACAATCCAGCCATTATCCGTATTTTACTATTTTATTTTTATTTTTTGGGTATTTCTACTGGGGAGGGGGTCCAGTTTTCTCCTTCCTTAACCTTCACTTTACCATATTTTCTCTCTTTGTTAAAATGATTTTTTCTACTCTCTCTTCAGTTTAATCATCCTCTTTTTACTGCGTTTCTTCACTTTCTTTTTTGTCTTTACTATTACCTCCCTCTTTCTTTGTATTATCTCTTCTTTCTTTTTGTTGTTTTCTTCCGATGTCTATTTATTGGCTTGTCTCTGTTCTTCTTCATTTTTCTTATTAACCTCTATCTCTCATCGTTTTTCCTTTGGCTTCCATGTTCTTACTTTCTTCTCTTTTTTTTTTTCTACTTTTCTCATTTCCATCCCCTTTACCGTCTATTTATTCTTTCTTCAGTTTTTTCCCATTTTTTCTTTGCATCCTTTCCGCTCACTTATTTTCTCTTGTTTCTTTCTTTCTTTGTTCGTTTTTTGTTCTTTTTTCATTTTTCTTTCTTGCTTAATTTCTCGTCTTTCTTTTTCCCCCATTTTTGTTTTTGCATCCTTTCCGCTCTTCTATTGCTTTTTGTTTTTCCGTCATCTTTGTTTCTTGCTTAATTTCTCATCTTTCTTTTTCTACCATTTTTACTTATGTCTCCCCCCCCTTTGTTTCCCTTTGTCTGTTCTTCATTTTCTTTTCTCTTTTTGTCATTGTACCTTTTCCGCGCTTCAATCTCCCTGTTTCTTTCTCTGTTTTTTTCTTTTCTTCTTGATTAGGCTTTCGTTTTTTCCTCTTCATTTCGCTTCTCTTTTCCCTTTTTGTCTACTTTTTGTCTCTTTGTGTTTTTTGTTTCTTTGTATTTTCTATCTTTCCTATCTTAATTGTCTCATTCGTCTTCCTTTCTTTTTTCCTTCCCCTTTCTTCCTTCAGTTTTTGCGTTTAAGTTTATAAAATTTTTGTTGTCTCCTGTTATCTTCCCTTCTTTCTATTTGCTTTTGCTTTTCATAAACTTTTTCTTTTTCCTTTCTTTCTTGTCAGTTTACTTCTTTTTTGCTTTATTACTTTTTTGCTTACTTATTTACCGTTTTAACTTTTATTTAACTATTCAAAATTTCATTTCATTTCGTTATATTTACATTATTAGCTTTTCTTTCTTTCTTTCTTTCTTTCTTTCTTTCTTTCTTTCTTCTATTAGTTTCCTCCGTCTTACCTTTTGATATTCATTTTATTTTCATTCTATTTCATTCTTTTTTTACTATTTTATCTTGCTTTCTTTTTTCTTGATTTCAATACACCTTAATTTTTTCTTTCTTTTCTTATTAATTTTACTTTTTCTAACCCTTTTATTTACCTATTTACATTTTTTGTTTCAGTTTTGCTCTAGTACATTTGTTTTATTTTCTTATATTTATGCTACAGTATTTTCTTTCTTTCTAATGTTATTTTCATTAGTTTTCTTCTTCCTATCACTCTATATTTATTTCTAAGTGTGATTGTTTCGTTCTTTCTTTCAATGTTTCATCTTTCTTTCTCTTTACTTCTTTTCAATACTTCTTTATTTTTCTTCCTATTATTTCCCACCTCCATAGCCACACTCTTCATCCAATCTCATTTTCAAACCAATTCCATTTGCATTTCGACTTTGCGTCCATGACTCAACTGCCTTCCTTTGGCAAGAGACATCAAGTGAGATTCTCACTGTCTCTTTGAACTTAAAAGAGATATTAGAGGGGGTAGAGAAAATAGATTAGACAGTACAACAGAAACAGAAAGAAAATGAAAATGACTAAAAAAAAATGAAAGGAAAAAGTGAAACAGAACAAATAAAACTATCCAAACCTGCGAAACGAGAAATAAAATAATAGAAACATATATAAAAAATGATTGGAGGATCTAATGTAGAAAAAGTAAATATAGAAGAAGATAAAACAAGCTAAGCAACCTGAACGGTAACATGGCGTCGTTCAAGAATGAAAGCAGGAAATACTGAAAAAAAAAACGATTCAGATGAGCAACTGATTCCCAAAACAGAATAAAATAGATGGTTGCCTTTGTGTAAACGATTATAGACGTGTATGAACGTATATCCAAACTTCTTGTCTATATTTAAATCTTGATATCGAAGTAGTTATCTGCTATGACCTGCATGACAGTAGAAAAGACAATAGTTCGATGTAGTCCATTTTATTTTAATAAAAAAAAATACATGTTCAGTTTAAACTAAGATTTGGAAGACTAACTTTGACTAAAGACAGATACAATTGTTTTTCCTTGTAAGATTGCCTTAAACCAGCATTTCTCCTGTACTTTCAATATCTCTTATTCTTTCTTTTTCACTCTAGTACACACACACACACACATACATATATATATATATATATATATATATATATATACCAGGTGAAGAGGACTCAAGGTTTTATTATTTTGAGTGCTCTGGCAATTCATTTTATTATAAACAGTGCTCGATATAATGAGTATCATAGAGCTTAATATAATTATATAGTTATGTATCAATTGTACATTGCGACACGGAAATTTCTATGTTTCGAGATAGATTCTCATCATCAGGTAATGTTGATGTTAGTTGTGCAGATGATTGACATTTAAAATATTTTAAATGTAAATCATCTGCACAACTAACAACGTTGCCTGATTATGAGAATCTATCTCGAAACATAGAAATTTCCGTGTCGCAATGTACAATTGATACATAACTATATATATATATATATATATATATATATATATATATATATATATATATATATATAAATCAATTTTAAACGAGTTATTTTGCTCCCATGAGTGGTGTTTTCAGGCAATTTTTACTAACTGATTTTACCGTTTACCAATTTTTTAAGAAAGCTCTTATAATGATGTTTTATTTGAACGTTCACGTGGCAGGGAATTTATGAACGCGATATTTTTTAAATTAAAACAGATTATGGCGTTTTATGAACCTAAGAGGTATTTCTTAGTGTTGATGCATTTCGTCGTAATTTCCGTTCTTTCATTTAACAGTTCTCCTTTATTTAGGAATATCATAATTTCTAATTTTTTGTCCTAGCATAGTCTACATATTTTTCAATCGTTGTAAGGCTTGGCTGTTTTTACAATGCTCCACGTTAAACAATTGATATATATATAGTATGAAAGCTTTTTTAACCCATAATTTACATGAACATTTAAAGAAATGTTTGACTGAAAACACAAAAATTCTATGTAAATAACATTATCAGAAGGATATCGTTCGAGAGGCCCTATATATCAAACACTTCTCTTCTATCATGAATCTTATATTGTTTAATAATGGAAATGGAGTGCTGAAAGGTTTTTGAAAATAGAAAGATGCTCACGCGAATTCTACTCGAGTTCGGTACGTGAAGGCTTGGAATAAATAATCCTTAATAACAAACACATGATAATGATAAATTACTACGTAACAGCTAAAACATGAGGAAAAATAACAACACCAAAAGAAAAACACCCTTGAAAATGGCTATAGAAATGGGTGAAAGCGCTTGAGACAATGGAAAATATAGAAATTAAAATTAATATATATATGTGCGTGTGTGTGTGTTTATGCATGTGTGTGTGAAAGAGAAAGAGACAGAAAAAGAACAGAGAGACAAAGATAAAGAGAGAAAGAAAGAGAAATAAACAGTACAGACACAGAAATCAACGCTGAATGAAGTCTCTTCGATTCACGCGTTAATTGCTCATCAGGAAATAATTATTTTCTGCAAAACGCTCTCTCCTTGTTATAAAGCGCTCTGTCTGCCCAAATATGGTATATGGTAGATTATATATTTTCATTATACTCATCGTATTTTCCGGTTTTGAATAAGTTACTGCATAATTGGATCAAAATTAGGGATGAACCTTTCAAACTTCATGATTTTGTTTAAGATAATTATAAAAAATGAAATATTAGCTTTGTAGACAAGGGTTTTGTTAGTTATTTTCTGGCTCATTTGTAACGTTGCATTTGGAATAAGAATGAACTTTTGCAAAGTTAAATAAATACCTCCAACATTTTATATATATATATATATATATATATATATATATATATATATATATATATATATATATAAAACTAGCAGTATAGCCCGGCGTTGCTCGGGTGTAATGAAAGCTTTAAAACTAATCCATGGTCCTGGAGCTCAGACTCCTTGGACATTCGCACGAAAGACTAAAAAACAATAGTTGTTTCCAGTTAAAGCGTAACCGTAGACTGAAAGAAAAATGAATGGATGTAAGTCAAATTTTGATTTCCTTTTTAGTCGTAAACTGAATTTTGAAGGCTTAATAAGTACTCTGAATAAATGGTATCATGGCTGAGGCTAAGAACTACAATTATACCTACTTAGAGCCAAACCCGAGGCAAAAACTAAAATAAACAGGGCTGAAAAAATACAGACATACAGGCAGATAAACATTATCGATTTTCTGCACTATTGTAAGAACTGCAATCTTGAAACTTCTGAATATCGTTTCTTATGTCTTTGTCTATGAGTGTATCAAATCTGATTAAAATCGGATCATTCCTTCTATAACCCGATTTTTTCGATTATCGATTTTCGATATTTATCGGGGGTACCTCGACTCAAAACCTAGCTAAGAACACTCGCAAATGCTTATAGTACAACTGTGTAAATTTTCAAGAAAATCTGTTCAGCCGTTTCGGAGTGCATAGGTAACGGACACACACACACAGACACACACACACACATACACACAGAGACAAAGTTGCATTTATAAATAAGTTTAGATCGAATGACCAACAAATGGATGGGGAACATTTATAAATTTAAAATTTTTCGCTTTTATAAAATATTCATCAGAGAATAAGATATGTAAAATTTTTCTGTATTTTAATTTTGTATTGCTTAATTCTCATTAGGTTAAGCAAACTGTCTTGTTTCATTTTCAAATTTTATTTTTAGATTTTCATTGTTTAAGCAAACTTTGTTGTTTGATTCTCATTGGCTAAGCAGATTTTACATTCATTTGACTTGTCGAGGAGAGTCCATGTATATAATTCATTTATGTAAGTGTATCACAATTCTAGTCTGCCTATACAGGATTTGGATAATAAATTATATATATCTGTGTATTATTTATGTTTTGTGATTTAGGGAAAGTTTTTATGTCAACACTTTGGCAAATTACACTCTCCTACCATAACTAGACGGAAAATATTGCGAATACTACAAAAACTCATCAAATTTTCATCAAATCAGATTTCCATCAAATCTAAATTTCATTGTCCGGCTTATTCAATGGAACTTGTTTAAAAGAAATGCTACTATCTATCTATCTATCTATCTATCTATCTATCTATCTTCCCTGAAGATCCGTTTAGGTGAAACCTTCGTAGGTTTGTTGGCTCACTAGGTTAATTTACTTATTCTGCTCTACTTACGTATTGAGTGTTTTTTTAATTGATCGTTTCGGATTTTTTCTTTGGGCTACGTACTGGCTCAGTTCAAATTACTTTGGCTGATGTTCATGTGCTTAACTCTCTCTTTTTTTCCAACCATTTTTCCTTCAGCGTATATAAGCGGAGGGTTTTTCGAAACGAGTATAGTGATAAGTTTGCATCTATCTATCTATCTATTTATCTCTATATATATATATATAGATTTTGAGATTTTACTTGCCCGATCGATTCAGTCGATTAAAAACGTAATTGGGCTATTAAAGTTTATTAATTTACTCGCCCGCGCTCGATTAAAAATCTCGCAATGAAACGTGTCCCTTCAAATATAGAAAAAAGAAATCTGATTCCTTTTACAAACCAAACGTTTGCTATTGAAGATTCACAAATTGCTTAGAATGACCTACAATGACATATTGAATTCTTGAAAAGATGTATCAAAGATGTATCAACATTTTTTTTAAATTTGGAGACCAGTTCCTTACACCAAAACAAGGTCAAGTGTTCATACAAAAATATGCAAAGAAGGGCAACATTTTACTTCACAACAGTAACTCATACCAAAAGTTCAATATGTCCTCTTTTTGCTTCTACACACGCTTGCACCCGTCGAAACATAGACAGTTGAACGCTTTTAAATTCTTCAACACGATGTCGAGTGTTTTCGCAAACCCACATTATCACCATTGATAAAGCATCTTTTCATTAATAATGTCGGCTATATAAACCAACTCTTTTAGGTGGCCCCACAAATAAAAATGCAAAGGCTTGAGATGGCTAAAATGTACAGCGGTCCTCCCCTACCTATTGATCTTTCACGGTAGATGTCAGCCGGTGCATCACGACTAAAATGTGCCCCATCAGGCATAAATCACATGGGTCTTCTTATTAGCAGGTCTACATCCTCTAGCAGGTCTGGAAATGTGTTTGAAAAATGCCCCAGGACGTGCTGGGAGAAAATATGAACCAACCGGACAGTCAACTATAACTCCTGCCTACATATTAATTGAAAACTAATGTCTAGGCTGTATTTTACTATGGGGATTACGATTCGCCCACAAATGTTGATTGTGTGAATTTGTTATTCCGTCTCTTTCAAATTTTGCCCCAATCTTAGACAAGTCTGAAGAGACAAACAAATGATCGGTAGTTTGGCCATCGGCAAATATTCTCCCGTAGTGAGTGATCAGAAGGCGAAAGACCCTACACAAGTTGCAAATGATATGGATACAGGATCTGCTCTTGAAGTACTCTCGATGCGGTACTATGAGATGTACGATATTCTAGAGCCATTTTACTTGTACTGATCTCTGGATCGTTCCCGACAGCCTCTAGAATGTGCTCTACGTGGTCAGGTGTACGAACGTCTCTCGGTCTCCTTTATGGTATCACAGATTCTGTTTCAGAAACGTGACTATATACAGTATCAAAGCTTGGATGACTCAGCTACTTTCGGTCTGGAAACTCTGCACTGATACAATCGTGCAGCCTCACGATATTTTTCCATTCCCGCGGTCGCATGTAAAAATCTTATATGCCTGTTTACGATATGAATATCCTGCCGTTGTTAAACGGGACACTTCTCATTTAACTCACTACTACACACGTTAAATTTTGAAAACAATCTATCCAAAAATGCACACGAATGACAAACTTTACTTAGTTTACAAAGCAACGTTGCACCATCTACCGTAAGCATTTTTTAAAAATTTAATAAATCAAAACGCACGATTTACGGACGTATGTTGATATGAATTTTGTGTGCAGAACCCGCCACCAAAATAAGTAAAAAGTTTTTTGATACACTATATATATATATATATATATATATATATATATATATATATATATATATATAGATTTGTGTATTTAGGCAGCAAATTTTCTTTTAGACATGTCAGATTAAATAAATTACAAAAACTGTCTGCTTATTTTTAATAAAATCCATTCTCATTTAACTCACTACTACACACGTTAAATATTGAAAACAGTCAATCCACAAATGTACGTGAATGACAAATTTAACCTAGTTTACAAAGCAACGCTGCTATATATAACACAGAATACGTTCTTTAAAGAAAAAAAAACGAAACGAACAAAGATTAGAAACGAAATAACAATGAAAAAAAAAGAAAAAGAAAAAGAAAGAAATTAAAAAATGTAGGAAAATAAAGAAAGAAGTAAAGACATTTTAGAAAGTGTAAAAACAAACAAGAAAGAATGAGAATAACTAAGCAAAAGAAAATAAAAAGAAAGTACCAAAACGAAAAATGAAATTGCAAGAAAAAAAAAAACAATGGAGAGAAACACAGTAAAAGCAAGTAGAAAATACGATAAAAGAAAGAGACAAAAAATCAGAATTAAAAAAAAAGAAAACAATAGAGAAAAACACAGTAGAAGCAAGTAGAAAATACGATAAAAGAAACAGACAAAAAATCAGAATTTAAAAAAAAGAAAACAATAGAGAAAAACACAGTAGAAGCAAGTAGAAAATACGATAAAAGAAAGAGACAAAAAAAATCAGAATTGAAAAAAATGAAAACAGAAAGCAACAAAAGAATGAATGAACGAAACCCTTATTTATTTTAGTGAAATACCGTTGCTACTCAGACTAATTCGCAAAACTGACTTAAATTACACTCACATTTCTCCGGTTGCAATTTATACAATTCCTTTCCACAACCAACAATTTAATTGAAAAAGAATATCGACATCTTCCTTCATTTACTATTCTGCTTCTCATCTTTGTTTTTTATTGTTGAATTTCTTCTTCCTTTTTGTCTTTAATTATTTTACATCGAAGTAATATTCAGAAAAGTGCAATTGTTAAGCGATAGTCAGTAATATCTGTAATCTATTCTAAGATTTCTTTAAAAAAATGTGACTAGTTCAGTTACTCGTACGTTTTAATTTTTAAATGTATGGATGGCATGACGAGATTCTCATTTGAAATATTCGAAAAAAGGAAAGAACAAGAAATACTAATGTAATTAGATTATTTTATGCTGATTCTTGCTCAAGAGAAGAGTTGATTAAAGAAGACAGACATAAGGGTAAATAACTGCCAAATGAATGTAGAAATTTATTTATTGCTACTTTCAAAGAAATTAAATTAAATCTGTATAACGCTAGTAATGCAAAAATGAAAAAAGGACTTCGATTATTTAACACCGACTTAAAAATTGAGGAGATAAGAATCTTAAGTAAGGGTATTTAGAAATATTTCTTATATCTACAGAGTAAACGAAGTGTTGTGAAAGTTTCAAAAATACGTCAGGATCAAAACTACACAGTTGTTCATAGTTAAATAGTGGTTAAGTTAATGTATTTGATTCTTCGAGAAAAAAAGAATCTTTATTCATATTTCTAACATGAGCTATTGCAATTATTTTCATTATTTACATTATTCGGACAGCTTTCCTCATCTCTGTTGACATATTGACGACGTTTCAGCCGTTGTACACTCCGACTTTTTCCGGGTGATTAGAATTTCGAACTGAATGCATTATTTTGCTCAAAGAGTAGATTGTTCTAGATCCACAAGTAATACCTCTTCCAGGTGTCTCAGTATCAGTTATTTCTTTTAAATCACTTCACTAAGTTTTTGTTCACCTCTGCTGTAGTCAGGTATTGAACTCACAACTCTTCAGGTCAAGTCACTAGATCAAACCAACGTATTATCAACTGGAATAAGAGGATATTGAGACATCTGGAAGAAGCATGACTCGGAGAAACAGAACAATCTATTCCGAATATGGCAACAGAAATGGGGGCAACAGTGTATAAATAGTGTAAAAAAGTATCTGTTTGGCATTGTTAAACGATACTAGCAATGGTAATACTGGCTGTTTCCTTATAAGGAAACCTTCGGTATACATTGATCAAGCACCGAGCAGCCAATGCAACTTCCGGATAAAATCGATGAAATCCTTCTCTTAAAGCAATATTTTAAGGAAAATAGTTTTCTTAAGTCTGGTTGTTGTTATCCCTCTTTCCAGTAGTAATTAATTAATCCTTTATTCTCTACTAGGCCTTTCTTTAAAATAGTGTGGAACGGTTACATCTTAATGTTATTTCGAGTGTATCCCTGCCGTAAAAAATGTAGACAAAATATTTCAGACGATTATTAGCTGTTTCCTCACATTATTAGCTGTTTCCTGAGCATAACAGGAGAGAATATATATATATATATATATATATATATATATATATATAATCATATCACCCCAAGCAAGGCGAAAACGCCACTGATGCGCAGGGGGCTACGTAAGAGTGAAAAGATTGGAAAAGAGAAAAACCGGAAACCACATCCTAAACAGGAAACAAGGGATGAGCCTCTTTACCTATATATATATATATATATATATATATTGTGTGTATTTTGGCAGCATTTTTTCATTAATACAGGTTTCATTGAATAATATAGACAAGTTCTGTCTATTTATTTTGTGTAAGATCCTTTCGTATGATCTGATTAGCTTGATAGTTGTGTCATGGAAAAACGACAAGAAATCGCAATAATTGTTGATTTTTTTTTATCAGGTCTGAGCTTTCGGCTTACATAAGCCATTATCAAAGGATGAACATTTAATGTTCAGTGAACGTAGAACATTTAAATTATTAACAGAGTGGAGTTTTACGAGAAAATTAAACAGTTAGTAGTATGTCCAATGCAGGTATTATTTAGTTTGTTAGAGATACATGAACAAATACATTTCCTTAAAAACCTGAACACGAAAGAAACAACACATGGTAATAGCCCAACCAACCCCAAACATATCACTCTCTTATATCGTAGCCAAATGCACACCAACTACCAACTAGATGAAAATATCCTAAAAAAACTCATAAACACTAATATCTCTCCGACAGACCCCAACAAAAGAATTAAATTTATCATATATTACGCTAAATCCACAACATCCAACTCAATCGTCCGCAACGACTCCTCCTCCACCGTTAGCGATTTGCAAAAAACAATGTAGTGTATAAATGCAAATGCCCTTTTCGAGAATGTATCTCTAACAAACTAAATAATACCTACATTGGACATACTACTAACTCGCTTTCGCGGAGACTTACATTGCACTTAAATTTCGACATTTAAAACACCACGGCTATCAACACACACTTCTTAGGAAGACCCTTGTTGAAAATACGTATATACTTAGACAAGAAAATAATAAACGAAAACTTAAAATTCTAGAAGCTATCTACATCAAACAGTTTAAACCTAGCCTAAATAAAATAAATTTCGACACCTCCTCTAACATACTTCAATATCTATAATCGCCGGGAGAGGTCATAGTTATTATACTTACCCCCTACACCATAGTAGTAGCTGTCCCCAGACCAATCCCTCATGCCACTATACACTCAATTGACCAAAAACCCAATACCTCCATTACTTCTAGGCCTGCAGCCACGTGCGACACATTAAATGGACCTGTTTAATGTTCTCGTATAACTTCACTCTGTTAATAATTTAAATGTTCTATGTTTACTGAACATTAAATGTTCATCCTTTGATAATGGCCTATGTAAGCCGAAAGCTCAGACCTGATAAAAAACAACAATTATTGCGATTTCTTGTCGTCTTTCCATGACATCACTATCAAACTAATCAGATCATACGAAAGGATCTTACACAAAATAGACAGAACTTGTCTATATTATTCAATGAAACCTGTATTAAGATAGATAGATAGATAGATAGATAGATAGATAGATAGATAGATAGATAGATGTGAGTTTGTAACCCTGGGTTTCACGCTTTTGCGATCGTCAGACAAACTGATTATTTTTTTTTTAAATTGGTTATATTCGTGTATTTTTTGTGGAAGTGGGGGACATCTGTCGTCACGACAGACGCAGACATATATATATATATATATATATATATATATATATATATATATATATTTGTACACCCATCAACGCGCGCAAGGACACACACACACACACACACATGCACGCGCGTTCGGTCACTGAGTCTTGCATAAACATACACATGCAAATCGTGCGGGGTTCGGTATATATATGTATATGTGTTCGGTTGCACACATACATACGCATTCGGTTGGTGTATTCGAATAGTGTAGTGATGTCAACGTCAACGCGCGAATAGTTGTCCATTTCTCGTACGTACATATGTACTTTTGATGGGTTCTGTGTGAAACTATGGTAGGTAAGAATTGCTATTATTTTATTTAAGGCTGTATTGTTATTTTTTGTTTTAAAGTCGGTTATTGGCTTGTTTTATTATTTTTTGTGGTTGCGTATAGTTAAATGGTAGAAATTCTAATTTGTAATGCTTGTTAGTGTTTATTAATTATTAAGTTTACTCTGGCAGAGACGTGTGATTTGTTTTTTTATCAGTTTGTTATAAATTGTGATAATAGGTATTTATTTTCATGTCTGCATTTGGAAATTAGTTCTGATCTCGTGTTTAGTAAGTTCTTTTGTGGGGTATGATATATAATTGCTACTTTCTCACTTAGGCAAAGTAGGCATTTTTTTGTAATGTTGTTGTAAGCAGGTGCTTTTTTCAATATTTCCCAGCTTATTGTTGGTGAAATATTTCTGTCTTTTAGACGCCATACGTATGTTGATAGTGTAGTGCTGTTCAAGTATTTTCTGTTGGAGAATGAAAGATTGTGATTGTTATTTCTTTTCTTAAATGGTCCCTCAGTGGCACCAATGTAGTACATTGTGTTGTTGTTTGCACTTACCTTGGCTTTATATACTATATTTGTTTACTGGCAATTTCACTGGAGTGGGCATGTAGTTCCGTTTCTGCAGTTGCATTGAGCTTCTTCGATTGCACTATTGTAGTTTGTTAATTTTTTGTTGTGGCTTTTTATTATTTGTGTAATATTTTTTGTGCAGCTGTAACTAAGTTTGACGTTGTTTTTGTTGAATATTTTTGCTAATCGGTTTGTCACCGAGTAGTTTTTCTATTAAATTCAGGAATGTCTTACCTATGTTTGTTTTGACGGCTTTGTTGTATGGTGGATTAAACCAGATGATATTTCTTTTTCTGTTTTTGGTTTTTCGTTTCGGAGGTGTATATTGTAGTTGTTGTTTGTATCCACATTTCTTTAGTGCTTCGTCGTATGGTGTTCTTTTGTTATTGAAAATCTGTATGTTAGATGAATTTTCAGATAGTCTGCGGCTGATTGATATGGGTATTTGTTTGATGATTGAAAGTGGGTGGTTGGAGGATATGTGTACGTAAGTTGGATCGTCATTTCTGTATGGTTCATATGTATTTTACATATACATATATTTTATATATGTTTTGGAGTAGGATAAGTTTATGATTATTGAAACGGAATCGAAAACTGTTTCCAGATTCACCACTATATCCACTATTTGGACATATTGAACAGAAGAGAAAATATGTTATATTTTGGCTGTCACAGGTGAGGCGTGGTGGGTGTAATTTGATGTTGGTGTTGAGTACAGAAAATACTGCATCGTTTACTATATATTTGCAAACTAAACAACGAGATTTATCAAATTTGAAATTCCCTGATAGGTTTGTATTTTTTAAATATTTGGTAGAAGCGAGGATAGCTGATAGGTTGGGTGTTTGTTTCATTGCATTTATGGATGGTTTATCGAAAATGTCTTTGATTTTTTTGTTTGATTGGAGGTTTTTGTAATCATTTTTTAAATTTTTAATAAGTGTGTGGGAATATTGATTGTGGTTAAAAACCATGGGAATTCGGTTGTTGTTTTTTCTTTCCTTGTATGTGAGAAGTGTGTTACGATTTATGTGGATGGTTTTATTTAGTGCTTCTTTTATTATTTTATTGGGTATTTACATTTTAGAAATTGCCTCATCTGTGACAAACAGTGGATATATTGGTGAATCTGGAAACAGTTTTAGATTCCGTTTCAACAATCATAAACTTAGCATACGCCAAAACAACCCTTATTCACCCATAGCTGAACACTTCAATGAACCAGGACACATATTAGAAAACTGCAAATGTTTACTGATAGATTCCGATTTTAGTTCTACATACACAGAAAGAAAGAAAAATACTGGATTTTAAAATTAAATACATATAGGCTAGGGTTAAATAGGGACTTAGGTGTTTGGAATCTTTATAAATATTTCAATAGTTAAATATTTCTTAGATACACTTAAAAATATTTTCTTTAAAACAACATTTAAAAGTATTATTAGGGATAGGCTTACGTTTACAAATATTAAAAACCTCTATAGCTTTCTACATCACGTGATATAAACATCTCTCGACGAACGCTCTCGCTTCTTTTAGTCTAAATTTTAAAATCATTTGTTTCTGATGAAAGGCCGAGGCCAGTCTGAAATATCAAATATATATATATATATATATATATATATATATATATATATATATATATATATATAATAATAATAATAATAATAATAGAAATAAATAAATACTGTCAAAAAAATACATTTTTAAACTTACAACATTTTATTAGTTTTTTCTATACATATTAAGACAGTATACGTGGATCATCATTATGCTATATATATATATATATATATCCCTTCTGTCATCACTTTTATATATATATATATATATATATATATATATATATAACTGGTTTAAACTAATGGATATATATTCCACGGTTTAATTACTTTTTATGAAAAGTGTTCAATATAGTAGTAGAGCATTTATAGATATATAATTATTATTATTATTCTTCAAATAATAGCATACTGCAACTTAAAAGCTATCAAGTTTCGGTATTTAATACGCCATCATCAATCAGTGAAATGTTGTTCATTCACTGGATCATACATATATTGATTAGGACATTTCCAATGACAAAATTAAACTGAAAAATAAAACTGCCACCATATTACATAATTGTAGTGGAGTCGGATTTATATTTTCTTTATTTTCTTTATATTCGAAAAAGCATTATGGGTGTAGACCAATGATTATTGGGAAAAAGTGTAGCGATCTATACCAGGCAGAATGCGTCAGTTGTTTAAATAAAAACGGAACAAAACTATAGTTAATGAATTATTTTTTTTATGCAACAAGTTTGAAAACAAAAGATAAAAACAATAAAAATTAAAATATTCGTCTTAAAGACTTTTGTTATAAAAAAAACAATTTTAAATAAAGAGCTGTAAGGCCATGAAGTTAAATTTAAAAACCAACATCACTAGATTTTAGAAATAGTGGATGTGCGTTGTAGTGCATTGAATATCGGCTCGGAACGAGAAATGGAGGCGAGTTCGAATTCCAGCTGAATTCATTGCATTCACTTTCGCGCAAATACCCTTGGGAAATATATTAATCCGTCTATTCCTTCCAGTTATGGGTTAAATAGCAGGACAGATTGGATTCTATAGCCTTGGTCAGCAACCAGTCTACCGCAGAAAGCAATGGCAACCTACTGCGGGATAATCTTCTGCCCAGTCAGTCATGTCTCTTTCGAGACATGATCACCCAAGCGTGTGTCATGTATGGCACTTAACTGAGTGAATAGAAATAGTAAGCGTACACAACGATATAACAGTTAATAAATTTAGCGTTAAAGTATATATAATTAACTAAAAAGGGTAGGTTTATAGATATAACAAATAGTAAACAGATTGAGATAAATTCAGATATATTTATGAATGTGAATTTTATCATGATGACACTAATGGTAACTTCATTAGGTTGGGTAAATACGTTAGTTTTGGGGAAATTAATTCTATGGATTTTTTCTTGTAATCAAAGAAAATATATTTCATGTAACGGTTTACATGTCCTAGCTTTTGTTAATATCTTCTATTTTACTGTAAGAGTTTTATTTACTGCTTTCAATTGCCAATAGTGTTTGAAGAAAAAAGTTGAATTACTACAGATTTTAATATTATAGGAGAGTTTATGCTGATAAAATCTAGCCTTAAAAGTGATCTTAGTACTTTCAATATAATGTTTTATTAGAATTGGATTTTTGTAGTGAAGATGGTAACTTGTTATACTATGGCACAGTAAATTGCGTCATGGTGTTTCCCACAGACGGTGCCAAACAACGCGTATGCGCGAAATTAAAAATGTCAAATAGCGACAATTTTCTCATCGCATCCTTCACACACACACACACACACACACACACACACACACACACACATATATATATATATATATATATATATATATATATATATATTCAGAGTAAATAAATTACAAACCTTGTATCTGTTCATTTTTAATAAAATCCGTTCATATTCACGGATAATCTTCCGCGTATTATAATTGAAAGATGTCAGAAATGAGCTGTAATGTTGATAGATGTTATTATTATTTATTTCACGGTGTTTCCAAGTACTTTTAGCTTCCTTCTGAGATCATCTTCAGAGGTTTGAGTTGTGGGAACATCGAGAAATTGATAATAATAATAATGGTGCTATTATTAATCCGTCATCTCTATGTAAACCGTGGTTGATGATATAGAGATGACGGATTAATAATAGCACCATACAAAGAATGAATGATAAAATAAGGAAACAGCTTTTTAAGTTATTCAAAAAACTAGATTTTGATATTAGAGTGGATACAAATAATAAAGTGGTACAATATTTAGATGTAGAACTTAATTTACAAACTGGAAATGTCTCGCCATACATGAAAACAAACACTAAGTTATCATACATAAATACAAAGTCCAGTCATCCAAATAATATAATTAAACACATTTATAAAGGACTAGAACACAAACTATCTAATAATTTATCAAACAAATCAATATTTAATGAAAAGAAAATATATAAGATGATGAACTAAGAAATTCTGGCCATAAAAACATTTTACAATATAATTCTCAACCAAACAGACAAATCAACAACAACAATAGAAAACAAAACATTATCTGGTTCAACCCACCATTTAATTTAGAAGTAAAGACCAAAATAGGACAAATATTTTTAAACTAATAGATAAGCACTTTCCAAATAATCAGAATTAAACAAAATTTTCAACAGAATCACAATCAAACTAAGTTATAGTTTCATAAAAAAACAAAACACCAGAAACTTAAATCGCATCGTACAAAACAAAACCACCAACAAAGAATATATCTGCAGAGAGAAAAGAAATGTCAACTTCAAGATCTCTGCAACACAAAAGAAATAATTTATAAGGCAGAGGTACATGACCCAGATGGCGAAAACAAAATATATTTGGGCTCAACCAAAGACACCTTTAAGACCAGATGGTTCAACCACAGATCTACATTTAAAATAGAAAAATTAAAAAACAATACAAAATTGGCTAACCACGTCTGGAAATTGAAATCAAAATATGAAAAAATCCAAACATAACGTGGAGCATTGTAAAAACAGTCAAGCCTTACAAAGGTGGACAAATATGTAGACTGTGCCAAGAAGAAAAATTAGAAATTATGACATACCCAAAGAAAGATGAACTGTTAAATCAAAAAACAGAAATCATGACTAATTGCATCCACACTAAGAAATACCACTTAGGTTCATACAACCATGGATGAAAACGTCATAATTCGTTTGAATTTAAACAATGCGCGTTTATAAATTCTCTGCCACGTGAACGTTCAAATAAAACACCGTTACAAGAGCGTTCTTAAAAAGAAAAACGGAAAAAGGTAAAATCAGTTATTAAAAATCGCCTGAAGACACCACCCATGGTAGAAACCTGGGTAGCGAAATAACTCGTTTAATATATATATATATATATATATATATATATATATATGAATAGAATAAGTAAAGAACAGGTAGGAAAAGGTGTCTTTATTCTAACATGTTTCACTTTAACAAGCTTATTCTGTGATGTTTTTATAGTGATTTTTAATTTAATTCACAAACATTTCTACCATTCACCTACACCAAAAAAATCTTTAACAAAAACAATGTTAAGGTCAGTTATAGTTTTGTCAAAAACATAGATAAATATATTTCACAACATAATGCTATGATATCAAATAAAAATTGGGCCCCCATTACAACATCCGTTATCAAACTAAGAGCAAAAATGAACTTTCTAAAACTAATTGTAACTGCCGAAAAAATAAAACCTGCCCATTGAATGGCCAATATATGTCGAAAAGTATTGTTTATAGTGCTCGAATTCATTCGGATGATAATGATGTTAAAATTTGACTTTGGAAGTACTTCTAACTGGTGTAAGATAAGATTTAACAATCACTTGTTGTCTTTAAACAACAGTAAATACAGCAAAAGTAATTCTTATGGATAAATTTTTATTTTCTTCAACCCAGACGCTTTTAATTTATCTTACAATCTACTCTTTTATTCCAACCCACTTTCGTATGACGGAATTAAAAGTATCTACTATTATGCTTATTCAAATTGAATATATATATATTATGCTTATTCAAATTGATATATATATATATATATATATATATATATATATATATATATATATATACTAGCAGTATAGCCCAGCGTTGCTCGGGAGTACTGAAAGCTTTAAAACTAATCCATGGTCCTGGAGCTCAGACTCTTTGGACGTTGACACGAAAGACTAAAAAGCAATAGCTGTTCCCAGTTAAAGCGAAACCGTAGACCGAAAAAAAAATGAATGGATGTAAGTCAAATTTTGATTCCCTGATATCGATATCAAATAAGTTTTTTCGTCGTAAACTGAATTTTGAAGGCTAAATAAGTCCTCTGAGTAAATGGTATCATGGCTGAGACTAAGAACTAGAATTATACCTACTTAAAGCCAAACCCGAAGCAAAAACTAAAATAAAAGGGCTGAAAAAATACAGACATACAGGCAGATAAACATTATCGATTTTCTGCACTATTGTAAGAACTTCAATCTTGAATCTTCTGAATATCGTTTCTTATGTCTTTGTCTATGAGTGTATGAAATTTGATTAAAATCGGACCAATCCTTCTATAACCCGATTTTTTTATTATCGATTTTCGATATTTATCGGGGGTACCTCGACGCAAAACCTAGCTAAGAACACTCGCAGCCGCTTATAGTACAACTGTGTAAATTTTCAAGAAAATCGGTTCAGCCGTTTCGGAGTCTATAGGTAACGGACACACACACAGAGACATACACACACAGACAACTTCCATTTATAATTAAGTTTATATATATATATATATATATATATATATATATATATATATATATAATACTGTTTTCTGTAATTTTTAATTTTTTTTTATTTTAATTTTCGGATTTTTGTTCCCCTTTGTTTATTGAATTTTTATTTTATTTGTTTTTTTGTCACTAACTTAAGTAGTTTATGTAAATTATTTTGCTTCAAGGTTCTTTTCGATATAAATGAACTGTGGTACTATTTATCTTAATTCTGTTAGCGATTTTGTCTTGTAAAAGGAATTAACGATAATCTTTGAGTCACTCAAAGTAGCTACTAGACACGTGATTCGTGGCTTCTCTCTTTTACCAACAAGTAGTAACTCGCCTATATTGTCTGAAAAAATGCTTTAAATTTTATTTTTGTCTTCAGAAATTTAATTAAATCAACTTTTCTGTGTTACCTGCTCGTGGTAAGTCAACCTGGAATCACTGTTTTTTCTGTAAATTTTAATTTTGGGTTTTTTAAAAATTTTTTTTTTAATTTTTTGGGGTTTTTGTTCCCCTTTGTTTATTGAATTTTTATTTTATTTGTTCTTTTGTCACTAACTTAAGTAGTTTGTGTAAATTATTTTGTTTCAAGGTTCTTTTCGACTTATACTAAGTTAAAAATTAGCAAACTTCAGTTACTCTTTTCCTTTTCTTTTTTCTTTTTAATTGGAGTAGATAGTTCCTGCTATCGCCCAGTCTCACACTCCACCCGCTTCTTTTGAACAAGAGTAGAGGTGATCGCCTTGTTTCTTGTTCAGGAAGGGGTTCCCGGTTCATCTCCCTTCTTCGGTGTTAGTGTTAGTTCAGCTGGAAGCTCTTTGCAGTTACGGAGTATGGTGGCAACGTCTTTACATTCTGAGGGTACCGGGTTGGCAGTTTCCTGGTTGCTGCTTCCCACTGGTAATTAGAAGCCCGAACTCTTGCGTAGCGTCTTGAGAGGCTGCTCTGATCAACAGTTGAATAATACCGGGGTTCTTGTAGTACCATATCGCGCATGGACGGGCGTCCCTGCATGAACGTTCGGTGGGCAACCCCGAGGCCACATTATGTTGTAGACCGCGCCAGTCTCCATCCTTCACATACTGCAAACAAGTGACCGACTGATTCTATTCTAAGACCTCTTCTTAACTGAATCACTATGGAAAAAAGCAAACATAATAACAAAACTAAACCAGCTAGTCTTTAAACGTCCAAACCCGTCTGCATCTCTTTTACTAACATACGTGGTATCTGCACTAACTTCCTCAGCATAGATTCATTCCTTCACACTAACTCACCTGATATATTAGCCCTATGTGAAACTAACCTTAACCCTTCTAGCCCCTATTCTGAGTTTTACGTTCCTGGATACCTTCCCCTCTTCAGGAAGGACTCCAATGTTCATATGCATGGGCTTGGTGTGTATGTCAGCGAACACCTTCCCCTAGCTAGGGTGACATCTCTTGAATCCCTGGATCTTTCTTTCATGTGCTTCTGTCTCTCACTACTAAGCTCGATTAGCTATCTCTTCTTTCTCTACCGCTCCCCTTCCTCCTCTGACTGTTTGGTACTTGACAGCATCTCTGACAATATCGACAAAGCCATTTCTTCCCATCCCTCTGCCTATATATTAGTATTCGGTGACTTTTACACCCACCACATCAAGTGGCTGGAGAACTCTGTCACCGACCCTGCTGGTGTCTACACCATGAATTTTTCAATCACTCAATCCCTTACGCAAGTGGTGGACTTCCCCACGCGTTTCTTCGACAAACCTAACGGAAGGGACTCACTACTAGACCTCTGCTTTACTTCCATCCCAGACTCTTGCACTACCAGACAACTCTGCCCACTCGGAAACTCTGACCACACCGTAGTTTCCGTCAACATTTCATTCCACTCCCATCCGACCCAAGAAACCCAGACCAGTAGAATATCCTACTGCTACCAAAGAGCAGACTGGGATTCGTTCCGAGACTTCCTCTGTGACGTCTCATGGAACAACGTTTTTAGTCTTCCCATCGAAGAATGTGCATCCGAGGTCTCCTCCTGGGATAAGGCTGGCATGGATACCTTCATCCCTGCCAGGAAATCTCAGCTTACATTTCATTCGTCTCCATGGTTATCGCTAGCTTGCTCAGCCGCCATTGCCCACCGGAATCATTTCTTCCGACTATATCGTAGTTACGCGTCGGACCAAAACAGGCGCCTTTTCGCTTCAGCTCATAATAAGTGTAAAAAGATACTTAACGAAGCTAAGATGTTGTTTGCTGCCAGAATGAAGCAATGCATAGCATCCTCTAAGTTCGGCGCCAAAGACTACTGACAACACTCTAAAAGAGTACTTAACAAGAGCAAGTCCACAATACCCCGACTAATCAACAAATTTGAGGTCCTCACCTTTGCCCGCAGATTCTCGAACAATTCGAGCCTGGACTCGTCTGGAGTTTTTACACCCGACTTCTTACCTAGAACTGAGGCTCAACTGAATGACGTCCACATTACACGCTCGCTTGTACACCTCTCTAAGATAATCTCAAAACTTGACCCTCACAAAGTGAGCGAAGGGGACGGAATCCCAATCATAGTCATAAAGAAATGTGCCTCTGAACTTTTCTCTGTCCTTTCTAAGCTGTACAACTTCTGCCTATCTGCTTCCTGCTTTCCTGTCTGTTGGAAATCTTTCTCTGTAGTTCCTATATTGAAAAACACTGGAGAACACTCGGACACCGCAAATTACCGCCATATCAGCCTTCTTCCGATCTTTGGCAAAGTGTTCGAAGTCATTATCAACGCCGAGGTGGTTCAGAATCTCACAGCACACAGGCTCCTCTCGGACAAGCAGTATGGTTTCCGCTACACCAAATCTACTGCTGATATGCTAACGACCATCACCGAGTATATATACCAGGCACTCGACAGAAATGGCGAAGCCCGAACCGTTGCCTTGGATATCTCTAAAGCGTTCGACAGAGTTTGGCATGCTGGCCTTCTATGCAAACTGCGGAGCTATGGTATAACTGGACATAACTAACCGCACATTGAAGGTGGTATTAAACGGACATGCCTCCCAGAACTACCATACTAACGCGGGTGTCCCTTAAGGCTCTATCTTAGGTCCTACGCTCTTTTTTATCTATATTAATGATCTCCCTGATACCATAAGATCCCAAGTAGGTATGTACGCCGATGACACCACAGTTTACTCTCGCCTAGATCAAAAATCTGGTGTAGGCGACAAAGCTAACCTTGCAGCCGAGCTTGAAAAGGACCTCCAATCCGTAGTGGACAGGAGTAAGAAATGGCTCGTAAATTTTAAAACGAAGCTACAATCAATTAAACATCATAGACAATCTCACCTACCTCCCATTAGCATGGACCAGGCTTGCCTCCCAGAGAGTAAAATACTACGCCTACTTGGTCTCACATTTTCAGCGGACCTCAAGTGGAATGACTATATCGAATCCATTGCTAAATCTGCTGCTATGAAAGTCGGTTCTCTGTGAAGGGCCCGGAAGTTTTTTCCGTCTGAATCTATCCTACACATATATAAATCTACCATCCGCCCGTGCATTGAATACTGCTGCCATATCTGGTCTGTTGCCCCTGCTATTCTCCTCGGGCTTCTCGACAAGGTTCAGAGGAGGGTCTGTAATGTGATCGATACCGACTTGGCAGACCGCCTGCAGTCTCTCTCTCTCTCACCGGCGCGACGTGGCTTCCCTGTGTCTCTTCTATAAATACTTTCACGGCTTCTGCTCCGATGAACTTAGATCATTGGTGCCCCCCTGCGTACGAATTTGCACGAGATACTAGATTAGCAACCAGATCCCACCCTTTTACAGTAAAACCAATTAGAATGCAACCGCAACTTCTACTCCAATAGTTTCTTCTCTCGCACTTCCCGACTGTAGAATTCCCTTCCACATGATTGCTTCCCCGACGGCTACAATCTCCAGGAGTTTAAATGTAAGGTCAACACGCTAACTCGCTCCCATTCTTTCAAACACTCTTCCCATCTACCCTAACCTCATCCTCGGTATCCTTACCCATCTGTCACCTTCCTTCTGACATTTCCTATATCTAACCACTCCTTCTCTTTACCTTCCCCTATGTAGCCCCATGCGCAATATTGGCAGTGTAATGCATTGCTTGGGGTGAAATGATTAAAAACAAAATACAGATTTGGTCATATATTGAGCACTGTTTTTTTAACACCTGAATAATTATACTATACATATGTACGACCTACTCATATGTATATTTATTAATTTACGTCGCTGTATATATATATACATATGTATATTCAATTTGAATAAGCATAATTTCTCATAGTCAGTCAGTCAGTTAAGTGCCTTACGTGATACATGCTTGAGCGATCATGTCTCGAAAGAGACATGACTGACTGGGCAGAAGATTATCCCGCAGTAGGTTGCCATTGCTTTTTGCGGTAGACTGGTTGTCGACTAAGGCTATAGAACCCAATCTGTACTGTTATTTAACCCATAACTGGAAGGAATAGACGGATTAATACCTTTCCCAATGGAAAGTAAGTGAATGCAAGGAATTCAACTTGAATTCGAACTCGGCTCTCCGATTTCTCGTTCCGAGTCGATATCCACTGCGCCACAACGCACATCCTCATAGTAGATACTCTTAATTCCGTCATACGAAAGTGGGTTGGAATGAAAGAGTAGATTGTAAGATAAATTAAAAGCGTCTGGGTTGAAGTAAATGAAAATTTAAATAACTAAGTAGCCCTGGCTATACTGGTAATAAAAATAAATACATGAGGAAAAGAAATGCTTCTTAGTGATGTCTTGTACAATTTTAATGTGTCGCTAAAGGTATTTTTCTCTTATTTTTCTTTCACTTACCAACTATATATATATATATGTATTTGTCATGAACTCAAATATCTAGACAAGCCATATTTCTTAATACTACTAGTTCAGACCTTCACATTTAGGACTTGCCAGATCCTTCCACTGTGTCAACTCAACCCAATTTCCTTAGCATTCCATTGATAGGGACAATGAAGTTTTCTTCGGAAGACCTCTCCCGAATTATTATTCCGCTAAGAATACAATCAAAACCTATTCATGTCAAGGTTTTACCGTTATCTATCTTACATAAAAGAACCATTTTCAGTAATTCATCTGAATTCAACGACTGATTTTGGGAAAGATGATCGAAAAATACAGTGCTCTCGAATATCTCCAGTTAAACAACATCAACTTCATTTGAGGCAGACCGCTTTTTAGAGTGATAAATTCTGATCCATTTCGTTTCTTCAAGACTGTTTTCGCTCAGCATTGTTCTAAACAACCCAGTTTGTTTTCTTCAGGTGGGAAACTTGTTTTTAAAAAAAAGAGTCGTTTTGAGCAGAAAAATTGCAGGTGAAAACGCGTGCCTTTAATCTAGGCCGTTTAAACCGGGAAGCACCTATATTCATAGTGATTCACATATTCATTCTTTTCAAATGCCTCACAACAATTTAAGATATGGAGCGTATGGCTTCGATATCTCGTGTCGTGTGACATTTTATGCCATGTTTTCTGCGATTAGTTTTTAATAGCTTTTCGAGTTGTTGATCATCACGGACTGCAGACCTACCACAACGTTCTCCAGTTAGAACTGTCCTCTTCTGAACTTAGTAATTAACAGTTATAGAACCAACTTCTTAAACGGTACACATCTTTTTGCTTGTTTTCTTGTTCGGAAAATAAAAGAGTGTCAATGACCAAAGTTTTCTCCATTTTCTTTTTCAATATAAAAAAAACATTTAAAATTTACAATCCACACGTGAAACCTACAGAAAGACGCGTCGAAACGTTGATCTCCAGAATCTGAAGATATACGTCATAAATTAAACGCCATCTGTTGAAAAATGTTACGAACTTTTGTTTCCATCCAGTAGCATATTTCTTGTGATCTTCTTTGATAAATATCAAAGCGTACAGGATGAAATTACAAATTTTGGGGTAGATAATGCACGTTTGTTTTATTGTTGTATTCTTAGAGAGGAGTTTCAGCATCTGGGATTTTACGTCTCTCATTATCATCATCATCATCCGTTACACCCAATGGTGTGTAGGGCAGCAACAAAGCTTCTCCACTTCTGTCTATCTTGGGCCAGACTAGTCAAGGAACCCCAAGAGTCCTGCATGGCTTTCATCTCATTCTTCACCATACTTCTCCATGTCGTTCTTGGTCTTCCCCTCTTTCTTTTGCCATCTGGGGTCCAGTGCAGTGCTGTTCTTGTGATTGACTGTGGATCTTTCCGGAGTACATGTCCAATCCATCTTCACCGCATTGTTGTAATGATGGTGACCATGTTCTCTTGCTTGCAGTTTCTTCATTGGATATCTTCTCTGGCCAAAATATTCTCAGTATTCGTCGGAGGAATATAGTGTGAAAGACTTAATTCTTCATTCCTGTGAGTTTTTCAAACTTTTTTTCGATTTTAGTGTTATTCAAACGGAAATAAACTGTGGCAAAAAGTAGTATTTACACAAAATATGTTCACAAACCGCACTTCCTGGAAAATATTTTCAACATATATTGCTTCAGCGTTTCGAATAAATGTAGAAATTATGCAAAAGAAAATTCAATTAGAGTGCATCATTTTTATTTAAATATCAAACGTTAAAATGCTATTTTCAGTTAATTGCCGACCGTAATGAAGTTTTTTCCCGCGGTGGTTTGCTATTTCTTTCCGCAGTAGACTGATTTCCAGCCTAGTCTATAGAACCCAATCTGTCCTTCTATTCAATCTATAGCTGAAGGTAGAAAAGATGGATTAATATGTGGCACCCTCTTACGTACGCATCCACACACTCACATACATCCATACATACCACACCAGTTTTGTCAAACAATGATTGGTTAATATATCACCAGTGCATTCATTACGAGACAGTTTACAAATCACTTTATTTTCAAGTAATCGTTTTTGTTCACTTTTGAGAAAAAAATGGATCAAACAGGCTATTTTTCAGTCTCTTCAAAGCACGCTCACTGATTGGTTAATTTCTAGTCAATCAAATTGTTTACGCGTGAAAACAGAGCTTTCCTGCGCAGGCATTCTGAGCCACCTAGTATCAATATAAGGAGCGAACCCTTCTCAGCTCCTTAGTGAGAATTCAGCTGCCAAACAAACCCCTGTCAGTTGAATACGCGCCCCTCACTCACACCTAATTAATATGCATGCTGGTATATAAACACACACACTTTTACTCTTTTATCTAGAACTTTCCGTAATGACATACTCATTCAGCAAGAGTTGACCAGAACCTTTTCTAAAAGCATTTTCTAAGAACATTTAAGTATATCTTGAAAATTTTTTTCTTGAACATTCAGAACATTTATTCATATTTGATTGAATTTTAATTTTACGACCAAAGAGAGTCACTTCCTGACTTTTTCCACTGTTCACTTAAATGTTAAATGCATGTTTTTTCTCTATCAACATTGAATGATTGTAAATTTGTTAATACATGTGTATGTTGTTACAATTCATCATGGTTATTCTTTGCGTGAGTCTTGTGTGATGTTTACTAATCCTAAATTTAAATGAATGCGATGGGCTTCTAGTCAATCAACTACTTTTCGTCAAACAACAGCAGACGTGATTAGTAGGTCCGCCACAAATACCTTTCCCAAGGGTCAGTCAGTTAATTGCCATACGTGATACACGCTTGGGCGATCATGTCTCGAAAGATACATGACTGACTGGGCAGAAGATTATCCCGCAGTAGGTTGCCATTGCTTTCTGCGGTAGACTGGTTGCCGACCAAGGCTATAGAACCCAATCTGTCCTGCTATTTAACCCATAACTGGAGGGAATAGACGGATTAATACCTTTCACAAGGGTATTTGCGCGTAAGTGAATGCAAGTAATACAACTTTGGGCGTAATTGAGTTAAAAGAAATCAGCTGGAATTCGAACTCAGCTTTATGATATCTCATTCGGAGCCGATATCCATTCTACCACAATGCAATAGTGAGTATAAATGATCTGCATTCGTTCGTGATATGGGAAGCTTGCATCAGTGAAGTTGACATTATCTTTTATAAACTATGTTCTTTATAGAAATAATAGAATACAAAAACAGTCGTCACATCCATATGTTGGATCGCTGAAAAGAGACTTTGATAACAAAGGACTCGGCACAAAATTTGAAACGGTAAGAACTTTGATTAGGACACTCTTGGTAAACAGATCAGCTCGCTGACCAGTTCACCTTGCAAACAGTTATTATTATAGTGAATTTGTTTCTCATTGTGTTTTCTACACATAGGCCATGTGCCAAACCAAGTTAAGCTTAATACATAACAATAAAAAACATGATACTGCTTATTGAAATATGAGTCCATGAGCTGTCAGAATTGCAAATAAACATCCAATCATTTGGTATTAAAAATACATGCTAAGAAAAGATGACGCGATATTGCTACATGATGTTGTTGATGAGTGCATTAATTTAAAATAAATCACTTTTTTTCAGTTTAAAACGGAATTTAATCCTACTTTTATAAATGTTCTTTTTATTTCAAATTTGGAAGCTTGAATTGATAATCAGTAACTCGTTTTTCATACTCGCTACTGCTTGAAGATGGCGACGTTTGAGGTATGCGGGGGACTAAATTGGTTCCGGGTTGCGATATTTTGTTACGTTTTAACCACGTGGATTATATTTTCAACTGTTCTATTTCCAACCTTGGCAAAAGCAATCACATCTGAATAATGTCATCCATGTTGCTTAACAAAAGACTAATATCTTTTTTCTTTACTATGTACCGTGTCCCTTAAGAATGTAGCAATCATATCTTTCCACAACGTAGCAGTTTTTGTAATTCTAAGCATAGTTTGTCGTCACGTTATCCTTCCTTGTTTATGTTCTGCCACATATTTATACTAGCTAAGGAGATGATTCTGTTTCACTCTGCACAGCTTATCTTCAGTATGTCCTCTTCAAGACTCCTTTCTTCATTCAGTCAGTTAAGTGCCATACGTGAAACACGCTTGGGCGAGCATGTCTTGAAAGTGAAAGTAAATATGAAATTAAAAAATACAGGGTAAAGAAGTTAATGAGACTTAAAAAATTTAAATATTCAAATATTCAAAGTAGATAAAAAATGTTGAGAAAATTAAAATTTTAAAATTTTAAATAAAAATGAAAATAAGGATTAAAAAGTAGAATTTAGAATTAAAAATTAAAAATTAAACTATGTAAGGAGTAAAAATAAAGGAGTTTAATTCATATTTATTAAAAGTAACATTGCGGGGAAAAGAAAGAAAGAAATACAGAAAGCATTAAGCAAACGTATAGTCAGGCAGTTAAATGCCATACGTGATACACGCTGGGCGATCATGTCTCGAAAGAGACATCACTGACTGGGCAGAAGATTATCCTGCAGTAGATTGCCATTGCTTTCTGCGGTAGACTGGTTGCAAGTCCAAGGTTATGGAACCCAATCTGTCCTGTTATTTAATCCATAACTGGAGGGAAGAGATGGATTAATACCTTTCCCAAGGGTATTTACGTGTCATCATAATTTATCCATCACACCCAATGGTGCACAGGGCAGCAACTTTTCTTGCTGTTTCTGTAACAAACAGCATTTTTACGGGTCAGGGTTGTTAGCCTTGCACCCAACCCCCAAACCTGGAGGACCGGTGGATCATTCTTGGTCCTTACGTTTACAGCACCTGGTATTCCCAAATGGTCACCCATTTAAGTACTGACCAGGCTTGATGTTGATTAACTTCGGTGATCGGACGGGAACCGGTGCATTCAACACGATATAGCCGTAGACATATTTGCGCGTAAGTGAATGCAATGAATTCAACTGGAATTCGAACACGGCTACCCGCTTTCTCGTTCCCAGCCGATATCCACTGCAGCACAACGCACATGTATGCCAGAAATTCCAACTGTCTCGTTCTGATTCTAAGTATCCATTTCGTTCCTATTTTCTTTAAAACTTCCGGATCGACCACATGACCCGACTATATTAGTCTCTGCTTCTTTCCGTAGAACCGTAACTTTGTTACCAAAAATCTTCTATTCATCATTGAGGAATTTGTCCAGCATTATATATCGTATAATATGACGGATATTACGCAGCAGTTGAACACTTTATTTTTAATTTTTGAAAAGTATGTTTCACTTTCTCAATATGCCTTCAAATTTTTATCATTTGCCCGTTGCTTTTGACAACACATTCTCTCGTTTAACAACTGAGTGTTAGTTTTTTTTTCTTCTCGCTTTCCTTTTCTTTTCTTTTCTTTTCTTATCTTTTTTTTTTTTACATGATGTAGAAATTCCTTGAGTTTTCCTGCTGTTTCATCTACGTACTTTGTTTAAACTACAACCAACAGTATAGCCCGGCGTAATGAAAGCTTTAAAACTAATCCATGGTCCTGGAGCTCAGGCTCAGCCTAAAGAATATTTGTGTGAAGTTTGATGAGAATCGGATAAAAATTGTGAATTTGTATAAAGGACATACTGACAGATAAACAGACACACACACACAAACATCTTGCCTTATATATATATATATATATATATATATATATATATATATATATATATATATAATCGATTTTTTGCACTATTGTAAGAACTCCAACCTTGAAACTTCTGAATTTCGTTTTTTATGTCTTTGTCTATAAGTGTATCAAATTTGATTAAAATCAGACCACTCCTTCTATAACCCTATTTTTTTATTATCGATTTTCGATATATATCGGGGGTACCTCAACACAAAACCTAGCTAAGAACACTCGCAGACGCTTATAGTACAACTGTGTAAATTTTCAAGACAATCTGTTCAGCTGTTTCGGAGTCTATAGGTAACACACACATTTATAAATAAGATTAGATAATTAGTAAGTCATACTTTAAGTAGTTCTACTTAAATACCAGGACGTAGGTTAGTCATTTCTTTCCGCTTTACTTTAATATATTGTTTAGGAATTCCCGTTTTTTCCTGGGTACAGTGTATGACGGTAAACTGAATCTGTCAGTCAGGCCTCTGATTGGGAGGTTGTGAGGAGCCTGGAACCACCTCTTGAGTGCTGTTGTTCCCAGGTCCACTCTGACCTGGAGGGGTGGCACCTGTTAGGGTCACAGCTATTTGCAAAACTGGGGTCAAAACACTATGAAAGTATAAAAAATAGATTTTTATAGATATATATACATACAAATATACATTTATAGAAAAAGATATACATTTTTGAAAGAAAAATATTGCCAACAATACATTTTTGAAGGAAAAAAAATTACCATTTTTGAATACAGAACTAGAAAACATCTTCAGTTTTATAAAATAAAAAAATAAAAATAAATTTTTCATCAAACTCTGACTAAATAAACCTTACTATAACCGAACATTAAAAAAATACCCTAAAACCCCACCTTTTTGTCATTAAATAACCCACAGAGGTGTTGGTATGCCGTTAAACAAAACTCAAACCCAAACCCAATACTTTTTCTTTCAGTCAAAACTGTAAAATCTTTCGCTTGCTATTATTAAACAAAAGTTATATCACCTGAAATTTTCTTTACTCGTTTACAAAATGTCTACGCAAAAATATTATCGCCAACCACAACCAACGATTCTAATAAGTTTTATAATTTATACACTGACAAAGAATAACGACATTTATTGACACAAGATCTAGACAGACGCATGTATCTAAGTTCAGAAGACGTGCATTCGTTCCACCCAAACAAAGTTCGGCCACAGGTTCTCAGAGCTGTTTCGATACTGCAATTCTGATTGATTTCTAATCTTCAACATGGTTGTTCGTTTCTGTGGATGTCCATCTGCTCTGGTCCATTTTTGTTTCTTCAGCACTCACAAAAATAACCTTTGCTTGAGACTGCAACTAACCCAAGCGGACTATTTTTCTCCTAGAGTGGCAGCCAACCACGGTTAGAGATTTCAGTCTGCCCTGTTATCTAACACATGGGATCGGAGAAGAGATGGATTCATACCTTCCCCACCTATGTGGATATATACCTTCTCTACACAGCTTCTCCAAGGTTATGTGTGTGAAAGTGAATATAATGATTTCGACTGTAATTCTAACTCTACCACATGCACAACTAATTACCATATGACACATTTAACACTCTGTCCAAATGGAAGTGTTCTACCTCAATTCTAATAAATACATCACAGTAAACCTTGACCAAAATAATTACTATTTTAATAAAATGAAATTATTTAAAAATACTATTTAACCATCGATATTTTGATTTTGTTCTAACATTAAATGAATGGGATCAAGCATGCAAAATTGTGAAAGTTGAAAATGTATACATATTTCAGAAATATTGTTTTTCACTGAGTTCGGAAAAAATCGAATATGATTATTATTTATTTTTTAATTAAGTAAAGATGCACATATTTAAACCTGAAAAAAGAAATTTTCCTATTTCATTTATGAAATAGAAGACGCTATTTTTTATTTTAATTTTAAAGATACAATGTCGAATTCCTTGTTTTTTGCTATATATCGTTTCTTTACAGCGATTTGTTTTTGTTTTTCTTTTATTTTGTGTTCTTTTGGTAAACCCACAAAGAAACAACACTGATCCTTGATTTACAAGATCGATCTTTCAGGCAAGTGACGCAGATTTTAAAATAATTTGGCAATAATCACGCCATTATGTTTAATCCTTTCCCAAAGACAAAATCGGATGTGAAAATATTCTGCTGACCTGTCGTGAGAAATTTCTATCCGAAACAGCCTCATTTCGACGTATCATAAAGTTAGCACGAAAATTCTTTGTTGCAATTACAGATTTACTATTCTTTAAAAAAACAAAACCCTTTCAACAGCAAACGCACAATGTGCAACTATCCAAGCCATAATGGTATCCATGAACAAATTTTTAAGATATTACGTAGATGAAGATACCATTGGAACTTGTCTAAGTTCATTAGCACCACACAGATGACAGTTTAAAATATTAGAGGCATTTCTGCAGCACACTATATAATCAAATGCGCTAACCTTGATCAGAAGCGAGATATGCAAAACTACCTCAGCTACAATCAAAATCAAATCTTCTTCAATACTTTAATGTCTTTTTTTAATAATTCTTTGATTAGAACAATTTCAAGTTTTTCTCAGATATATTATAATATTAAAAGTTGTAGAACATCCAGAAAGAACAGAATCTAGTGCACTGATGGTCTGAAGAAGTAACTAGCGACACATCGAAACATCGAAACATCATTTTTTTAAACAAAGTTTAGTTTGGCTTAAATCTAGACAATCCATACACCTATTGAGTATGGAAATCACTTCTTTTTTTTCTTCGGTGCCATTTCAGGAAGTAAAAGATCATGACTATCCTATCCCTTACGGCTCTTAGTAACTTTTTTTTTCCTTTGTCATCCATCCTATCCTTTTTCCATGAACTGTTTGCACAACTTGCTAAGTTGGTGCCGTCCTACCTCTTCTTATCTTTGCATCGATATGTTTGTTAAATGTCAAATTTTCCAAACCCTATTTCCTCAAGTCCAAGAAATTCCAACCGTCCCATCCTGATTCTAAGCATAAGTGATTTTTATTCTATTTTCCTTGAGATATCTTTGTTTTATACACGCTATTCTCAGTATAGTTCTGCAGAAAAACACTTCTGTTACCTCAAATCATCTCTTTATCTGTACAAACATTTTCCAATGATCATTGACATAGCAGTTTAATACACTTTTACTTATTTCTAGACTTACGGCCATATCACGTTGAATACACCGGTTCTCAATCGATCACCGAAGTTGAGCCTGGTCAGTACTTAGATGAGTGACTGCTTGGGAATACCAGGTACTGTAAGCATTTAGTGACGGATGTGCATTGTGGTGCAGTAGATATTGTCTCGGAAAGAAAAATCTGTGAGCCGAGTTCGAATTTCCGGTTGAATACCCTGAATTCACTTAAACACTGGTACCCTTGGGAAAGGTATTAATCCATCCCTTCCCTCCAATTATGAGTTAAATAACAGGGTAGGGCTTGAGGACCCTGGACTTAAAAACAAATCCCAATGAATCTTGATACACGAAAAGAAAAAGTATTACTAGACACAAAACTTATATAAAAAACAACAATAAATTTTTGAAAGAAAAAGGAATTATCAACAATAAAAAATAAAATTTAGTTGGCAATAAAGGACCCGCTGAGGTTGATATACCATAAAAACAAAACAACCAACCAACTTATGTCTAACAACTTGCTTTGCATTTGGAATGCATTACTTGCCATTTCAATGCGCCTTCGGATCTCGGTGTCACATTTTCCATCAAGAGACCCGAATAAATCCAGTTGAAGTTTGAGATCATTTGTTTGCACAGAGGAGGAGGGTTTGACAATATAGTCAAACTCTCCAGAACAATGAGATGGAATAGAGAACGACCTCTGCGCAAAACAAAAAAATGATCTGTAGAGAAAGAGCCACCGCATTCCTTTATAGTCAACAAGTGTTCACCAATGTCAGATTAGGGCATCTGTGAACACTTAGAAACAGGGCGGTGCTCAAGAATAGACCGGGGTACATGATGCGACAGGCAAACATCTATTCTTTGAATTGTCCGGCCTATGTAGTCGAAATCACACCTGCACTTAAATTTATAAACAACATTACGGACGAAAGGCTTGTGAATATTTATTATAAATTATAGTTTAGAACATATACAAATTATCATCTACTACAAAATACACACAATTGTGTAGGAGCTTGAAGAATATTTTCCTATGTTAATATTCTTCAAGCTCCTGCACAAACAATTCCCACAATCAAGCCCACTTCACAAAATATTTAACAAAAATACAGTGACAATAAGCTACAGCTGCACCGAGAATATGGCACAAAAACTAAAAAGGCACAACAGAAAAAATATCAACAAACAAGCGACGGTAAAATCACCAGATAATGAAAAAAATATATACATAGGAGTAACAGAAGGGCGCTGGAAACGAAAACATTACACACACAAAACATCCTTCACAAATAGAAAATACGCGAACAGCACAATGCTTTTTAAGTAAATCTGGGAAGTCAAAAACAAAAGCCAAATCACACGAAAAATAACATGGAAAATACGAAAAAGAATGTCGGCCTATATATATATATATATATATAAACGGACATGTCTCCCAGAACTACCATACGAACGCGGGTGTCCCTCAAGGCTCTATCCTAGGTTCTACGCTTTTCTGATCTACATTAATGATCTCCCTGATACCATAAGATCCCAAGTAGGTATGTACGCCGATGACACCACAGTTTACTCTCGCCTCGATCAAAAATCTGGTGTGGGCGACAAAGCTAACATTGCAGCCGAGCATGGAAAGGACCTCCAATCCACAGTGGACTGGGGCAAGAAATGGCTCGTAAATTTTAATGCTTCTAAAATGAAGCTACTATCAATTAATCATCATAGACAATCGCACCTACCTCCTATTAGCATGGACCAGGCTTGCTTCCCAGAGAGTAAAACACTACGCCTCCTTGGTTTCACACTTTCAGCGGACCTCAAGTGGAATGACTATATCGAATCCATTGCTAAATCTGCTGCTATGAAAGTCGGTTCTCGGTGTAGGGCCCGGAAATTTTTTCCGTTTGAATCTATCCTGCACATTTATAAATCTACCATCCGCCCGTGCATTGAATACTGTTGCCATATCTGGTCGGGTGCCCCTGCTATTCTCCTTGGGTTTCTAGACAAGGTACAGCGGAGGGTCTGTAATGTGATCGATACCGACTTAGCAGACCGCCTGCAGTCTCTCTCTCACCGGCGCGACGTGGCTTCCCTGTGTCCCTTCTATAAATACTTTCACGGCTTCTGCTCCGATGAACTTAGATCACAGGTGCTCCCTAGTTTCGAATTTGCACGAGATACTAGATTAGCAACTAGATCCCACCCTTTTACAGTGAAACCGATAAAATGCAACCGCATCTTCTACTCCAACAGTTTCTTTTCTCGCACTTCCCGACTGTGGAATTCTCTTCCACATGACTGCTTCTCCGACGGCTACAATCTCCAGGAGTTTAAATGTAAGGTCAATAGACACCTCCTAACAAACTAACTTCCATTCTTCCCACCCACCCAACTATCTATCACCCCCTTCTGACATTTCCTATATCTAAACACTCTTCCTATTTACCTTCCCCTATGTAACCCCAAGCGCAATAGTGGCAGTAGAATGCCTTGCTTGGGGTGAAATGATTATATATATATATATATATATATATATATATATATACATATATATAAGCATGCGGTGTAGATATTGAAGAATCCAAAGCAGTATCCTGTACATACAGTGGTAGGATAACTCTCTAAAAGAGCTCTAAATATATATGTATATAGATACATAGAGAGCAAATATAAGAAAAATTAAGGCAGACACGTTATTTCATGGTAAATTGGAAGTATAGGCTTATTTCAAGCGAACCATCATCAGCTTCCGACTTTATTATACAGAAGATTTTACACGAATGAAATTCACCTTGATGATGGTTCGCCCGAAATAGGCCACACTTCCGATTTACCATGAAATAACGTTTCTGCCTTAATTTTTCTTATATATATATATATATATATATCATATTTTGCAAGGAACAGAAACTAACCATTGTAGAAATAAAAACAGAAAGAGTGAACTCGGGTTTATAGTTCAAGTAACATGATTTTGTTAGCGGATAAACGTCCTATTGCACATGCGTACTTTACTTTTATGAGCTTAATTTATGAGCAAATTGCCCATAAATAATTTTTTGAGGAGAGAATAATGTATATTAATTTTCCAAAACTGTGCTTGCAGGGGGGTTAGCGAAATGCTGAGTCATGGCACGCTCTTGTCCCTTGTTGTTAGGAGCTGAGTCACATGAGAGATCGTAAATTTAAATTGGAAATACACAAGTGGCGTTGACTGCTTCGTGGCAGATCTAAGAAGACGCAATTTTTTAAAAATATTTTTTTATTTTCGCTTCGTTTATTTATTTTCTGGAATATTTTATTTTATTGTGTAAAATAATGGAATTGCAAAAATATATCTCATGACGAACAAAAAATATCGCTAAAAATTAATATATCAAATATTTATATATACTTATCACACACACTCTCATTCTCTCTCTCTCTCTCTCTCTCTCTCTCTCTCTCTCTCTCTCTCTCTATTGTTGTTTGGATAGATAACAAATATAGTCCGATGAGGTCCTGGAGGACGAAACGCGTCACAACTAAACTTTTTACACTTTGTAATACAATTTCCCCTATATATATATATATATATATATATATATATATATATATATATTTATATATATATATATATATATATATATTCAGTAATTATAACTTGGATATGTTACAATATCACTACAAAAGTAGCTATTTTGTTTCGACATTTCTTGTGTCTTGTCAAGTGATGTGGTTATTTTAAATTGAATTCAATTTTAAATAACCACATCACTTGACAAGACACAAGATGTGTCGAAACAAAATAGCTACTTTTTCAGTGATATTGTAACATATCCATATTATAATTTCTGAATAAATAATATTAGCTCTACTTTGTATTGAGCACTTTTTTAAAAATAGTGTTTCTTTGGACAAGGAATATTATTCTACCCATACTAGTATATATATATATATAATTTGTAAACGAGTTATTACGCGACCTAATTTTCTACCATTTGGTATCTTCAGACAATATTCAATGTGAGGTATTGCAATAATAGTTATTGCAAATTGCCTGAAGACACCACATGGTAGAAACATAGGTCGAGTAATAACTTGTTTACAAATGAAGAATATTGAAAAATTCTACAACATAATTGCATTGAACACTTTTTAATATAAATGTGTACTGTTCTAATTTTATTATAACCCAAAACTAAGTAATTAAATAATCAATATATATATGTATATATATGAATGAATGAAATAATACACAAACGACCAAGACTGACCAAACAATCTAACTCTCGACACCATTCTAAAATGTCTTTTAATCTTTTAATTGCTCAGGGCCGTAACATGTTGTACCACCAGTTCTGGCCTAGTCGTTCAATTTAAGTAACGTCAAGCAAGTTTTGTTAGTACCGAGATGGCTCACTGCTTGGGAACAGTGAAGCTGCAAGCTTGTGTATTTGTGTTTGGTATAATAGATAAAGGTTCTGTATGCGAAAACAGAGATTCTTGTTCAAAATCTGAACCAGTTCGTTATATTTACAGACGCAAAATTACCAATGGGAAGCGGCATGGAACCATCTTTTCTTCACCCAGTAGATAGACTAAACTATCGCCCGGTTCACACTCCACCCACGTCTATTGAACGGGTGAAGAGGCTCATCCCTTGTTTCCTGTTTAGGATGTGGTTTCCGGCTTTCTTTTTTCCAATTTTTTCACTCTTACGTTACCGCCTTGCTCGGGGTGATATGATTAAAAAAAAAAAGAAAATATATAAATAGCAGGACAGACTGGGCCCTGTATCACTGAGTGGCAACCAATCTAGGAGAATTAAATTTAAACTAGACTGAAGAGAGATGGCCAAGCCCAGGTGGGCTTCTTAAAGGAGCCAAAAGTCAGGATACTGTTGGAAACTCCTATTCCCAAAAAGCCAGCGATTGTAGCATCATCTGATATATGGCTTCATGTGCATCAGTACAGGATATAGTGCATGTAAAAACATTCATTGTAGGGGACAAGTAATTGTCAACTTCAAAAAATTCAATTTTACATTTTCTTATAACAAAAAATAAAAATAAAACTTAGAATTTACCGAATCTTCATACATCATTCTCGACGGGAGAATTCATCCATGTGTGTGTGTGTGTGTGTGTGTGTGTGTGTGTGTGTGTCTGCATATATATATATATATATATATATATATATATATATATATGTAGAACAGTCCAGAAAAACACCTATTTTGAAATAATTTTCAAGTAACTCTCTAACTTGTGTAATCACTGGGCCTGTATAAGATGAATATATATATATATATATATATATATATATATATTGCAGAATATTTTTCAACATTATCAGAAATAGAATGTTTGTAGTTAAAAAATACAATGTAGACATAGAAATCTACATTATAGGACGACTTTTTTGTTTCACACCTCATGTATTCTTCATTCATAGACTAACTCTATCTATCGATTTATTTCTCTCCCTTATTAATATATATCTGTAAATTCAGATAAAATTTAGAGGAAAAATAGCTATTTTCAACATATTATTTTAAGACATGCATTATCAACCCCGTTAAAACAAAGAATGAGGGGAAATTCTAATGCCAGGATTTGGTCTAGTAAAGGAAAGGGTTAGGGAATACTGGTAGTGGGTGGTATGTGGCTTGAACATTGGGTTAGTAATCGTAGGTAGGGAGGACGGTTACTGCTTAGCCAAAATTAAAAAAAACAGTTCTTGTGGCTAAAGGGAAGATTAAGTTTATTATTTCAATTTATATTAATTTCTATGACAATACATACTAATGATCTCTCTACGTTTATTCAGAAGTGCATTCTGATATTGAAATTTCAAAATGTTAATTTTTTCTGTAAAACATAGATTACATCTGTCTGTTTAGCTATTAGAGATCTTTGCCTTGCCTATCAGCTTCCACTTTATCTGCAGATTTAGATTATTTTCTTTTAATTCCCAGTATTTTCGGGAAAGGGCTGTTTGATATCTTAAATTAGGGTTAGTGAAGGTGTGCCTGTGTTTATAAAGTCGTTGCTTCCAAATTCCCGCCGACATTCCGATGCAAACATTATATTTCTCCTTATTTTCCTTAGAGTAGATGGTGGCCTGGTAGATCACACACACACACACACACACACACACACACAGATATATATATATATATATATATATATAGGGGGGGTCCTAAAAATGTAATCACTTTTTGATTTCGTCGTCATCTGGAATTATTTTTAAACGTGCATTTAATTTCATCTAACATTTAATTTAAACCGTTAATATCTTTGTGAAACTGCTGTCATATCTGGTCAGGCGACTTTGCTGTTCATCTCAGTGTTCTCGACAGGCTCCATAGGAGAATCTGTAATGTGATAGGTCCGGACTTGGCAGCTCGACTCCAGCCACTTTCTTACCGGCGGGATGTGGCTTCACCTCTGTCTATTCTACAAATATTTTCATGGCTTCTGCTCCGATGAACTTAAGTCACTGGTGCCCATGCCACATGAGTTTACTCGTGCAACCAGACTGGCAACTGGGTCCCACTCATTTACAGTTAGATCAACCAAATCTAGCCAACAATTCTAGTTCACAAGTTTCTTTTCTCGCACTTCCCGCCTGTAGAACTCCCTTCCACATGATTGCTTCCCTAACGTTTACAACCTCCAGGAATTTAAATGCGATGTTAATTCCCATCTCTTATCCACTTGACTCCAGCCCTTTCTACATCACCCTGTATATCTTGTTATTTTTCTTCCTCTCTACTTTCACAACTCTCTTCACACTTGCGTTTCCATCCTTCTCTTGCCTTTTCTCTGACACCCTCTGCAACTGGTCCGTTTTTCTCTTCACTCTCCTCTTGTCTAAACTTTTACTCTTATGTAGCCCCCAGCGTATCAGTGACGGTACCGCCTTGCTTGGGGTGAAACGATTAATAAATAAAAGAATAAACATTAATATTTCTTAATTTTAACTTTTACTCATATTTGTAAGTAAATAACACGGCATTTACAGTCACTTAACTTTTAGGACACCCTGTATATATCGTCTCTGTGTTTTACTTGTAGTAAAGTATCTATACTTTATGGACTACCCAATACCTTTCTCATCATCGGTCTTATGTTTGCTAATTTCATGTACTGCCCTCGATAACGTTCTTATATAGATTGTACTGAAATTCTTTCTGCAGTTGACCTGCTGGTCAATGAAAGCCTTTACGGTGATCGTTCCTCAACTGTATTTTCTTACTATGATCTTTTAACAACTTTCGCTAAAATCAAAAAATAATCACAGGTTGTGTATTTATATAATTAAATCTCTAGTCTTTGTAACAAACTATAAAATCCACGCTTGTCTGTTATTAGAAATAATTTTTCTAATCTTTTTTTTTAGAGTTCGTCCTGTTGCAGATTACTAATGCATGTTCTAGCCGACTACTAAATGTGGCTTCTGCTGTAATTTGGCTTTTACCCGAGCCTCCCCACACAGTTGGTATGTGGCTCATAGCCAATTTTTACGTGGGGCATTTCCGAACGCGTACGAATACTCCGTAGAACCAAGACCACACTATATAGTGAGGTCTTGGTAGAACCCGTATCGAGCTCTTGTTTATTTGCACTTGACGAGACCCCGCCCTTCGGTATAGACTCGTCTGAGTTTCTTTCTGCCCGAAGGCAGAGGGTCCGAAAAGGATAGGCGGCGTTTGCTGTCTCCCCTCGTCTCTTATTCCGTTCTCACACGTTTTATAACCTTTAATATTTGCAAATATTTTATCACTTTAAAGTCTGTGGGTAAAAGAAGAATATAAATGTTGGATACAGACGAAAATTCGTCTTTACAGATTTCTGCCCACTTACTTTACCACTACTCTTTGCTTTACTTTAATCATTCTTTGTACTTTACGTATCATCTGTAAATCTCGAGAGACCATGGGACCTTGCCTGGGATTTTTTTGGTATCATGTAGGAGCTAGGCCTGTTTTTTTTTTTCCAAATCTAGTGTAGGTAACGTAATCGATATTGCTTTTGCTTTTCTGTCGTTTCTGGTATTTTCTTTCCAATCCTGAACAGTATATTATAAAGGATTTACAGCTCCCCATGCGGTACGTCTCCCCTCTAAAGGTCAATGATATTGAACCAATGAAGGTCAGGCCCTATCCAGCTTTGCAGCTGCGGGGTCAGAACGACGTTTTCCTCTCTCTCTCTCTCTCTCTCTCTCTATATATATATATATATATATATATATATATATATATATATACTCTAAATATTTTTTAGATATTCTATAAATGCATGGGTAATACGTATTTCGCAGACAAACCTGATCGTCAGACCCAAATGATACAACATCTAATATTCAAAATAATCCAGAAAAAAATCCACACAGACACTCACGTGCACATATCGAGAATAGACATTTGTAACGTTAATCTACAAAAACATTTGCTCGCTCATTCAAAAAACACCACAGAGAGAAAGAAAAAGAAAAATATAAAAAAAATTAATAAACGGAAAGAAGAGAAAGAAAAAGAAAGGAAAAGGAAAAGTGAAGGAACAGTATAAAGAGAAAGGAAGTGAAAGTTAACGTCTTAGATCGACACCAGCGTCTACTGCAATTCATCTACTATTTTGAAAAACATGACATGAAAATTTAACCTTAAAATTTAGTTATAAATATAATTGGATATATTTACGGTAAAAAATTAATTTTAAATCATACTTTTTAATGCAAATTAAAATATAATCACGAGTAGTATTATATTATAAATATAGTTAAAATAAAACAATAAAAATTAAATACGTATTACCCATAAAATTTTAGAATAACTAAAACATTTTCTAGATTATATTACTCTGTTAAATTAAGTAAGTAAATTGAACATTGAGTTCTTTTGAGTTCGTCTCTTTCGGAATTTACCTGACTTAAATACAAAATATTCTACTATATATATATATATATATATATATATATATATGCGTGTGTGTGTGTGTGTGTGTATGTGTATATCAATAGATATGTTTGTCTCTGTGAGTGTTGCACGGCAAAAAACACGAAACGCTTAGAATTTCGAAGTCTTCTCCTCCTTGGGAGTGGAATCAAATCTGTACTTACCACTTCAAGCCATGCATGCTGCCATCTTCCTGATTATAAGTAATAATATATATAAATATATACAAAATAGTGACTATTTCTTTCCTTTTTTGTGGAAGAGCATACACAGCTGGTGAACCGGATGTTACTCGTGATTGGACAATAAATAGCCAAGAAGAGTCGTATGGCGAGTGTTTCCGAAGATGGAAAAAGTTATAGCTGATGGAAGGTACAGAAGTTGATACCCGATCAGTATCGGTTGGGTCACCGTGGAGAGGAGGTATGAAATTGAAAGCCCAGAAACCCCTAATGAACCTCGGCTAGAAACATCACTGATGATGTGTACTGAAGCATCCAACAGAATTATTTTATTTTTACGAAATATCTTTTAGTCACTAAATATCTTTTAGTCTAATATCTTTTAGTTGATTTCCTGGTATCGATAACAAATAAGATTTTTTCGTCGTAAACTGAATTTTGAAGGCTAAATAAGTCCTCTGAGTAAATGGTATCATGGCTGAGACTAAGAACTACAATTATACCTAGTTAGAGCCCAACCCGAAGCAAAAACTATAATAAAAGAGCTGAAAAAAAAGACAGACATACAGGCAGATAAACAGACACACACACACAAACATCTTGCCTTTTATATATATATATTATCGATTTTCTGCACTATTGTAAGAACTGCAACCTTGAAACTTCTGAATATCATTTCTTATGTCTTTGTCTATGAGTGTATCACATTTGATTAAAATGGGACCACTCCGTCTATCACCCGATTTTTTTCGATTATCAATTTTTGATATTTATCGGGGGGGTATCTCGACACAAAACCTAGCTAAGAACACTCGCAGACGCTTATAATACACCTGTGTAAATTTTCAAAAAAATTGGTTCAGCCGTTTCGGAGTCTATAGGTAACGGACACACACACACACACACACACACACACACACACACACAGAGACACACACACACAGACAAAGTTCCATTTATAAATAAGTTTAGATCACTTTACTTTCTTTCTTTCGGTTCTATTTTTCTTCATACTTCCTCGTTTCATATTCGTTTTCTTCATCCTTTTCCTTCTTGCTGACCTTTCACTTCAACTCTAGTTGCTTCTTTCCCTTCAGGATCTGATGGTCATTTTTCTGGCTCATTATACTCTTACATTATTCACGCAATCTACATCCCCAAATTTTCCGTTTTCTTCTAGCAAATCAAATAATACCGTAACATACACACGCTTGATTCAATTTTATATTGTTCCAACGAAACGATACTGAATACACAAAATAAAATAATATTCTGTTAAATGAAACAAATAAAACCAAATTAATTTCTATCAATCAAAAATTATTTTCCTTCCATTTCAATAAAACCATCAGGAGTCAAAATAAAATCTGATACTCATTGTCTAAACAAACCTTGTTTGAAGCTCTCACTTCTCGAACAAGCAAGATCTCGCAATAACAGATAAAAACCCACGAGAATACGTCGGACATTTTAGCCAATCATGAAATCTTTAATTCATTTTCACCAGTCTCCTTCTTTGATTTATTTGAGGATTTTATACCAGAACTTCTTTTTGTTTGAAAAAAAAACCCAAAAGTTGGCGCAGTGGCTCTTAAATGTCACTAAACATTTGGTAATTAACGGATAAATTATATCCAAAGAAGCGTTGCAATCCACTTGAGGCTGTTCAGGCACAAAGCAGAAAGAACGTGCTTTGTTGTAAATACGATTGTATTCTCGCTTTGGTAATTCGATAGTCTGTAAACTTGATATAAATATAATGTGTGTAATCCTTTGCCTATGGGCCAAACATCGAAAACAAAATCAAGTGTTAGTATTTATTTCTCGTAGCGATCAGTTCAATTTATAATATCAAAGACTATAAACGTCAACATTAGTGAATGCGGGTAAGACGGGCGCTCATGTGTGTAATGTGTGGTTGTAATAACATAGATGTTTTATCTGCATCTCTGCAGAAATAACCTATATCTGTGTATGCGTATGTGCGAGTTTATTAATAGCGATTTATACCCGCCAAAATAGTTATTACCTATGAGAATAAAACATTTTATATGGATGTGTTATATTTAGAAATATAGAATTATTGTTTGTATATATATATATGTGTGTGTGTTTTTTAGGTGTGCTGATTCACTGAAAAGAAACTACAAGACTTTCTAAAGAAGGTAGCTGAAGAAAATCGAAAGAAAGCACTACAAATAAACTACAAAACCGAATGTATCAACAGCAAACAGAGGAACCCGAAATGCTAATTACAGGTTGGGGATACTAAAATCAAGCAGGTTCAAAGATTTAAGTACTTGAAAAGCGTTCTAACAGAAGATGGAAAGTGCTACACTGAAATCCGAAGGCGAATTGACATGACGAAGGAGGCATTCCAAATGTTAAGCAGAGTATTAAAAGACAGGAAAATTTTGCTAGAAACAAAGAAGAGAGTTCTTGACTGCTATGTGATGTCTGTTCTTCAGTAGGCCTGTGAATGATGGACAATATCATCAAAGATGAAAGAAAAACGTGAAGCAGCTGAAATATGATTCTGCTGAAGGATGCTGCGAATATCATAGATCGAGCAATTATGAAGTTTTAGAAAGGTAGAAAGGATGGAAATGAAAAGGAAATTAATATTGAGTATCAAGAATAGACAGCTAAACTTCCTAGGAAATATGATGAGGAAAGAAAGCTTGGAGAATCTGATACTCACATGTCAGATAGAGGGAAAAAGAGACAGGATAAAACAGCAGATAATATATTTAACGATCCTGAGCAAGGAGATGACAGAGCTGAGTTTTGGTTGTGCAACCGGAGAAAGCGTGCTAAGAGCCACTGGGAAGGGAGACGTAGAAGGCTATGATCACCTACGTCCTTAAGAGACATGGCATATAGGAGAAAAAGATGAAAACAGGAAAAAAGAAAATTTAATTGAAAATAAAAAGCAAGAAATAAACAAACAAAAAAGAACGGAAGTTAAGATATCTGAAAGAATGGAACGAAAAACTTTATACAACTTCGAAACATCGATCCGAAAATATACAGTAACGGCCATAATATAAGGAACGGTAACAACAAAGACATAAATATGTGTATTACTTAAAAAGTAATGCATGATTAGCAATGAAATTTTTACCGAATAAAGATTAGTGTATAATGCATAAATATTATACAAAGTTACAAATATTTACATAATAGTTTGTTTTTTTTTAAATAAAGATTAAATGGAACAAAGGAAATAAGCTACTAGATAAAAGTTAAGGAACGATCTTGTTAATATTTGATTGTGAACAAAATATCAACAAAATTTAATATTTGGTAAACATCCCCTTATTTCTCAATGACTTCTCTGCATCGTCGACCACATGATCTAATTAAATTCTTGCAAAAATCAGCAGTAATTCTCTACCATTCGCCTTTCAATAACTTCCATAGATCATCCGGGTTTTTCGGGTTTCTTTTCTGAGGCCTTTCTCCAATTATCTTCCAAACATTTTCTATTGGATTCAGGTCGGGGCTCTGGGCTGGCCACTTCATTACGGCGAGTCCTTCTTCTTCAAATAAAGCCATAACCTTCTGAGCCTTGTGGCAAGGTGCATTGTCCTGCATGAAAATAGGAGACTCATAAAGATTATGGTGTAATCTTGGTACCACGGGCTGCTAAAGAAGCTTTTTGTAAATCTCAGCATTGATATTGCTATGTACGTAGATGATAGGGCCAACTCCTGCAGATGAAATCATTCCCCACACCATCACACTGCCGCCACCAAGCTTAACGGTTTCCTTGACACAAGAAGACTGTCTTTCACCTGTTCTACGGCGTACGTAAGTTTTGCCCTCAGAACCAAATATAGTAAACTTGGACTCGTCACTGAAATGAACTGTATCTCATTGTGCGTCAGTCCAAACAACCTGTTCTCTCGCATACTCCAGGCGTGCCCTTTGGTTTTGCTTTGAAATGAGAGACTTCGAAGCTGGAATACGGACATGCAATCCTGCATTTTTTAACCTGCGAGCAACCGTTTTCCTTGAGATCTTATTATCTGTGCCTTCATTAAATTTACGGATAGTTGATGTAGCACTTTCAAAACGGTTTTTTGAAGATATTTTAACGATTCTTCGAGCTTCTATTTACAATGTTTTTGGTAGTCTGCAGGTTTTTGGTTGTACATTTAACGTTTTAATGAACACTATCAGAAAATAACGTTTTAATGAACACTATCAGAAATTTCTGAAATTGATTTTTTTCTAAATAGCGATAATGAGTTTTTTTTCTTTAAAAAAGAACGTCTTGCGTGTATAACTTGCCATATTGCTTAAAAATAAACTCCTAATGATAAATTAACTTTATTGTGGAAAAGCTCCATCGAGTTTTTTGACAATGTAAATTAAAAGTTTATGCAAATTTTTAACATCGTTCCTTAACTTTTGTTCAGTAGTTTTGTTTATTTCCTTTGTTGCATTTAATCTTTATTTAAAAAAATATGATGTAAATTTTTGTAACTTTGTATAATATTTATACATTACACCCTAATCTTTATTCGGTAAAATTCCATTGCTAATCATGCATTACTTTTTAAGTAATACACATATTTATGTCCTTGTTTACGTTTCTTATATTACGGCCGCAATTGTATATACATAGTTTTCTGCATACAGACCTGTGAAACATGTCACCGTCAGTGTGGCTAGACGACCGATTGCTTCAAACTGGGATTAAAACAACCGATTGTGTATCAAACAGAGACTACCCCTAAGGTATCAGTGCACGGGGTAGATTTTAGCGTGTTATATACATAATGTAGACAAACGCCAGTAGCCCAAAGTGTTCAATTCATACCGGAAGAACGATGCGCGCACACACACACACACACACACACACACATACATATATATATATATATATATATATATATATATACTCCCATTTGCCAGCCGATTGAGCATTATGAAGAAATGGTGGACTTAAACAGTAGCTACTCACCGCTATTTGCGCATCATTCATTCAGTAATGAATTTGAAGACTCACAGCTACTATCGTGTGTTTACATTGTGTATATAACACGCTAAAATCAGCCTTCCTCTACCGAGTGCCCATAGCTTAGAGGTAGAATCGCCGGCAGATGCTAATTCAGTCGGGTTTCAATCCTGGCTAGAGGCAATAGGATGTCTAACCGTACTGATGAGCTGCGAAACAGGACCGTCTACGGATGAATATATATATATATATATATATATATATATATATATATATATATATATATATATATATTCTTAACAAAGCTTAGGGTGACATTCGTGAAACGAAGGTTCAGCCTTTTTAACCAAGCATCTTGTTTCTATCCAATATATGTATCGCATTAATGAAAATGTCTCTCAAAAGATAAAAACGTATTTGAAATATTATTGATAACTTTGTTTATTACCATTATTAATGTTTCAGCTTGAAGGCACGCTGTCAAGCAGCAAGTCTATTTCCCTGGACCGATTTGGGTTTGTGGAACATTCACAGTGTCAAAATGTGTCAGCAAGATTGCCAGTACACTGTGCAGACGTTAGTTATACATCAGATATATACCCAACCAAAGCCACACCCAGTTTTACATTCAGAGTTGTTCTTCTGCTATACTAGTTACCATCTATGGCTAAATATTCCAAACTGCATTACTATTTAACCCTTAATTTGACACAGAAGAGATTGATTTGTATCTTTCCCAAAGGTATGTGTGTAAAAGTGTAAGTAACAGTTGTGGATTCTTGTTGAGAAACCACACAAAATAATAAACAACAAAAACAGATATTGAGATAGAAAATGTAAGTTATATTGAATAAAAATCTACAAACTGGAACACGAGTTAGTCAGTTCAGGAATACTAGGAATACTGTTAGTAGAAATCAATATATACAGTCTTGTAGTGAAGAAGTATGTCCGGGTAATGAGTCTATATCCAAAACAACTCCAACTTAATACGTACCAACAAGCGGCAGTACAACAATTTAATTATTTAAATTATTTAAAAATGTGTAAATTAATGGAATTTATCAATTTTAATTAATTTAATGGAAGACAAAAATCTGGTGTAGGCGTCAAAGCTAACCTCGCAGCCGAGATTGGACTGGGGTAAGAAATGGCTAGTAAATTTTAATGCTTCGAAAACGAAGCAACTCTCAATTAACCATCATCGACAATCTCGCATACCTCCCATTAGCATGGACCAAGCTTGCCTCCCAGAGAGTAAAACACTACGCCTCCTTGGTTTCACACTTTCAACGGACCTCAAATGGAATGACTATATCGAATCCATTGCTAAATCCGCTACTATGAAAGTCGGTACTCTGTGTAGGGCCCGGAAGTTTTTTCCGTCTAAATCTATCCTGCACATTTATAAATCTACCATCCGCCCGTGCATTGAATACTGCTGCCATATCTGGTCGGGTGCCCTTGCTGTTCTCCTCGGGGTTCTCGATAAGGTTCAGAGGAGGGTCTGTAATGTGATAGATACCGACTTGGCAGACCGCCGGCAGTCTCTCTCCCACCGGGGAGACCTGGCTTCCCTGTATCTCTTCTATAAATACTTTCACGGCTTCTGCTCCGATGAACTTAGATCACTGATGCCCCCTAAATACGAATTTGCACGGGATACTAGATTAGCAACTAGATCCCACCCTTTTACAGTGAAACCGATAAAATGCAGCCGTAACTTCTACTCCAACAGTTTCTTTCCTCGCACTTCCCGACTGTGGAATTCTCTTCCAAACGATTGCTTCCCTGACGGCTACAATCTCCAGGAGTTTAAATGTAAGGTCAATAGACACCTTCTAACACACTAACCTGCTCCCATTCTATCAAGCACTCTTCCCATCTGCCCAACCCTCATCCTCGCTATCCTTACTCATCTGTCACCTATCTCCTGTCATTCCCTACGTCTAACCACTCCTTCTCTTTACCTTCCCCTATGTAGCCCCATGCGCAATAGTGGCAGTGGAATGCCTTGCTTAAGGTGAGATGATTAAAAACAAAAACAAAAGAAAAACTACTCAACTTTGCAACTCTCTTTGCAACTAGTCCTCCTCGGTATTTACTAACCTTCCCACACAAGGCTAGATGTAACAAATGGTCTTTTTATTGTGGGTCTTCCCGGCCATATAGCCAGGCCAAAAATATCTGTCTATTTTTCCCCAGTCGTGATTCTACCCTTCGGCGGTACCACGACTGGGTTAGTGCTCTCTGCTCGGAAGTAGATAGTGCTCTCCACCCGAAAGCAGAGAGCTGATAGTTTCATAGAGTACAAGGGTACTCCTCGGTATTTACTAGCCTTCCCACGCAAGGCCAGATGTGACACATGGTCATTTTATAGTGGGTATTCCCGGCCATATAGCCGGGCCAAAAAATGTCTGTCTATCATTACCGAGTCGTGACTCTACCCTTCGGCGGAGCCCCGACTGGGTTTGTGCTCTCTGCTCGGAAGCAGAGAGCGCTCTCCACCCGAAAGCAGAGAGCTGACAGTGTCATAGTCGAGTACAACAAGGGTACTCCTCTGCCGTACTCTGTATAGGCAGTATTATATGTACACATCAGGCGAGTCCATTCTTATGCGCAAAAAGGGGTGCTCCCCAACAGTAACCATCTCTCCAGAAATTCGAAATCGACTCACCTGTTTCACGTTGCCTGTAACAATTACACAAACACATTGCGTTTTTTTTTTACTCACGCAAGCATTAACTCATAAAATATCATGATCATTTTTTTTCTTTTAATAACAGCGCCGCAGAAGCAAGAAGACGTTTGATATAATGATTGAAACAGACCAGGTAATTGCGGTTGTAAACAAGAAACATTACCCTGAAACAGTGGTTCTTAGCCTCTTTTTCTCTATCGTTCATTTTCAGATATTTGTTCGGGCAGACATCCAGTATGTTAAGAACTGCACGACTAATTGGAGAAGAATTAAATGCAATAGAGTTAATTTATATGTTTACTTAAAAGGCACTGCACATAAATCGAATATGAAAACTATACAGGAGAGAAAGGATTCTGGAAATGTATTATCATATGAAAATCATTACATAGTAATTATAATGGTAATAATAAGCTTAACGGTTTTCTTATAAGGAAATATTCAGCATTCCTTTCCCGAACAGACCGCGCCACTCTCGGTTACAATTTATAATGACTATGTTGAAACAAATTTTGAGGGAAATAGATTTACTAACTGCTATTGCAAAATATTTATCTGCCTCCCCACGTAAATGAAATGTGGCACGAGGCCATTTTAAAGTGGGATCTGCAAACCTTTAAGCTCGGTTAAAAATATCTCATAGACGCTTCACAATGAAGGGTCAGGGCTGATAGCAATTTTCCCCAGACGAAGCTCTACCCTTCGGCTGAGACCCGTCTGGGTTCCTTCTTTCCGGAGGCAATGAAGAGGACAGTTACAAGCCAGTCTGACACGAGACTGAGTCGACGACTTCCGAACAGTTTCTTTTACCCAGTTTGACTTACAAGAAATATGTTTTTAGTCGAGAAAAAGCGTATATATATATATATATATATATATATATATATATATATATATATATATATTCTTAGCTAAGCTGTCAAAAAGCGTTGGAGTAAATTGTGGCCTCTTCTGCAGAAAAAGACGCAGCTCTAAATCCTACTCCTGGACGCTTTTTCTATTATATAAGTTTTCACGGGTATGCAGACCTGTATTTGAAATAAATATCTACTCAAGCACCTTTGTCTGATAAAAATAACTAATAATAACTATAATAATTATATATATATATATATATATATATATATATATATATATATAATTACATTATTATAATATTATAATAATATAATATAATAATATATATATATATATATGTATATAAGTGCATGTGTGTTTTTATGTATGCATATATATATATATATATATATATATATATAACAATCGAAGCATGAAACAATGAAACCTGTGCGTTTGTCATTCGTTTATCTTATTGAATCCGGTTACTTAAGCAATGTGACGACCTTGTTTTCAAGAAAGGAAAACACGTTCCGTTCTATCTTGAATAGGAAATACGTATACAACATGTGTCAGACTGAGCAAGGTTGACTTTATGGCTGGTCAGAGGTAAACGTTGACATTATGCTATCCTTTGGTGTTTTAGTGAAACATTTTGACTACTTTGATCTTATGTGTTATCTGCAGGGAGGGTATATATATATATATATATATATATATATATATATATATGCGTGAGTGTGGGTGAAGGCTATCAAGCTGACCATTATGCCTAATAGTCAATTACATTAAACAACGGTGAAATGAATAATTGTTTGAATTTTAGTCTGACTACACATACATCTCTTTCTATGTGTATATATATCGAATAGTGTCAGTATCCATTCAATTATGCTTAGGGATAGATAGATAGATAGATAGAGAGAGAGAGGGGGGAGAGAGAGAGATGTTCGCATGGGTTATCGTACAAGAGAATATACAGTGGAAGGAAAAATGGTTATAAAAAAGAGAGAGCTAAGCACATCAGTCAAAAGGATTCGGACCGAATCAGTATGTAGACCAAAGAAAAAAAAACCTGAGACGAGTAATCAACTAACAAAATATTTAGGTAGAGCAGAATAAATAAAGTATACCTTGTGAGCCAACAAACCTACCAAGTTTTCACTGCTAAATTGAAACCTTCGTAGGTTTATTGGCTCACTAGGTATACTTTATATATATATATATATATATATATATATATTATGATAGCAAATGAATGTTATTATAAGTAAAAACCGTTATAAAGATTATATTAATCTGGCATAGGTCTACGGTTTTGAAACACATATTACGTAGAAAATTTATTACAAAGGACACATGGCTTGAGAAACGTGTTTGTTAGTAATCTTGCAGTATATACCAGGCATTTTTATCTATCAGACAGATGGATAGATAGATTTACTTTGCTTTAAAAATGGATGAAGGTGAAAGTACTGGAAATATATCCCATGTGGTTTAGTGCAATTTTTTATCTTGTTCTTTCATTGTTATGTGACTACCAAACAGCAAATATTCATTGAGTTCTTTTGTCTGTAGGCGAAATGAAGCATTGCGTCTGAGAGAAGACAAAAGAAAACGATCCTATTTATAACGCTCCGAAATGCTTGTTCCGCTGGAAGAAAGAAGCAAAACCCTTTGTGAAGGAACGCAAAATAGAAACCTTAGTGAAATTTTGTCGAGATTATTTAAATAACAAGAGCTGGTCGTTATGCTAAGAGCCGAAAGTATGGTGTATATTCATCAGCTTAAGCTTGAGTTTTGTTGCTTACTATGTTTAGATTGTTTTTCCTATGTCTAGATTGGACGACCCAAGAAAAGTGTGGATGTTATTATTTGTAAGTGCTACCGTATTGTTTACATCAAATTAAATTATATATAATTACGGTTATTTTATGTGTTTTGATCAAAACGCATCGGGACTAACTTTTTTAAAAGAAAACTACGATTTATATTTTTTCGACATTTAATCTCATTCGAAATAGTCCTCTTCTAAAGTCACACGCTTTATTCAGCATTATGTATGTTGTGGAATCTCCCCTTTTTTCTATGATAATGGACTCGAATTGAGTATATATATACGCCTGCCATAGTTAGATACAGTGACTGCTTCTTATTTTACCGAGAGATACCGAAGTTACACAGAGAATACCGCTTCAGTAGTCATAGTAGCTCTGAGCTCCACTCATATAGAATAGTATTACTCGGACATACTAATTTCAGCACGGTTTCACTTCAAAGACATATATATATATATATATATATATATATATATATATATATATATATATTCCTTACTAAACGTATTCCTGGATTACTAACCAGCGTTCCAGTTTGTATCTTTACGTTTAATATAACTTATTTTTCTATCTCAAATATCTGTTTCGTTGTTCATTATTTTCTGCGGTTTCTCACCCGGAATCCATAACATTTTCCTGGGACTCTTTTTTTTTTTAAGGATAGCAGCTAACTTGCATTCTTTTGGATTTCTTCAATGTCTATAAATCTTGTTCTTTTCAAGTGGGATTTGATTTTTTTAAGAAGAAAAAGTCACACGGGGTGAGATATTGTGTATGATGCTCGTCGGACATGGGGAATGTTATACGTGAGGAAAAACTGCTGCGCAAGCCATGGGCACATATGTTTCGTGGTGAGATAACCACAATCTACACCTTTTTTTCTTAAGCACTGCTGTAAACAACGAACGCTATAACGTTATATGAGTGTGCACGAGAGAATTCAAGATCAATCTGGGCCAAGCGTTTTCACTCTGAGTACTTAGCATAACAACAGGCCCGATAATTTTTAAGCAACCTTCGTATATGCGTCTGACAAACGGAGATACAATAAATAAAATATTTTCAGTACTAATTTCTTAAAATAAATTTTAACAAATAATTTAGCAAGAGAAATAATATTTTTTTTCTTAATTTAAGGACTAGTTTTGATTTACAGTATTTACATTATTCGGACTATTATTCTCATCCTTGTTGCCTTTTGTACGACGTTTTGGCCGTTATAGTCTCCGGACTTCTTCAGGTGCTAGGAATTTCGAACCGACCCCTTTGTTATAATCACTGATTTTAACAAAGGGTTCGGTTCGAAATTTCTAGCACCTGAAGAAGACCGGAGTGTACAACGACCGAAACGACAAATGGCAACAAAAATGAGGACAATAGTCCGAATAGTGTAAATACTGTAAATACTACCTCATCTGAGAAATATAGACAAATAGAATGATCTATTATTAAACGTCGTACAAATGGCAACAAAAATGAGAACAATAGTCCGAATAATGTAAATACTACCTCATCTGAGAAATATAGACAAATAGAATGATCTATTATTAAACCTCCTACAAATGACAACAAAAATGAGGACAATAGTCCGTATAATGTAAATACTGTAAATACTACCTTATCTCAGAAATATAGACAAATAGAATGATCTATTATTAAACGTCGTACAAATGGCAACAATGATGCGGACAATTGTCCGAATAATGTAAATACTAACTAATCTCAGAAATATAGACAAATACTTGTTTTGATTTATTCATTAATTGATTTTTTTGTTCAGCTTATCAAACCTTCTGCCGATTATTTCAAGCCTGAATATATTTTTAGTGTAGGATTTATTGAAACAATAATCATTTTTAATAATACACGTTCTACTAATTAACTCCTAGCTGCTTAGAACAACAAAAGAAGCTTGATTGATCCATTCATTTTTTTGCAGCTTATCCACCCTTTGCAGGTTATTTAAAGTCAGAATGTATTTTTAGACAGGAATGTTTTTTTGAGTTAATAATGATTTTGTGTTACAAGTCTTACTAACTGACCAATAGATGGGAGAAAGATGTGAATTCATAACTTTTGCAAAAGAATTTGATCATAAATGAATATAATGAACCCAACTAGATTTGAAATTTGGTTCTCTGATTTCCAATTCCAGACCGTTATCTATTAAACCAGCCGCTCATTCAAACCGACAGCACCAGGTATTCCCAAGAGGTCACCCATTTAGGTACTGATCACGAACGATGTTACTTAACTTCATTGATCGAACGAGAACCGGTGCTTCTATAAGATATGGCCGTAAACCTTGATTAGTTTTAAATATGCTGTTTAGCACCAACATATTTACATATAAGATGTAGATCCATACCCGTATACCATTTCGAGAGGAGATTGCGAATCGCTGACATTGCTATCGGCTATCCTATATCTACAAATATCCCCCAATTGAATAAATATTGACGTCCGACAGCGCTTCTCAGCTAACTATCCTATTCCACTAATCTTCATATCATCTTGTTCTTTTCAATATGAATCAACGCTGTCATAGCTACAAGCGAGAGCGATAGTCGAGGTGACTGGTGTCGGTAGGGACCTGGCTCAGCAGCGCAGGTGTATTGGGGTTAACTGCACGAAGCGTTGATCCTGCACCGAGGACGGAAACAGGCTGTGCTGAAACTGACCAATCCGCCGGCGATGCCGTCAGCCGTTGCTGCGAGAAATCGTAGCCTTCGTGCGAAAATTTTCTGTCACTTCGGAGGAAGGTGAACAAGGTGACCGCGAGGCAATATGAAAAGTACGCGAAAGTGTTATTGGCGCGCGTGTGGACACAAGTGCTATCTTCTATAAAAACGAAAAAGATTATATAAAGAACAAATATTAATAATGACGTCAACAGGGGGTACCGCCATATTAAAAAAAAACTACACTGTGTGCACATTCAACATCAGTCAGTTAAGTGCCATACGTGAAACATGCTTGGGCGATCATGTCTCGAAAGAGACATGACTGAATGGGCAGAAGATTATCCCGCAGTATGTTGCCATTGCTTTCTGCGGTAGACTGGTTGCCAGCCAAGGCTATAGAACCCAATCTGTCCTGTTATTTAACCCATAACTGGAAGGGAGAGACGGATTAATACCTTTCCCAAGGGTATTTGCGCGTAAGTGAATGCAATGAATTCAACTGGAATTTGAACTCGGCTCCCCGATTTCTCGTTCCGAGCCGATATCCACTGCACCACAACGCCCATCCGCACTTTTAGTTAAAAGTGAATGTTCCCGCTAATATAGCGCTACTTCCATGGGAAATGTTCTGACGGGCTAGATGCACTAGTATCACTAGTTCAGACCTTTACAGCTACGGACCACAATGCCGCATACACAAGGTTAATAAACAGCGGCTCAGTTGAGGAATCGGAGAACAAAGTTCGAATTCGAGTGCTAATATCCATCTCTTCTCCACCATCAACTATGGGTAAATAGCAGAACAGGCTCGAATCATCCTCATTTTCTTCGTATTCCGTTAATAAGAACGTAGTTCGCTTCGAATAGTTTCTTCCCGAGAAGAGATGCTTCCTCGATGACCACATTCTTAACCTCTTCAATTCTATAGCCTCGATTTACCGGGTTCTATTGACTTAGTCTCCCAAAGCAAGAATTGAAAACCTACTGCGGGGAAAATCTTCACACCACATGCGGCTGGGTCTATTTGTAGAGCCAAAAGTTCCCATAAAAAGTTTTCTAGAGAAAAAAACCGGCTCAATTCGCCCAGGGGGAATGTCGTCACAAGTACAAGGTTCGAATCTTTGTATTCCGTTAATAAGAGCATAGTTGGCTTCGAATAGTTTCTTTCAAAGGACAGACTCGTGAAGATATACTTCCTTGATGACTACAATCTTAACCTCTTTAATTCTATAACCTCGATTTACCGGGTTCTATAGCCCTAGTCTACCGAAGCAAGAATTGAAAACCTACTGCGGGGAAAATCATAACACATGCGGTTGGGTCCATTTGCGGAGCCAAAGATTCCCATGAAATGTTTTCTCGAGAAGAAGCCGGCTAAATCCGACCAGGGGGAATATCGTCACAAGTACGAAGTTTGAATCTTTGTAATCCATTAATTAGAACATAGTTCGCTTCGAATAGTTTCTTTCAAAGGACAGACTCGAGGAGATATACTTCCTTGATGACTACAATCTTCAATTCTATAACCTCGATTTACCGGGTTCTATAGACCTAGTCTACCGAAGCAAGAATTGAAAACCTACTGCGGAGAAAATCTTCACACCACAGGCGGTTGGGGACCATTTGTGGAGCCAAAAATTCCTATGAATTTTTTTCTTAAAGAAGAAGTTGGCTCAATCCGCCAAGGAAGAAGGTCGTCACAAGTAAAAGATTCGAATCTTTTTTATTCCGTTCATAAGAAGAAAGTTCATTTGGGATGGAATTTCGATGGGAAACTTTCAAGATCATTATGACCCTAACAGTGTAAATTCTACCGTCAATCATTATCCGTTCTATATATTCTAATAATCAACTATTTTTACATCCCTAAAACAACCACATTCAATAATCCCCCAACATTATGTTAGCACAACCACATACACACACACGCACAAACACACACATATGAATATATATATATATATATGTGTGTGTGTGTGTGTGTGTGTGTGTGTGTGTGTGTGTGTGTGTGTGTGCTTAGCGCCAAGGTTGTTGTTTGTCAGTGGTTTTACTGATAAAATATATTTTGGCAAGCTGGTATTTTATCGTAAAGTGCTCGATATCGGGTAAATCACAACTAAACAAACCGCCATTCACGAATACACTGAAAAAAATCAAATAACTACACAATGAAAAAAGAAAGACTATTACTACTCTGTTTCTATTCCTATGGCAAAACATTCAGAAAAGTTACATTCTGTAGTTCCAATGATTCAGACCTTTACAGCTACGAACCATCATTCCGCGTACACAGGCTTGAATTGGCTTCATTTCCTTCATATTCAGTTAATAAGTTTCATTCTGAAAACTTCTTCCAAAGATCCACTGGCTTTGAGAATAGACTCCTGAAATGAATGCTTCCCTGATCACTCTAATGTTAACCTCTTTAAATCTAGGCTCAACCGTTTCTTATCCTACATATTCTCATAATCTTCACTTCTTGTGTCATCCTTTTATGTCTATAAAACAACCTCATTCAGCAACGTCCTAACTTTGGTGGCTCTCAGACCTTATATTGGTTAAACAATAGTGTAAAAACATGTCTCTTATTCCTTTTCTCGAATATATAATTTGTGTAAATAGACAGAACAGTGTCAGGAGTGAATAGTACGGAAACAGATATTCCTCATGGCTGCAAAGAATATCAAATTGTGGAGCTCCATGAACATTCAAGTTCTGGAGGGACACAACACACAACAGAAAACTTTAAAAATAACTATTAGCTTTGTCTTTTATATGGTTTCAATAAGGTGTCACTCAGTGAAGCTTATAGTCTCTAAACATTACAGCACATCAAAGCAAAATCGCGTAAACATTTATCGATCTTTACTAAGTTGATATTTACCTGGCAAAAGGCCAGTAATATAGGGCAAACAGTAAGTATCTAAGTCACTTCTTAGTTGTAATGGTCAAATACATAACCTCGCATATCATTATACCGAGGACTAGGTATAACAATTCCAAGAAGTATGAACAGAAGCAGTAACGGCGAGACGTCCGTTCATAGATACAGTGACCTCTGAACAGAAGGAACTCAGGCCAAGATTATCAGGGATTTGTTTTCATTTTTTAATATCCTCTTTCTTTCTCATAAATCCTTGTTATTTCAATTAATATTAACATTGTCTCTCTGAGGCTTGTTTAGACAAAAGGCAGTTTCATTGTCCAAACTCAACGAGTATAACACATTCTAAGTCATCATGAGTCCTCTTCCTATGAAGGACTTGTGGTTGACTATTTACTTGTTATAAAAAAGAACCTTTTTATGAATTTAAATTTGACAAGGGTCATGAAACATTGATCTGCACCCACTATGAATATATGATTCCAGTTTTGAATCGACGAATACCTTGTGTAATGTTTCGATACATTGAAATTGTTGGAACCGCTGACCAAGTGAAAATCAGATGTGAATCTGAAGAATTTATCATCTGTGAAAAACTTTCTAAATACACATTCTGGTTCATTTGTATTCATTGCATTTGCATCCTGATATTTGTAAATCTGAAAAATAACCAGTCGACTTCTTTTTTCAGAAAAAATATTTCATTTTTATTCTTCGAGTACTCGCATCTTTAGGAAAACGTCATCCTTCAAAGGCTCTTCAAATGCATTGGTTTTCGAGTTCTGAGATCTCATAGTGCGTTATTTATACTTGAGCTTTAAAAAACCACCATTTAAATCTTGTCCCGTCTCTAGTTTTGTTAGAGAAATTAAATAAAACCAGTCATGAGGAATATAATTACGAATAAAAAATCGATTTTCACATGAAGCAAGTTATAAAGAAACCGGAAAGAATTTCTGGTCACATGTGCGATTTCATGGCCCCACTTTTGGTTTCAAGATTTGAACCAGGCTGTAATAGCGTTCCTACTGGGGAATGCTAGTCATGCAGGAGAGGTTTGGCAGTCCCAATTTAGGGGGAAAGCTGACTTGCGCTGAAACACCCTCTCCCATACGCGTTTTTAATTCCCATTGTTTCAGAACAAAACAAAAAAGCGGACATATTTGGCGCGAGGCTAACTTTAGTTAAACCGTGTTCATCAGTTCTTATTATTTTTTTCCCGTTAATTATTTCGGAACCACAAAGAAAAACAGGCATACCCAAGAGACATTTTTAACTTTGTTTCAATATAGTCAACATAAAAGGAATAAACGTGCGTAACATACACACGTGTTTATCGTTTGCTTTGTCAATTAAGTGCCATACGTGATACACGCTTTGGACAGAAGATTATCCCGCAGTAGGTTGCCATTGCTTTCTGCGGTAGATTGGTTGTCAGCCAAGACTATAGAACCCAGTCTGTTTTATTATTTAACCCATAACTGGAGGGAAGAGACGGATTAATACCTTTCCGAAGGGTATTTGTGCGTAAGTGAATGCAAGGAATTCAACAGGAATTCGAAATCGGCTTCGCGATTTGTCGTTCCGTGTCGATATTCACTGCACCACAATGCACATCCACGAACCTTCACCTAAAAAATACACCAAAAACCCTCAACTTGTTTAACATACACACTTTCAGTTACTTTTAAATAAATACATTATCTTTTAGAGATCGTTCATTTAATATTTAAAGTTAAATAAGCACCTGCTATTAAACTGTAAACGTGTAAACATTAAAAATAAATGTTTGCTCTAAAATCGTGTCAAAAATACGCAGATTCAAAGTTTTCACAGTCATAAATATCTGACAGCCACGACTGACATGCATCCATTTTTAAATCCAGAAATGTTTTTCCAGTCTCTCATTAGAGAAGAATGGCTAATAAAATAATTTCACAATATTTTAACTGTTCAATTTTAGTTAAGTGCCCCCTCCCGTTGTTCTTTGAATACAGAATAAGATGTGCTTTCTAAATACTTACGGATACTTCCTCTTTTGCATAATCGAAAAAAATATACATATACAAGCGTAAAGAGATTAGGGCAGAATGATAAACACATATGTATTGGTGGTCATAATTTCAGTAATATAAGATACGCGGATAACATGGTGCTGATAGCAGACACGGAAAGGAAAGTGCAGGACCTCATACAGAAGGTTGCAAGAGAAAGTGAGAAGAAAGAAATGAGTATAAACTTCAAGAAAACTGAATGTGTGGGCATCAACAAAAAGAATAACTTAAAATGCAAACTACAGGTCGGAGAAACTAAAATAAAACAAGTAAAGAAATTTAAATACCTGGGAAGTGTTCTGAACAGAGGATGGAAAGTGCAACATAGAGATCCAAAGACGTATTGGCATGGCCAATGACGGATTTCAAATGCTAACCAGAGTACTGAGAGGCAGGAAGGTCTTATTGGAAACAAAGGAAAGAGTGCTACGTGATATCTGTCCTTCTGTATGGCACTGAATGTTGAACATCCTCTTCAAAGATGAAGGAGAGGCTCGAGGAAACAGAAATGTGATTCTACAGAAGAATGCTGAGGATACCATGTACCGAAGAAAAGTCATAGTTAATATCAGGAAGGGACAGTTGAAGTTCCTAGGATACATAATGAGGACAGGAGGATTGAAGAATCTAACACTCACAGGACGGATAGGAGGAAAGAGAAACAGGGGAAAACAGCGCGAGACATATTTGATAGGCTTCAGCAAATGGATGGTGGAACGGGGTTTGGAAGAGATACCAAGAGGAAAGTGCGTCAAGAGAGAGGGGCAAGTGGAAGTACATGATCGCCTACATCCTGAAGGGACACAGCACATGAAGGAGAATTTACTGATATTCAAAAACACACAAATACTCAAATGCTTATAAATGGTATCTTATATTAAATCTAACTTTTTTTCAGGTGTGTATTTCACCGTAAAAGAAGCGTGCATCCGACTCTTTAAAACCTAATATTTGCAATATTGCATGTTTTCTTCTCACATTTTCCTGATTCTTCAGCGTACTCTGTAAAAGAAGCTACCATGATTCATGCACAAACTGAACAATCATCGTAAATGTTTGAAATGTGTGCCTAAACGTTAAGTCGTAAGCGTTGTAAACAAGAGGTAATAGGTTTGTGGAGAGTGTCAAGAGAAATTTCATTCTAAACTTCAGTTAATTTCCGCTTTAATGCATCAATATCGATGATGTTATGACGTCGGTTTTGCAAGTAAGTTAAGAGTTTACTCAAGATACAGCAATCCATGACATTCAAATCTAGATGAAACAATTAGAGCTAGTGGAATTTCACGAAAAATAAATTTGCCCCTTTTTTACTGGGAACCCTGTAGTTAGGTAAACCAACTGAGCTGTTCAATAGCATAAATATTCGCCTTTTTATGGAGTTTGTGATAGTTGACTTCTTAATAAATAAACTGTTCTATCCATGGCTATGAATAGGCAGAAAAAAGTTGCATTAAATTTTAGTAAAATATGCCTTTAACTGCAGGGACACCAAATCGCAAAAGCGTACATATTGGAACGAATATTCTATGAACTCAGCAAATAAAACGAACATTTTGGTAATTATAAATGTGTGTGGGGGGTGCATAATCACTCAAGTTATGAAGGGACCTGACACATTAAGAATTAATTTTGTCTTCTACTTCATATACTTGCTAGGCTAAATTCATTTTTCTGGATGCCTCAACATGGTGTCTATGTGTTTACTAAATATGCCTCATTAAGCCTGAATACTGTAATTAATTAGACCATAACTAGATTCATCCTGCATAAGATCATTTGTCACACTGGATCAAGATCAGTAAATAACTGTAAGTGCCTACTGCAGAACGATATGCAGTGAGCACATCTAACCACTTTATTAATAGAGACGAATCTCACGAACACCAGAAGCATGACCTTGAATCAAACTAATCTATACTCGGCTAAATATCTATCTGATCGGTAAATGTACATGAAATGAAAAACAATAATAATCAAAACAACATAAAGAAAGACGCATATCTATACATACATATATATATATATACATACATATATATATATATGTATATATATATATATACGTATATATATATATATGTGTGTGTGTGTGTGTGTGTTTGTCTGTGTGTGTATACTCAGTTGTAAAATACGTTCGTTCTTGTGCACACGATCATATGCAAAAAAACACACACACAACTTTACAACGTCATGTACATCTAACTACAAACGCACGCAAACGTAACCATACGGAGCAATAAATAAACACTCACAAAACCAGAATCGGATACACGCATCATACAGCACAAGCCACTCGTCTACTACCAACACCGTCTCCCATCCGGATCAGTCAATAGCACACAGTAATCGCAAATCATTTCGCGCCGCCATTGCTTTTGCTCTTCTTTGATGTTCATTTTCCTGCACTGCCGCCATTCTTATAAATGGCCGCCGCTCGACAGTGTTTCCCAATTGCGAGTTAAAGGTTAGAAATAGTCACTGCCAACTGCAAGCGAATCGGCAGCCAAATAAAGCTGCAAATAGGCGAAGAACGAGGCGCATCGCCAGCTTCACTCTCTGTCTCTCTGAGGCATCCTCGCTTATATAAATTACTGTTTAACAACGATTACTAAAGAACCTTCTAGGAAGTGGATATTGTTCAGACCGCGAATTTGTTAAGTGAGTATTGTTGAGCGAAAGAGAATAATTTTGAACACGTTTATGCATTTCTCTTTGTTACGCATTTCCCTACAATTTCACTACACGCACGTGCGCATGCGCACAAACACGCAGGCGCATAGACACGGGCACACACACACATATCTATGTTTACTAAACTTTTTTTTTCTTATACTACAAGGTCGCAACTGTTGGGTATTGAGTGGGGATTTAATTCAACAGAAAGTCGTAATGCTCTGCTAGTCTAGGAAGCTATTACTCCTCACTGAAGCATTATATATACAAGGTGAACAAAAAAGGTTTTTGATATATTTTTTTTCATATAGTGTTTAAAAAAAATATAAACTCTTCGAAGAATGGTAGCAGTTAGATAGCATTGTAAAAAAACCATAGATTTAATTAATTCGACCAGAACTTGATGCAAATTTCATGAGAATCTTTTATCAGACTAGACCAAGATTAGCAAATACTTATACGTGCCTTCTGTAGAAAGATATACAGTGGGCACAACTACCTACGACTTTATTAATGGAGGGAGTTATAGCCTCTCACGGACTCCTTCTCCTCCATGATCTTGAACCAGACAAAGCTATATTCAGCAAGTATCTATCTGTATTGGTAAATATACATGAAATCAAAAACAAGCATCAACAAAAAACAACTACATAAACAAAGAATATTTATACATATATATATGTGTGTGTGTGTGTTTGTATGTATGTGTGTGTATGTGTGTGTGTATGTGTGTGTGTGTATGTGCGTTTATACTCATCTGTAAAATACATTCGTTCTTGTGCATAGGATCATATGAATAAAAAAAAACACAATCTTACAATGCTGTCATTTACTATTAGATAACGTTCACAAGTACAATAGTAATAAGGAAAATCAGCATAGACGGTTTTATAATTAAAATATTTGGCCCATAATAATTTAAACTTTGTGGGTAAATAAACACCAGAAACAAGTTTTAAAATGTCTAGAGTAATTTTTGCAAGGATTAGAATGTATTTTTTTTAATTTTGGAGAGGTTTTACTCGAAGATGAGCATTGCATCAGTAATGGTAATATAAGACATTGCATTATAAGGAAACATTCGTCATTCAATAAACGAGTAGTCATTGCTACCGTCTGTTGAAAGATTTCTTTAAAATGGGTTTCTTAAGTCTGCGTTTTGAGTTGTGGTGCAATGGATATCCGTTCGGTTCCAAAAATCTGTGAGTCGAGTTCGATTTTCAGTTGAATTTGTTGTATTCACTTACTCGCAAATACCCTTGTGAAAGATATTAATCCGTCGCCTTTTCCTCCCGGTATAGGTTAAATAGCGAGACAGGTTGGATTCTATAACCTTGGTTGGCAACCAGTCTACCGCAGAAAGTAATAATAACCTAATGCGGTAAAATCTTCTGCCAAGTCATGTCTCTTCCGGATATAGATTGGTCATAACAAATTTAGTATAGGAGATTAGAAAATTAATATAGATTGGTCGTAACAAATTTAGTATAGGAAATAAGATAATTGATATGAATTGGTCATAACAAATTTCGTATAGGACATAAGAAAATTGAATATAGAAAAACCTGCATTAGAGGTAATTCATTACATGTAGTGATTTCATGTTGAAATTTACATAAAGTATAAATGTGTTCAGTGTTTAACTTTTTACTTGCTATTCTTTTCCTTCTATATACCATGTCCCCTCAGCTCTTCTTAAATTTTGTATTTTCTCTTGGTATTTTTTAAAAGTTTTCTTTTATTCTTTCTCTCTAAATCCTTCTTCTGCTGACCAGGGACAAAAGCTCGTTAAGTGGTTTATTCGCTGCTTTTTCTTGTCCCTCTTAATTCCAAATGTCCTGTGAGTGTCATATTTTTTTCTCTTTCCCCATTGTGGGAATTTCATTTGTTTCTTTCCGATGCTAAGTAATTGCATCATATTTGTTTGCATTTTCTCTGTTGTTCACATTTTTAGTCCTTAGGATTTTCAGCTTTCTCCTATAAAAACACATTTCTGAATATTCAATATTCAAGATTCTTTTTCATCAGTAAGAACTGATATAACATAACAGTTCAGTACTCATTGATTCGAACGTGATTTTCTTATTTCTTAATACATTGCTTAGTTTCTGGAAAGTCGATTTCGCTATCTAAATTCGTGTTTGTATTTTGTTGTCACATTTAACGTCCTCTGTTAAAACACATCCTATATTATAAATACACATATAGACAACACACGTGCACATACATATGAGTATAAAAAGACAGGCATATATACAATTCCTCGCAAATATATAAATGCTTATATACATAAATAAACGCGCGCACACACACAAACACACACAGACACACACACACGCACACAACACCAGATTATGACATACTCATGATGCAAAAACAATATTTATAAAAAATACAAGCTTTCTCTCAACAAAACAACATGAAATACTTAAGACACACACAGAGACACACTAAATTAAAACGCACTTAAAAAAAGAAATTTCGCAGTCCAATGCAAAAACTAGCATTCCAAATCTGATGACCCATAGAATTGAATCAAAATTGCTGAAAACAATTTTGAAGTATAAAGACGAAATCAAAATTTGCAAGTCAGTGTAAAAAGTTTTTCTGGTTAACGAAAGGTAAATAATTCCCAAACAGGAAAAGATTTATCGAGCGAGTGTGAAAAAAAAACAAAAAAACAAAAAAAAACAGAAAACAACAAACAAACACGCATATAAACTTTCTGACCTGCTCACCGACCACTTATCTGTATATACAGGGTATTTTAGGTCATCCGTAAAACAAACAGATCTCGATATGTAAAGTCACTAGTTTATTCGCTTGAAGAGCGTCAAATTTAAATTCGAAGCACGTATAAAGACACAAATAGCCTTATGAACACTCAATATATTATAGAAAAAGCAAGTAATAATAATAACAATAAATCTGATATTTAAGCAAAACGTCCACAGCTTCTTACACTTGTTCTTATATATATATATATATATATATATATATATATATATATATATATATATTATATAAAATATATATATATTATAAATTATATTTTAGAATATATAAAATATATATATATATTACAAATTATATTTTGGAACATATACAATTTTTTTTATAGATATCCACTACAAATTGTACATTTTGTTTCGACATTAGACTTACAATGTCTCATCAGGTGGTGTGGAAAAGAAATGGAAGGTCCCTTTTCTTATATCTGGCAAGTTGTTTGTGGGATGTTGGTGGGGATTAGCAATAAGGGAGTAAGTCTTGTAAATTGTCCGTTAGAATTTTGAAGAAAGTGGGGTGCGTAGTGGATATAATTGACTAATGAATGTGTCGGGAATTTTGTAGACAAATTTAACATTAGTAGATAGTTATGTGTTTTTATGGCCGCCTGGCAAGCCTTTATTCTTTGGGTTTATTAGAGGGGGGTTAAGGAGGTGTAAAGTGTTTCACATGGGATTGAAACTATCTTTAATGTTTATTTGTACAACTATATAATATTTTTGTATTTAAGCACAGTTTTTATAATTAATTTAATTTTGTATTTTTAACCTTAATTTTGAATTTAGAAAATCACTTTCTTCTATAAAACTTTAAATTAGATTATAGTTTGTGGTATATAATAGGTAAAATTTGATGTAAGGCTAGAAAGTGAGGATTAGGCAGTTCCAGTATAAATATGGCCGCTATAGTACCTTTTTGGCCTGGTCTTTATTTTTTGTAAGGATGGTAGGAGGAATCAGGCACTTTCTGGAGCAGTACAGCGAGTTGACTATTTTTTTTCAATATATTTAGCAATGCATCATATATACGTGTTCTGTCTGCGCAGTCCGCCAGAAACAGATTTTGTTTTGTTGTCGGAGTCCCAGGAAAACGCGATTAAGGCACAGTGTCACCATCATGGATCAAGCACGTGAGCAATGATGAGGTTTTAGAAACGAAAAGAAAATTAATACTGAGCATAAGGAAAAGTTCTTGGGACATGCAATGAGGAGGAGGGTTTGGAGAATCTGATACTCACAGGCCAGATAAAGGAAAAGAGAGACAGGTAAAAGCAGCGTGTAACATACTTGACGGGCCTGAGCGGGTGGATGGCAGAGCGGGTGCTGCGTGCTGTAACAGGAGAAAGTGTGCTAAGAACCACCAGGGATAGGGAGATATGGATGGTCATGATCGCCTCCGTCCGACAAGGGCCATAGAAGAAGAAGAAGAAGAAGAAGAAGAAGAAGAAGAAGAAGAAGAAGAAGTCAGCAGTAAAACACTGCTGGCCATCTACTGCACCTCCTGATTTTGTCTTGCCACCGGGTCCAAATGGGCAGGGACGAGAAAGTGCGGCTGACGACCATGCGCCACTCACCTTCACTAAAAAAAGAAAAAATAACGCACAATTCATTACTTCACCTCTCACCACAAGCACCCAAAAATGTCTTATAAGTAATGTGTGAAGATAAATGGCCAATGTCACTTGCAAAGGACGAATATAAGTATAAGTATCATATATGAATTGCATTTCGTATCACGAGTGAACATGAGTCTCAATATACGTTCAAAACATGGCGTCTCGTTGAGAGTCTTACAAGGCTATTGTTCCTACGAATTAGACTTGATCCTTTCTGAGTGTATTGTTATGGTAAACACCTAACTTGGACATCATTGACATTGACCAGAAGCCTCATTTTTGCAAGAACAAAGATTTGCTTTTTTTTAAAACTATGCTTATCTTATCTCTTTATAATGGAGTAGCGATTAAATACCTTCACTCGATACGAATGTATTTATTTACTTTTAACCAGATTACTTTGGCCTTGTTATAGGTTACTGTTTTAAAATATTTGATAGTACTTTTTAATAACATTATATACATTATTTAGACTGTTGTTCTCGCCTTCGTTGCCGATGTTTCGCCCGCTGTACGCTCCGGACTTCTTCAGGTGATTATTTTAGGGCTGCAAGAACATCGTAAAGCCGTAACACAAAAAACTTAAGGAATCAGCGCATATACCAGGTCAGTATAAATCTCGTAAGTAGGCTAAGCATAGAAATGAATACAATATAAGAACCACTAATACGGACTGCTAGAAAAAAAATCAATAATAAATATGGTAAATAATGGTTGAATCCAGTGAGTTCAATACCTGGCTACTATAGAGGTGAACAAAAACTTCACGTCATTTTGTTTGTTATACCTAAAGCATTTCGGTCGTTCTACACGCTGGCCTTCTTACAGTATCTATCATGGTAATTGGAATATCATCTTTTATTATTTTACTTTCCTCTTATTCCTCCTCTACCTGCTCCTTCTCCTCCTCCTCCATTTCATTTTACTCTTCATCCTCTTTTCGCCATATTACCTTTCGTTCTTTTCTGTCTTACATCCTCATTTACTTTTATTTATTTTTTTCTTTAAATTTTTCGGAATTTTCCTGTTTTCTTTTTTCTTCTCTCCATTTTGTCTGCTTTTTACACTTCCTTTATTTTTATCATCGTTAAGGATTTCATTCTTTTATCCTATTATTAATTTCCCTGCTCGATATTTTTTCTTCTCGTGTTTTTGCTTCTTTCTTCTTGTCTTGTTACTTTAATTTCCATTTCTTTTTTTCTTTTTCTTTTTTTTTGTCTTTCACTCTTTGTACTCATATTGTCGTATCCATTTTTAGTTTTAAATCTATTCTTTTAATTCTTTCCCAAATCCTACCAATCTTAATTTCTATTCTTACTAGTTTTCCTTCTTTACTCTTCTTTCGCCCATGTTTATTATCCTAACCACCTACCAAAACCCTGAATCGAAAGAGGTCATACTTTAGGTCCACCTACACGCGGCTTTCTGTCCGAACACATCTTACCTTAATCCAAATCTCTTGAACGTTAATTCCTATCTAGCTTCTACCTCTTCGCCACATTTCTCTACCATCTTCGAACAGTCGCCTGGCGAGAGGAAGCCTGCGTGATTGGTCGGTTCGTTGGAGAACAACACGAGATAACACGAGAAGTGGCCCTGCAACTACCTGTGAGCTTATTATCACTAAGCCAATCAGATTGATCGATCAAGATTTCCGGAAATGTTTACGTCTGTTCTTGGGCTTACTAACTTCTATCTATCTATCTATCTATCTATCTATCTATCTATCTATCTATCTATCTATCTATCTACTTTTGTTCGTTCATATCTATCTATAAATATATCTCTGTCTATTCATATACACCTCAGGTTTGTTTATAACTGTCTCAGTCTTTTCACGTTTATCTTTGTCCACATCTATCTATCTATCTATCTATCTATCTATCTATCTATCTATCTATCTATCTATCTATCTATCTCATTTTGTTAATGTCTGTCCATTTCACGTATACGCGTATGTATTTAAATACCTGCAACAATATATACTGCATTATATCACCTTGTAGTGTATTGATATTTATTTAGTTTTCCTCATTCTCGATAATCATTGTATGTTTATCTGCTAAGCGCATCTTATTTCTGGCATACGAATATGATAGCAAGCGATACTCGAACACACTCCTAGTAGTAAAGATAAAAACTGTGAGAATAGTAGTTATAATATCAAGTGTTGTTCGGTCTATTATACACGTTTTTATTCCCATTTTGTTACCACAGAATTATGACCGATTGTATCTACTGTCTTCCATCAAATTTAAAATCTGTAAGAAGCGCTCAGAATTTTTTACCAGAAAATGGTGATTTGAATCTAGACTTAATTGCACTTCCATTGTAACCAACAGTATTCAACTGCAATGACTATACGCGAAAAGGTTTAGTACCATCAGGTTTCAATGCTTGCATCAGTGCATGCTTTTCACCTAATATCATTAAAGCAATGGGCAAGTGCTGTCTACGAGACCGAGCCTTCATTCCACGTTTCTTCTCGGGAAGCTGGATTGTAGTTAGCTGCTGCATCATTATAGAGAAGGGGCAATTTTAATATTTTGGTTCTCTCATTATGTGTAGGCCCAGCACTCTTGGCAATTCTATTTTTTCAGAACACCTCAGGCATCAGGAACTACGGTCATTGGCGTATTTTACTGCCACTGTTGTGCAGGTGGTTGCATAAGAGGAAAGTTATGAGAAAGAGTGACAGGTTATAGGGGATGTCAGGAAGTAGGTAAGAGACGGATGAGAATATTGATGAGAGTGGAGTGGGCGGAAAAAGGAGCATGAGAGAGAGGATGCAAGTTAGTGAGATAGGAGATGACTATTGACATTATATGTAAATTCTTGGAGATTGTAGCTGACGGAGAAGCAAGTAAACGGAAGGGAATTCCACAGGCAGGAATTGCTAGAAAAAAGCTGCTGGAGTAGAATTTGCGTTTACATTTTATTGGTTTCACGGTAAAACGGTGGGACCTAGTTGCTAATCATGTGTCTCGAGTAAATTCATAGAGAGCACCAGTGAATTAAGTTCATCGGAGCAGAAGCTGTGAAAGTAGTTTTGGAAAAAAATATTGAAAGTTTAGATTCCAGCAAAAAAGGACAGAGTCGAACAGAAAAGTATAAATGTAGCGACCGTGTCATGTGACACCAACTAACTCACGGCAAAACGGGTATTCCATTCTACGGAATACATGTTCTTTTAATTATTTTTTTATTACGCGATGATACTTTCCAATTATTTCTTTACTCTGTTCTTCTTCTTTATGTGCCTTGTTCTTTCAGTTCATAGGCCGGCTGAGACATCTATTTGCCCTTATCCATTGTCGTTCTCAACACTTGGTATCTCTTCCGGACCCCGCCCCATCATCCACTTGCTCAAGCCTATGTCCTGCACTTCTTTCCCTTGCCTATCTTACCCTCTATAATCTTATGAGTATTAAATTCTCGAAGCCCTCATTTCTCATCACCTGTCAGCTGTCTGTTCCTGGTGCAAAATATAATTTTCTTTTGCAATTGCATCATCTCTAAAAACTTGTAATTGTTCAGTCGATGGTAGAACCACATTTCTGTTGCTTCGAGTGTCGCTTTCATCATTAAGGAGATTGTTCCGTATTCGCTGCCATATAGGAAGAAAGATTGCCAGGCTGAAATTCATGCTGACCTGGCTTCTCTTTGCTATGACGGCTCTGGCAAGCTTTTTTTTCTGGTGCCCCGTCTGCATGATTTTCTTATATTACACGACTCCTTACTTTCGTAGCCTATAGCCACGGGATCCAATTGTTATATTTCACGACTCCTTCCTTTAGTAGTTTATAGCTATGAGATCCAATTGTTATATATTACACAACTCCTTAATTTAGTAGTCTATAGCCATGAGATCCGATTGTTATATTTCACAACTCCTTCTTTTCCTAGTTTATAGCTATGAGATCCAATTGTTATATACTACATGACTCCTTAATTTAGTAGTCTATAGCAATGAGATCCGATTGTTATATTTCACGACTCCTTCTTTTCGTTATTTATAGCTATGAAATCTAATTGTTATATATTACACGACTCCTTAATTTCGTAGCCTATAGCCATGAGATCCAATTGTTATATTGCACAGCTCTTTCTGTTAGTAGTTTATAGCTATAAGATGTAATTGTTATATATTACACAACTCCTTAATTTAGTAGTCTATAGCCATGAGATCCGATTGTTATATTTTACAACTCCTTCTGTTAGTAGTTTATAGCTATAAGATCTAATTGTTATATATTACACAACTCCTTAATTTAGTAGTCTATAGCAATGAGATCCGATTGTTATATTTTACAACTCCTTCTGTTAGTAGTTCATAGCTATAAGATCTAATTGTTATATATTACACAACTCCTTAATTTAGTAGTCTATAGCCATGAGATCCGATTGTTATATTTTACAACTCCTTCTGTTAGTAGTTTATAGCTATAAGATGTAATTGTTATATATTACACAACTCCTTAATTTAGTAGTCTATAGCCATGAGATCCGATTGTTATATTTTACAACTCCTTCTGTTAGTAGTTTATAGCTATAAGATCTAATTGTTATATATTACACAACTCCTTAATTTAGTAGTCTATAGCAATGAGATCCGATTGTTATATTTTACAACTCCTTCTGTTAGTAGTTCATAGCTATAAGATCTAATTGTTATATATTACACAACTCCTTAATTTAGTAGTCTATAGCCATGAGATCCGATTGTTATATTTTACAACTCCTTCTGTTAGTAGTTTATAGCTATAAGATCTAATTGTTATATATTACACAACTCCTTAATTTAGTAGTCTATAGCAATGAGATCCGATTGTTATATTTTACAACTCCTTCTGTTAGTAGTTCATAGCTATAAGATCTAATTGTTATATATTACACAACTCCTTAATTTAGTAGTCTATAGCCATGAGATCCGATTGTTATATTTTACAACTCCTTCTGTTAGTAGTTTATAGCTATAAGATGTAATTGTTATATATTACACAACTCCTTAATTTAGTAGTCTATAGCCATGAGATCCGATTGTTATATTTTACAACTCCTTCTGTTAGTAGTTTATAGCTATAAGATCTAATTGTTATATATTACACAACTCCTTAATTTAGTAGTCTATAGCAATGAGATCCGATTGTTATATTTTACAACTCCTTCTGTTAGTAGTTCATAGCTATAAGATCTAATTGTTATATATTACACAACTCCTTAATTTAGTAGTCTATAGCCATGAGATCCGATTGTTATATTTTACAACTCCTTCTGTTAGAAGTTTATAGCTATAAGATGTAATTGTTATATATTACACGTCTCCTTAATTTAGTAGTCTAGAGCCATGAGATCCGATTGTTATATTTTACAACTCCTTCTGTTAGTAGTTTATAGCTATAAGATGTAATTGTTATATATTACACGTCTCCTTAATTTAGTAGTCTAGAGCCATGAGATCCGATTGTTATATTTCACAACTTCTTTCTTTAGTAGTTTATAGCTATAAGATGTAATTGTTATATATTACACAACTCCTTAGCCATGAGATCCGATTGTTATATTTTACAACTCCTTCTGTTAGTAGTTTATAGCTATAAGATGTAATTGTTATATATTACACGTCTCCTTAATTTAATAGTCTAGAGCCATGAGATCCGATTGTTATATTTTACAACTCCTTCTGTTAGTAGTTTATAGCTATAAGATCTAATTGTTATATATTACACGTCTCCTTAATTTAGTAGTCTAGAGCCATTAGATCCGATTGTTATATTTTACAACTCCTTCTGTTAGTAGTTTATAGCTATGAGATCTAATTGTTATATATTACACGTCTCCTTAATTTAGTAGTCTATAGCCATGAGATCCGATTGTTATATTTCACAACTTCTTCCTTTAGTAGTTTATAGCTATAAGATGTAATTGTTATATATTACACAACTCCTTAGCCATGAGATCCGATTGTTATATTTTACAACTCCTTCTGTTAGTAGTTTATAGCTATAAGATGTAATTGTTATATATTACACGTCTCCTTAATTTAGTAGTCTAGAGCCATGAGATCCGATTGTTATATTTTACAACTCCTTCTGTTAGTAGTTTATAGCTATAAGATCTAATTGTTATATATTACACGTCTCCTTAATTTAGTAGTCTAGAGCCATGAGATCCGATTGTTATATTTTACAACTCCTTCTGTTAGTAGTTTATAGCTATGAGATCTAATTGTTATATATTACACGTCTCCTTAATTTAGTAGTCTATAGCCATGAGATCCGATTGTTATATTTCACAACTTCTTCCTTTAGTAGTTTATAGCTATAAGATGTAATTGTTATATATTACACAACTCCTTATCCATGAGATCCTATTGTTATATTTTACAACTCCTTCTGTTAGTAGTTTATAGCTATAAGATGTAATTGTTATATATTACACGTCTCCTTAATTTAGTAGTCTAGAGCCATGAGATCCGATTGTTATATTTTACAACTCCTTCTGTTAGTAGTTTATAGCTATAAGATCTAATTGTTATATATTACACGTCTCCTTAATTTAGTAGTCTAGAGCCATGAGATCCGATTGTTATATTTTACAACTCCTTCTGTTAGTAGTTTATAGCTATGAGATGTAATTGTTATATATTACACGTCTCCTTAATTTAGTAGTCTATAGCCATGAGATCCGATTGTTATATTTCACAACTTCTTCCTTTAGTAGTTTATAGCTATAAGATGTAATTGTTATATATTACACAACTCCTTTGCCATGAGATCCGATTGTTATATTTTACAACTCCTTCTGTTAGTAGTTTATAGGTATAAGATGTAATTGTTATATATTACACAACTCCTTAATTTAGTAGCCTATAGCCATGAGATCCGATTGTTATATTTTACAACTCCTTCTGTTAGTAGTTTATAGCTATAAGATGTAATTGTTATATATTACACGTCTCCTTAATTTAGTAGTCTAGAGCCATGAGATCCGATTGTTATATTTTACAACTCCTTCTGTTAGTAGTTTATAGCTATGAGATCTAATTGTTATATATTACACGTCTCCTTAATTTAGTAGTCTATAGCCATGAGATCCGATTGTTATATTTTACAACTCCTTCTGTTAGTAGTTTATAGCTATGAGATCTAATTGTTATATATTACACAACTCCTTAATTTAGTAGTCTATAGCCATGAGATCCGATTGTTATATTCCACAACTCCTTCTTTTCCTAGTTTATAGCTATGAGATCCAATTGTTTTATATTACACAACTCCTTAATTTAGTAGTCTAGAGCCATGAGATCCGATTGTTATATTCCACAACTCCTTCTTTTCCTAGTTTATAGCTATGAGATCCAATTGTTTTATATTACACAACTCCTTAATTTAGTAGTCTAGAGCCATGAGATCCGATTGTTATATTTTACAACTCCTTCTTTTAGTAGTTTATAGCTGTAAGATCTAATTGTTATATATTACACAACTCCTTAATTTAGTAGTCTATAGCCATGAAATCCGATTGTTATATTTTACAACTCCTTCTTTTCGTAGTTTATAGCTTTGAGATCCATTTGTTATATATTACACGTCTCCTTAATTTAGTAGTCTATAGCCAGGAGATCCGATTGTTATAATTCACAACTCCTTCCTTTAGTAGTTTATAGCTATAAGATGTAATTGTTATATATTACACAACTCCTTAATTTAGTAGTCTATAGCTATGACATCCGATTTTTATATATAACATGACTTATTCCTTAAATAGTCTATAGCCATGAGCCCCGATTTTAACATATTAAACAACAATGAATTTCTATTTGTTACTTTAGTCTCTTTTGAAAAGATGATCATTTTAGAATGTGTAAGCAATAGAAAAACAGAAAGTAATTCTGTTTATAGTTTCAAGAATCTTTATATATTTTTCGTTCCTTGCTCCTTTACCAGTCAAATGAAGTATAGCTGGAGTTTTACCACAACATCTGTAAAAGACTGTGTCAGACGATCTGTTACCTGTAAGACGTATATTTTCGTTCTCGAAAAATATCGATAAAGTGACAGAAATTGAATCTATTGATTTCTGTTATTCTGTGCGTCTCGAAGAATTAGACGTAGGAAAATCAATGAGTTCGTTGCTGAATTCATGAAAAGATAATTTATTCTACAAAAGGAAATCGTAATTTTCTTTTCAAAATATTTGTTTTAATACCGCCAAATTCATTGGTGCATTATTAATCGTCAAGTCTGAACATTATACAGAAGTAAATAAGCCCCAAAGGGTTGACATAGCGTAAAATCAATCAACCACGGTCAAACCTAAACCATTATACAGTAAAAACTTTAGATCAAAAGTCAGCGAAAATCTATAGACTTATTGATTTAATTTCTTATAAGAGAGTCAGAAACGCCTGGTAAGTACCTAAACGAGTGACCGTTTACGAATAGTAGGTGCTGTCAGCTTGGATGTGCAGGTGGTGTAAAATATAATGTTTCGGAGTTGTTAGATGGGAAACAGAGTTCCGATTTCAGCTGGTCTTGTTATATTCATTTACACGCAAATATCCTTGGGAAAGATATGAATCCATCTCTTCTACTCCCGGCTATAGATTAATTAGTAATACTTGTAACTGTATTACTAAATCATCATGATATAAAAAAGATTATAATCTTAAAAAAGATGGCTTTAAATAACATGAAAGCGTTGATAATCCGTAGCAAACGATTTCAAATCAATTAATCAAGCATGTTTCTGGAAGCGTATGTGATGATGGACGTTTAAATACTAATTTGATTAACCAGATATTTCATAACCTTATTATTTCAAATAAACGTCTGGTACACATTTTGAAATCGGGCTTTTAAGAATGGGCGCTTATTCGGCAGAAAGGAGCTTACTCGGTATTTTGTTTATTCGTTAAGTGCCTATGGAAAATCAGCCGTATGTAAAGCAGTTGGGACACTTATCATTTATAACTTAAAATGAGTTTGTTTGTACATCGCATATCATGAAAGCAAAACAATACATTTTTAAACAATCCTTTATGAAACAATTTCAATAAAGATTCATGATTCCATGTGATATGCGACAAATTCTCAAGTACTGAAAAATGCACTAATAGATTGTAGCCCAAAACCGATTATGGAAACTTCATCTAAAATTTAAGCATAAATGAATAAGCTTGCAATGCAATGTTGATAGAACAGTTGTAAAAACGCAAAAGAATCTGAGGACTATATATATATATATATATATATATATGTGAGTGTGTGTGTGTGTGTGTGTGTGTGTGTGTGTGTGCCTTCTTCTACCGAGCGCCCATAGCCCAGAGGTAGCATCGCCGACTGACGCCAATTCGGTCGGGTTTCAATCCTGGGTTAAAAGCAATCGGTGTCTAACCGTACTGATGAGCTGTGATACAGAGAAACAGATCTGTCTGCGGAGGACTATATATATATATATATATATATATATATATATACAACATAGCCATTTTCTTTGATTCTTAAAACAGTCAGACCGAAACATACTCCTGTATGTTGATATAATCCGTTTAGAAAGGGGCACGTATTTGAACTTATAAACACATATAATCCCTGTTATGCGGAGGAGCGCCTATTTGAGGTGGCGCTTAAATAAAAGTTACTCGTTGATAAGATTGTTCATTTGAGTGAGGCGCTTATTCGAGATGGGGCACAGAATCGAGGGAATATATTTTTTTAATCATATCACCCCAAGAAAGGCGATAACGCCACTGACGCGCAGGGGGCTACGTAAGAGTAAAAAGATTGGAAACGATAAAGCCGGAAACCACATCCTAACCAGGGAACAAGGGATGAGCCTCTTCACCTGTTCAATAGACGAGGGTGGAGTGCGAACCAGGCGATAGTTTATTCTATCTACACCAATTGAAAAAAAATAAAGAAAAGAGTGAAAAGATTGGAAAAGAGAAAACCGGAAACCGCATCCTAAACAGGAAACAAGGGATGAGCCTCTTCACCTGTTCAATAGACGTGAGTGAAGTTACAAAGTTTGTAACGTATCGTTTTTCAATGTGTAGCATTTAAACACTTTATTTCGTTTTAAACGTCACTTTAATTCATGAAATATATAAGTATTTTTAAAGCTCTTCTTTTTAACGTGCTTCTTTCTATACCATCCCCATGGATATTGCGATTTTTAAATTATTTTTTCATGAAATGAAAATGTGAGAAAATAGGTTAATTTTTCGACATTAGATTTCGGAAGCTGATCATATCTAGCAAGTCTGAAATTGTTATGTGTATCAAAACGAACAAAGTGATTAAAAGTAATCCCGGTCCAACTGCACGGGACATTGCATAGATACTCCACATATCTCATATAGCGTTGTAAGTTATTTGAAAACATTTTGATATGTCAATCGCTTGGGTGTTTGTGCAACTCAAAATTTAACGACAAAACTGTAATCGACAACCATTTTTGAAAAGAATGATCATAAGCAATGAATGAATTCTTTACAGCAACGTGGAACAAAACATGTAATGGGAAACACAAATGAGCCACCGTTCACGACTACAAAAGCCGGTATCTATCCGAATGGATTTGGTAGGACTGGAAGAGCAATAAATACTCCTTGCGCAAATTTAGTTGAATTCAGGCAAGTACCGGTCCTAACTAGACTGATTAAAAGCAGCAGTCATTGAAAAAGCTTTCAAAATTTGCCAATCGGAAGGGGGGTATTGTCTTCCACCAGAGCCGGCAGAAAATGATGCAGCTTTCCTGATATCCATTCCCCACTCACTGGAATCAGTAGATATTTCATCTTAGTATTATCCCTTATTTCAACTCCAACAGATTTCTCCTAATGGGAATAATTTCAATTCTCGAGAAACTAGCAAAAACCACTTAAACCAGTTCCTGACACAGAAAAATAACTAGATATAGGATGATGGAATCCTGAGACTGACTAAAAGCTGGTACCCTGTCCAAATGGGTATAAAATATCAGGAAAGATTAAATATACATGCTTTCATTTTGGCCCAACTATTTAAATAATCAAAGAAAACGGTACTGGATCACAATGATGTTAATTACGTTTGAATAAATCTGTGAACAAATATCTACAAATGGTCTTTGAAATTCACTGATAAAAGCGACAAACATTAGTCAAAACTCACTACGATATCTATGAAATGGAGAGTTTTGCATCACCCATCAGTAACATAACGTTTGAGAGGAGAGTAAAAACAGGGTATTAAGTGCATAAGAAATTTATTAAACTGACAGGAGCTGATTAGGAATCGGGGTTTATCACAGCAAACAATAAGAGTATTGTCCCTCGGAAGCCTCATTTGTTGTGACAGCCAAGTTTATCACTAATAACAAAATGTACAAAACGTGTGACGCTTGTATTACTCAGAGATAAGGCCATATATATATATATATATATATATATATATATATATATATATATATATAGGGCAAAATTGAATGGAAATGAGTTGGTGGCCAAATATATGCCCCCTCTGTTTACAGAGATCCTTAAAGCCTCAATGAGAGAGCATACATTTACCCTCCAATTCATTTTCTATTTAATTTTTCCTTCTACATCTTGTCCAATACACACACACACACACACACACACACACACACACACATACATACATATATATATATATATATATATATATATATATATATATATATTTCTGTCTTTGCAACATTTTTTAATTTTAAAAAACGCTCATAAATATCCGCTGGACTAACTGGGAAAAAAAGACGAATTAAATTATGCCCGATGCTAAGTGACGTAATGTAATAAACAAAATAGGGTACGATAGATAAATAGTCGTAAAAAAAACGAAAAATGAAAATAACACTGACATTTCATTTTAACACATATTTGTTAAAAATTCCGCAAAATTATCTTAAATTACTAAAAGTAAATTTATTTAATAAAATCGCCATTGATTTCATCCACTTAATCTCCTGCAACTCTACTAGACGGTGTTTTTGTTGAAGTTGATGAATTCAGTCATTATCTTTGCCTTTCGTTTATCTTTGATGTTACAAGAAGTTTTGTCGATCTCTCGCTCATCTTCGCCCCAAATATAATAATCAAGTGGTTGAAGTCTGGGCATTTAGGTGGCCAGAGGTATAGGGTCTTCCAGCAGCATTAAAGCCCTTGATCTAGGTCTCCGTGTTAAGTGTGAGCCATGTGGGAAGATAAATGAAGGTAAAACGTCGTTGTCATCACAAGCGATCACTCTAAACAACTTGTTGTACTGTTTGGCATTCGCACCGGAAGATCCGTTGTTTAATGGTGATTACAATCACCATTAAACACGGTTAACTCGTTCTGAATCTTCTGCACCGTCCTCAGATTTACACCCTAAGAAAAATCTCAAATGTTTGTATTGGAGCTTCCGGTGCGAATGCCAAGCAGTACAACATAGCATTTCCAAATTTCTTACGTAGGGAAATGCACCATAAAGCTCTTTTTTCAGAGATAGTGCTCAATTGACACTACTATACTGTGATATCAACAAAAAAACAAGAATATTCCCGAAATTAAAGATATATTAAATAGCGACAATTTAACCATCGCACCCACAATGTGCGTGTGTGTTGGGCGCCCCTGTCTTACATTATTCAGGAATAATTAAGTGTAGTTACATTATTCCCTTCAATTTTACTTCTTCTTTATTTCTCTTTAAACATCGAAAGGAATTTAATAATGAAAAGCAAAACGGTTGTCTCAGCTGATTAAAGGAGACCAGATTCGTTTTGAAGGTGTTAAAATGCAAACTATCTATAATGTACTATATTGTAGTTGTGTGCCATTGTCAAGTACTGAAGAGCATTCTTCAATTTGTTGAGAGTTATCCTTATCGAGTAATCTATTAATATTATCCTGTACAAAACTAAATTAACTACTCGATATCGCGGTGGTTCTACGTGTCGTCTTAATGACGAATATCCTGTCACAGGACAATTATTGCTTTGGCCGTCTTTACACCCATTGTCAAATTGTAAGAGCGGTTCAAAACAAAGACATTTCTCGCGAAATATTTCGTCAGCTGCAATAAGAAAATTAATGCTTCATTGTCTTTTTTCAATATCTTCGAATTAGCTTCGATCCCTATCCAATTCAGCGCCAGAATAATAGAAGAACTAAACAAAGACATTTGCGAAACAAACGTCATACCTTGATTCATTTAAACAATAGCTAATGTAGATTTTGTTCTTCTCAAATGAAATTCTTTTTCTGATGACGTCGGTTCACAAGCGATACTTCTCAAACCAGAAATCTTTCATATATATATAAATTCACAAATGAATAAGAACGAAGAAAAGACTTGCAACGTTCAAAACATTAACTTAAAACAGTGCTCAATATAAAAATAGAGCAATGAATATATATTATTTATTATTACTTTCGAACATGCACAAACTACAAACTACTACAAAATTCTACATTTTGTTCCGACATTGAATGAACAATGTTTCATCGGGTAGTTAATAATGATGGTAATAACCATTTTACTGAAAAAAATAGAAGTAAAAATTTAAAAAACAATACTTCCCTTTATTTTTGGATTTTTTTTGTACGCGGTAAAAAGATATTTAAAAAGGGAAAAAGAAAAAGGGAAGAAAAGATAAAAAATACAATGAGAAATCAAGATAAGGAAAAGAAAGAGGAAAGGGAAAGATTCAGGAAGATTAGAAAGTGAAGAGGAAAATAAGTGAGAAAATATAGCGAGGAAAGAGCCAATGGAAATTTTTAAATTTGGCCAGAAGTGAATTGCAGACAGATATTGACATCGGTTACACGGTATCTGGATTCAAATATTTCGGCATTAAAAAAACAGAATTGTACTTCTATAAAGAAAAGGAAAATAAATAGGAAAAGGGAAGATACAGAAAAAGTTGAAAATGAAGAGAAAAATAAAGAGGAAAAAAGTGAGGCAATGTAGAGAAGGAAGAAAGGGAAGAGACAATGGAAACGACTAAGAGAGAGAAATTTAACATTTTGGCCGGAAGTGAATTGCAGTCAGATATTGATATCGGTTACGCGGAGTCTGGGCTCAAATCTTTTGGCATTTTTAATTTTTAATTTTTTTAAATAAAAAATGTAATACCTTCAGTATTAACTACATGATGAGACATTTTTCATTCAGTGTCTAAAGAAAATGTACAATTTTGTAGTAGTTTGTAGTTTGTACATGTTCTAAAGTAATAAAAATAATAATAATAATAATAATAATAATAATAATAAACAAGAATTACAGTTAGAGTAAATACAAACAAGAATTACAGTTAGTAGATTCTGTAGAAAAGCAAAACAGTAGCCAAGAACCAACTATTGCGGCAAAAAATATGAAAATGAAAGCCAAAGATAAAGCTCTTGAACAGATGAAACAGCGCTGGCAAGACAAACCTCTGCATGGCCAATATCCAGTACGTGCCAATAAATCCAATGTTGACAAAGTTAATACTCATCGATGGTTACGTGCATCTGGATTAAAGTCTGAAACTGAAGGATTTATACTTGCAGCACAAGACCAAAGTCTTTTCACGAGAAACTTTCAGGCAAATATTATGCATAATAATATGGATCCAAAATGCAGGTTTTGTGATAAACACCAAGAAACAATAGACCACCTAATCTCAGGCTGTTCTGTGCTTGCCCCAAATGAATATAAAAATCGCCACGATAGAGTTGGGCAATATTTACATTGGGCAATGTGCAAACATTATGGAAAAGCTGTAAACAAACACTGGTATGAACATCATCCAGCACCGGTTACAGAAATAGAAGATGTAACCATTCTATGGGATTACACCATCTACACAGACAGAAAAATTGAAGCAAACAGGCCAGACATTATTGTTAAAAACCAGAAGGAGAAAACTTGTCTATTAATTGATATGGCTTGTCCAGCGGATTGTAACATAGCAACCAAGGAATTTGAAAAACTGTCAAAATATAAAGACCTGGAAATTGAAATAGAAAAAATGTGGAAATTGAAAACAAGAGTTGTGCCAGTGATAGTAGGTGCACTTGGAATGATAAAAAATGGAACAAAACAACACATTGAAAGAATCCCTGGAAACCCCAGCTTAAGAGATATACAAAAAATTGTCTTATTAAGTACAGCCCACACACTAAGGAAAACGTTATCTATGTAATGCTGGGGATGATAGGGAAGATAGAAAAACATGAAATGGAGCCATAACAACACGCCACTACCTGCCTTAGGTCTCCCCGCAGACTTGGTTGGTAGTGAGACCAATGCAGAAATCGAAATATGATGAAAAATGACATAATAATAATAATATCTATTTTAACAAAACAGACATATTTATCCTTAGAAAGAAATGACATGTTACCGTTTGAAGAAAAATGGTGCAAACGTGGCTGTTACGGATGTAAAGACCAATTGCTTATTAACAGAATGATCCTGAAAAACTGCTACAATACAAAGAAAAAGTATTAGTACTGCCTGGATAGATTATTGTAAGGCATTCGATAGTGTGCCACATTCATGGATTTTAAAGACTTTAAATATATACAAGATATCCCCTGTCATCATCAATTTCATCAAACAATGCATGTCAATATGGAAAACAACCCTTTACCTCAATCATATAAATGGAACCTATAAGTCTGGTGAAATAAACATCAAAAGAGGTATATTTCAAGGTGATTCTTTGTCTCCCTTATTATTTTTCATATCATAAATAGCATTAACCAGACAACTTAACAAGACAGAATGTGGTTATAAAATAGCCCAAAAGAAAATAAGCCATCTATTTTACATGGATGACTTAAAGTTGTATGCTAAGAATGATAACGAGCTGGAAGGTCTTCTGCAAACTGTAAAATGATTCAGCGAAGACAATGGAATGAAATTCAATTTGAATAAATGTGCTAAAGCTACAGTTTTACGTGGATCACTATAACAAAAATCCTCAGTTAGCTTAAACCCTGCTGTATCAATAAAAGAATTAAAGCCAGAAGAAGCTTATAAATACCTAGGTGTAAATGAGAGTGAAAGAATTCAACATAAAAAAATGAAAATTAGTGCGTAAAGCGTACTATAGAAGGCTACGACTGATATTAAAAACTGAATTGGATTCTCAGAACAGAATTATGGCCATTAATAGGCTTGCAATCCCAGTTGTTCAATATAGTTTCAACATCTTAAACTGAACTTTAAACGACATCAGGCGAATGGATTCTAAAACAAGAAAGCTTCTTTCTAAGCATAAGATGCATCCAAGGGCTGATGTAGACCGTCTATACATACCCCATAAAGAAGGTGGAAGAGGTCTTATTTAGCTAGAATTGTCATACAAGACAACTACTATTAGCTTACTAACATACATAGAAACAACAAAGGACTGGATGATACAATTAGTCAAGCGACATGAAGAAAGAAAGGAAAAATATTCAATAATAAAAAGAAGGCAGTAAATGCAAACAAGATTTACATTTAGTAGATTCTGTAAAAAAGCAAAACAGAAGCCAAGAACCAACTACTGCGGCAAAAACATGAAAATGAAAGCCAAGGATAAAGCTCTTGAACAGATGAAACAACGCTGGCAAGACAAACCTCTGCATAGCCAATATCCAGAACGTGCCAATAAATCCAATGTTGATAAAGTTAATACTCGTCGATGGTTACGTGCATCTGGATTAAAATCTGAGACTGAAGGCTTTATTCTTGCAGCGCAAGACTAAAGTCTTTTCACGAGAAATTTTCAGGCAAATATTATACATAATAATGTGGATGCAAAATGCAGGTTCTCTGATAAACACCAAGAAACAATAGACCATGTAATCTCAGGTTGTTCTGTACTTGTTCCAAATGAATATAAAAATCGTCACGAGAGAGTGGGGCAATATTTACATTGGACAATGTGCAAACATTATGGAAAATCTGTAAACAAACACTGGTATGAACATCAACCAGCACCGGTTACAGAAATAGATGTCACCATTCTATGGGATTACACCATCTACACACACAGAGACATTGAAGCAAATAGGCCGGACATTATTGTTAAAAACCAGAAAGAACTCGTCTATTAGTTGATATTGCTTGTCCAACGGATTGCAACATAGCAACCAAGGAATTCGAAAAATTGTCAAAATATAAATACCTCAAAACTGAAATAGAAAAAATGTGGAAATTGAAAAAAAGAGTTGTGCCAGTGATAGTAGGTGCACTTAGAATGATAAAAAATCGAACCAAACAACACATTGAAAGAATCCCTGGAAACCCCAGCTTAAGTGATATAAAAAAAATTGTCTTGTTAAGTAAAGCCCACAAACTAAGGAGAACGTTGTCTATGTAACGCTAGGTATGTTAGGAGAGATAGAAAAAATCATGAAATGAAGTCATAACAACACAACAACACGACCTGCCTTATGTCTTTCCGCAGACTTGGCAGGTAGTGCGAGCAAAGCAGAAATCGAAATATGATGAAAAATGACATAATAATAATTAATATATATATATATATATATATATATATATATATATATATCGATTTCACCCGATGCAAGTCAGTACAGTCACGAAGACACTGGGTATGGAAGAATTAGAAATATTACTAATGAGCGGGAATAGGAATAAATAATAAGAACAGTCGGCTGCCATTGCCATTGGATATAAATTTTGAAAGTTTTAAGATGGCTGAAAAGCATAGAAGGATAAGAGAATCCTGCGAGCAAGAAGTAAAAGAGAACAAAATGTTAACATAGAACTTACGGTTACATCTATCCAGCTCCTCTGTAAATTGAGAAGATCTCAACTACGTCTAATACTGCGCTAAAATTCATAAAGTCTAAGTACCATAGCGAAGAGCTCAATTGAATAATTACCATGAAAAGAAATTATTTAAAAAGACACAGGGCTAGCAATGTTACGACGTTGGGAAAGTGACTGAAATCAATCTGCCAGATCAGGACCCATAATATATATATATATATATATATATATATATATATATATATATATATATATTCTACCTTCTTCTACCGAGCGCCCATAGCCCAGAGGTAGAATAGCTGACTGACGCTAATTCGGTCGGTTTTTAATCCTGGGTTAAAAGCCATCGGAGTCTAACCGTACTGATGAGCGGTGATATTGCGAAACAGATTTGTCAGCGAATGACTAATATATATATATTTATGGAGCAATATCTTTTTTATGCAGGTTTCATTAAAAAATGAACGTTAAGTTTGTCATGTAATTTGTAATGTGATCTTATGATTTGATTTGATTTTGAGGATATAAATTTTATAAAAATTATCCAAATGTTGTGTTTATCCAACAGCTTTTGGCTATACTTTTAGCCATTTTTGGGAATGAATGTTATTTTACGTGTAATAGAATGCATGTTGTGTTATGTATAATATAGAGTAGTAGTATGTATTATGTATCGAACACGGTAAGCATGTTGTTAGCACGTTCGTAGTTGATATTCAGTGTTGGTTTTTTCGTTTTTAGTAATAAGAATTTAATTATTTTTAGTCATGTTTTGTATCTGGATGATGCTATGGTGTTGTGTTGTTGATGAGTATGTTCCGGATAGGGTTTGGTAGGTATCCGTGTGTGTTCAAATGAAATCAAATTGAGCTCCGTTGAAAAACCTGCATATATATATATATATATATATATATATATATATATATATATATATATAAGCATGTTTCATTAAACCATAGAGACATATGTCAATTTATTTTAAGTATTCTAGTTCTGTAATTCTCTTCTTAAGTTAAAATTCATCAAAGAATGCGATGTATTTTTGTTAACCCAAGTAGTTTCGCTCTTCTTCGAGGTTATCCTCAGGGATGAATTGCGAAGACCGTGTTGACGACACTGTAATCGTTGTAATATGTACAAAATCTTATAACTTCGAGCCATGAAACATTCTATTGTGTATATATATGGATATGGTCACGTCTCCCAATACGAAAAATTAAACTGGCGAACCGAAGCCAAATTTCTGAGTCTATTGCATGAATGTATACCTTCCTCGGCTCAGTTCTGTATCAAATAGCAAGACACGGTCTGTTTCCTATCCGTAGGGCTTACGGCCTATCACGTTGAATACACCGGTTCTCGCTCGATCACCGAAGTTAAGCAACGTTGAGCCTGGTCAGTACGTAGATGGGTGACCGCTTGGGAATACCAGGTGGTGTAAGCGTATAGTGACGGATGTGCGTTGTGGTGCAGTGGATATCGGCTCGGAAAGAGAAATCGGTGAGCCGAGTTCGAATTCCAGTTGAATCCCCTGCACTAACTTAAGCACTGCTACCCTTGGGAAAGGTATTAATCAGTCCATTCCCTCCAGTTATGGGTTAAATAACAAGAGTAGGACTTGGGGACCCTGCTTTTAAAAACAAATCCCAATGAATCGTGAAAAGAAAAACGTTGTAAAAATAAAAAATAACCTTGCCCAAAATCACTGGTTATGACCTTAAAATGATCCCATAAGGAATGATAGGTCGTTAAGCCTCAAAAACAAACTATCCGTAGATAGCAGCAACATACGAGAAGGAAAACGTTGAATTGAAACCAAGATGTTCATAAAAACGTCGACTGTGATGGAAGTAATATTTTAGCATATACTGATGCATATATACCTACGGTGAGAAGTTCGTATGTGTGTGGGTGTGAATTTACTTCACTGTGTTTGGTACACTGTTCTTTGTTTTTAATATTTATTCGACATTATGTTCCAGCTGTTCATTGTACTTGAGACCACGTTTATCAAGTTCCACTAACCCCTCGAAAAAATCTGATATTTGGTCACAGGAAATTGTAATTTTGCTAAGTATCTCGAACTCTAACAGAATCTTGGTTACCAAAATGATGACAGCCAATTCTTGACAATGACTGAGACGACTGAAAGTACTTTTACAACAAACAACAAATTCATACAATTTATTCACAATTTTAATAAAATGAAGAGTCCAATAAAAATTAAACAAACAGGCCTTGTCAGGTAAATTGGGAGAATTTAACAACAAAAATTGTGTATATACGCGTATACATGTGGGAAAAAAGCACATAAACTCATAAAAACAAATGTCATTGTCGAAGTATTTGCGTTATTACTGCAAGGTAAGAGGAAAAGATTTTTGTATACATTTAATCGTTTTTAGAACTTTCGAAATTTTACTTAAAACTTATTTCCTGGCGTAAGTGTAGGACCATAAATTTATCTGGAAAACTTGAGCATATTTTACAGCAAAAACTCAATAATTTAGAAATTCTTACTTCTGCTATGCTAGGATGCTGAAAATATGAAGTCAATTAGAACATGGCAGCATTATTTTTATCTTCCCTAAGATTTAACATCCACCAACCCTAAAATTACAATTAGCTAATCGGGTAGATGGGGCAAGGGGCGCTATTTTTTTAAAAGAATCTTTAGCAATAATCGGTTATCATATATAATAATTGCAATAATCATATATATATATATATATATATATATGAGATATATAGATGACATTTTAAATTTAGCTAAAAATATTGATGAAATTACACAACTTGAAAACAATTTTGAAAGTCACTCCGTCCTCAAATATACATTAAAACTTAATATTAATAGTAAAGTTTTGTAATTTGCTTAAAGCATTGCGTAAAATAGTTGTATGTGTTATGTCTTAATATTAATAATAAAAATCCATTTCTTGATGTATTTATTGATTCTAGCCCACATAGATTTACTACTTCTCTATATAGAAAACAAACGAGCATAAACTCATGTATTCTTAATTATAATAGTGAATGATCCCAATGATATAATTTAACTGTTATAAAAACCTTAATTCAACGCACACAAATGATATCTTCTTCCAAATCCATATTTTATAAAGAATTAAAAAACATTAAGCAAACACTTGTGAATAATGGATTTCCTAACTCTGTCATTAATCAACAAATTAAAATGTATCTAAATAAACATAACAACAGCTCTAACCATATTGATAATATTAATAATAATAGTGTACATCAAAATAAACACTATTAAATTACACTATTGCAATCACATACATAATAATTACAAAGAAGATTTTAAAAAACTCTTAAAAACATAATACCTAGAAATGTTAAATCAATAATTAATAATAATCAAATTAAGCTCATCATATATTATAATCAAGATTTAAAACAATTGACTTCATATTCTTTAATAACTCTACAGCCACATAACTAAATCCTCTACAGAAAACCAATGTAGTGTATCAATTTACGTGCCCGTTCAGAGATTGGCTCTGGTACTAATAATAAACCCACTACCTATATTGGTTTTACTACAACCACGCTCTTCCGTAGACTTACCTGCCACCTTTCTAATTATACTTCAATTAAAAACCATTTCTTAGAAAAACATAGCCATGTAAGTAATATTAAACAGATTTTAGTCGATAACGATAATACTGAATCACACACATACTAAAACGAACCTTCCGATATTGGAGGCCATCTACATTAAATCAAAGTAACCCACATTTAATAAAATCACATTTCAATCTAGTCACAACACATTACATTGCATTTAGAGATTTGGTTCTGTTAAAATTTAGATCCTCATTACAAATTTACGAACTGCGTCTGCTATTCGGTGATTGTTATCGTTGCATAGCAATGTTTTATGCCAACACAAGATAATACCATCATTGAGCGGGAACGTCTTTATATCACCATCTCTGTAACCTTTCTAAAGATGGCTCATGTGAGCCGAAAGCTTAGACCCAGCATAATAAAAAAATATTCAAATGTTGGACAATTTTTGTCTTCAATTTCACCTGAAACTAAAGCGAAAATACGATGTTTAGAACGACTCATCATTAAACATAATAGACATTCATCGTCTGTTATATTTTACAGTATATATTTAGATAATTATTCGCTGGCTCAATACACTATATATATATATATATATATATATATATATATATATATATATATATATATGTGTGTGTGTGTGTGTGTATGTGTGTGTGTGTGTGTGTGTGTGTGTACAGAGAGAGAGAGAGAGATAATTTATAACATATATATGTTATAATATTGCTACAAAAGTAGCTATTTTGTTTCGACGCTATCTGTGTCTTATCAAGTGATCCGCTTGATAAAACACAGATAGTGACGGGACAAAATGGCTACTTTTGTGGTGATATTATGACATATTTATGTTATAAATTCTAAATAAATATTATTCGCTTTACTTTGTATTGAGCACTTTTAAGAATAGTGTTTCATTGGATACTAAATTTTATTCTATCCATACCTACCTTATATATATATATATATATATGTGTGTGTGTGTGTGTGTGTGTGTGTGTGTGTGTGTGTGGTAATAATAATAATAATTATTATTATTATAGCATACATATACCCTAAACCAAATCATCCACCATCTCTTATTATGCATGTACCACATTCAGTTGAACACAGAATGAACAATAATTCTTCCCCTGAAGACATTTTCTATTAGCATAGTGATTACTACAATGTAGCCCTAAAAATAACGTCTATAATTGCAATGATATTATATATCATAAAAATCATATTGATTACAATACCAAACAAAACCGAAATAGGATAATAATTTGGTACACACTACCATAAATGAATTCCTTAATCTAATTCAAAAACACTTCCCAACTAATAATAACTTTTAGCAAAATGTTTTAATATGAATACAGTGAAATTTAGTTATAGACGCACTGAGAGTCTTGATATGGTAATAAAAAAACAAAAAAATAATAAAATACTCAATCAACATTATGATATTAGTTATAACCAACTTTCCATAACTAATGATAATAACACAAGTTACTGCAATTGTCATTACCCTAATATATGTCTTTTACAAAATAAATGCCTTACAGTTTCCATAATATACCAAGTTACAATCTCTACTACTGAAAACCCTAATCTTACCAAACATTATATCGGATGTAATATGAATAATTTCAAGTCTTGATTTTACCAGCATAACTTATCTTTTAATAATAAAGCATATAGTAATTATATTTACCTCTTTATATAGTACTGGCAATTGAAAGATGCCAATAAATCTCCTTAGGGTAAATGGAAAATATTAACTATACTAGAGCATGTAAATCGTTACATGAAATAAGTTTCCTTTGCTTACAAGAAAAAAAATCCATATAATAAAATTTCCAAAAACTGACTTATTGAATGAAAGTAATGGAATCACTAATTTTTGTCATCATAAAATTTTCATTACTCTCAAATAAATCTGAAATTATTTAAATTTTATCTCATTATTTTCACTATTTGCTTTTTTACACCTTAAAACATTTAGTTTATTTTACAGATATTTTTTAATTACAATAATTATTCTATTCGTCCTTACAAACAAATTCCCTTAAGAATTTATTTTTATAATTTAATTTGATTTTTATATTTTTTCCATTCTTCTTCTTCTTTACGTTGGTTTTTATATTTGTTTTATTTTATTTTATCTTCTCCAACGTTACAATTTTTGTTAACCAGTCTTTCCTTTTTCTTTCTCTTTTTTCTTGTATCTTCTTTCTTTCCTTTTTTTTTTTAATTTTTTCTTCTTTAACTTTTTCTCTTTTACCGGTTTAAAATTTTTGATATGTCTAGCTTTCTGTGGCAAAATATTGAAAAACTATTGTCTATGAGTCGTACACACATCATTCTTTAAAATGTTAGAACCTTCCACTCCACTTAATTCATCTCATTGGATGACCTCTTTATTCTTATGATTTCATTTATTTTTTATTTTATTATTTTTATTTTTATTTTTATTTTATTCTTTTAAATCTCCTTATCTACACATATTATCAAATAAATTAACCACATTTTATTGACTGATGATGGTGTTTTAACACCGAAACTTTATTATTAAGTTGCAACATGCTATTATTATTATTATTATTACTATGCTCTACTTTTGTACTGAGCAGATTTTAAAATTAAATATTTAACAGCGGAATGTACCTCCATTAGTAAACATTATATATATATATATATATATATATATGTGTGTGTGTGTGTGTGTGTGTGTGTGTGTGTGTGTGTGTGTGTGTGTGTATTTTCAAGTACACTGTTACTCGCACAAACAATTCAAACCAAGGAAGAAACCGGATCCCTGAATTAAATGCTTGTATCTCAAGGGGAACACACCCTTTCTTGAATGGTGACATTTTTTTATCTTTATTGGGAGGCTTAACTGGATTACTCAATACATGTTTTCGTTTTTCACACTCTTCAATTATATTTTCTCTCCATTTCTCCATTTCGTTTTTTTCTTTTCCTTCTCTCACTCGATCCGTATCCGCTCTTTCTCGCATTCTATTTAAGCGTAAGGATTTGTCTCTATGTGAGTTGGCTCTTTGTTTCGATGATTTGCGACACAGAAACACAGATATTTACTCACCTTAAATTCAGTCTAGTGTATGTTAAAAATAGGAGAAAAGATGCAAGTAGAGACTATGATTTTCTTTCCTCTTTCAAGTGGGGGGGGGCGCTTTTAAAATCAGAGGATATCACAATGACTGTCTTAACCAGAAAAACACACCTCTGGTATGTATCTCTCTTTCACTCATTCTCACTCTCTAATTCTCACAAATATACCCTGTTCGAAATACATATCAGAGCTAAGTTTCCGATCTGATTACGAATGAAGACATTATAACGGTGCCCACACGAAACTTCGAAGTCCATGTCGGACAAACTTTTCTTTATTAACGGTTTATTAATACCTGATATGAAGCACTTTACAATAAAAAAAACTTGCTTGCCAAAATAACTATTTATCAGTAAATCTACCGAAAAAACAACAATCTTGGCACTAAACATTATCACCACTCAACACTATATGTGAGTATAAAGAGTGAGTATAAAAAATTTAACCTGAATGAACTATCCCCAAGCAGATTCAAAATTTAATCTTTGTTAAAGGTTTAATATGAAGCAACGTTGCGGAAATATGTTCGCGAAATCTTGCAAAACTTGAACAGGATTCAAAGTTAAAGATATTATCTGTTGAGGAAGAATGCCATAAATTTGTCAATTTATGGCAAGATAAAGCGAAAATAAATGCAAAGGAAACTATATATATATATATATTTGAACGAGACGGAATAAGTAAGATATAAAACGATATGAACCAATTTTATCTTATGTTTCGGCGCCATCAGAGAAAGATTAATTGTATTACACAAAATGTAAATTTGCATTATTTTAATTGTATCGTTGCAGTAATTGTGTTTTGTTGTAATTACAACTCATTTTTATTTTAAAGTTGTGTATTGTTGCTGTATTAATTTGGTAGATATTCTATTTTCCTAGTCCATCGGTTCACTTTTATTTACATCAACCCAGTGGACGTGATTTAGATTGGTCGGCCGCGGAGATCATTATGAAAATTGTGCATCCCGCTGAACTGGAAAAATATCTCAATTCCATTCTAGTGCATACCCCAGAAAAAGTGTCATTTAGCAAAAGTGCGTCGTTATTTACAAAACATTTTTGTGAAAAGAATTGCCAGAGCATGAAACTTTTTGTAATATATGCCGGTAAAGTCAACAGTAAGTATAAAAATTTAACTTGAATGAACTATCCCCAAGCCGATTTAAATCTAATCTTCGTTAAAGGTTTAATATGAAGCAACGTTACGGAAATATGTTCGCGAATTCTTGCAAAACTTGAACAGGATTCAAAGTTAAAGATACTAACTGTTGCTGAAGAATGCCATAAATTTGTCAATTTATGGCACGCTAAAGCGAAAATAAAATGAAAAGGAAACTAGTCCGACGAAAGACAGGAAACATGACTGTATTAGCTGAAAGAAAATCCAAAATACAATTATTGCAAAAATGAATCCCTGCTGTAGCTTTGGCATGATTAATTTCAGAAATGACAGTCCATTTAAAATCAATAAATGTTTTGATTGTTGAAAGTTGAATAGAAATGCACAAACTAACTTGCTGAAAATAGTGCTACCAGCTAAAAAATAAAGCTAGAAAATTCAAATTATAGATCATTCGATATAAATAAATAACACTACGTGGAGTTTTCAATTGGACACTGATAGCGATATTACTATTATAAATGATCAAACTTGGAAACGGAAGGTAATACAGCAAAATTAAAAGTATATCGAATAACATGAAATGCAGACGTCAATGTGAAAATGTCACACAGAGACCTCATGATTGCTGGGAAAGTGAGATCTCTTTCCGTTAAACTTACCAAATTTCAAAACTACGAGATCCATTAGGATTGGCGATAAAGTTTTCTCTAAAAACTTTAAGGCCAAAAAGAAAAATAATTAAACACATTGGTTGTATGATGTCAGGCAGTTAAGTACCATACGTGAAACACACTTGAGCGATCATGTCTCTTTCGAGACATGACTGACTGGGCAGAAGATTATCCCGCAGTAGATTGCCATTGCTTTCTGCGGTAGACTGGTTGCCGACCAAGGCTATAGAACCCAATCTGTCCTGTTATTTAAGCCATAACTGGAAGGAGGAGACGGATTAATACCTTTCCCAAGGGTATTTGCGCGTAAGTAAATTCAGTGAATTCAACTGGAATTCGAACTCGGCTTCCCGATTTCTCGTTCCGAGCCGATATCCACTGCGCCACAACGCACATCCTGTATGATGTACATTGTCGAATATAGATGATTACGACATAAAAGACATGTAAATCAATTGAGCTCTAGATATGTAAAGAATAAGCAATCAGTACAGTTTCATTTGCCGATGGACATACTTTACGCTACTTTTAAAGTACCTAGTCTTCAAACGAATACTACAATACGAAGCAAGGGTAAACGAAAGTGTAATCCAACTGAAACATTGGAATTGGACTTATGTCGGAAAATGTATCTACTAATGAAAGTCTATATCTAACAAATGGGTGGGGGTGTTGCTAAGATGTACACACTTTTCTAGAGTGTGACGTGGACTCGTCCAAATGATATAATACTGACGCAGGGAATTCTTAAGAGTAGACAGTTTGCGAGATAGACAGTAGACAGTTACGAGACAGCAATAAGAATGCTAGCCGTAAGCGAACGTCCTATACTACTACAGATTTGTCCAAGTCTACATCGACATTATGTTTTTTGATTTTGTTCAGCGCAACAAAGACATAACATAAAAGTACACAACACAAAAAAGAAGAAAAAAAAAGAAAGAGAAGCAAAGAAAAAAAGAAATCGCTCTCTTTTTGTTAACCTTAATTTACATCTTGCTGCGTCCATTTTTGCCTCTCTTGTACTTTTCTTATTTTCATTTACCTTTTATCTTCAATTTCTTTTTCTTTTCTTTGCAACACTCTTTTTCCCACAATTCCTTTCACTTTTGCTTTTAAATTTCTTTCATTTTCTTTATGTTTTTTTCATTTTTCTCACTCATTATTGCTACCCCTCCCATTTTCGACCAACTTCCACTCTACTTTCTTTTATTCTCCCCTTCTTACCAGCTATTCCGTCGGTTCTACTCGGCCGTAACATTAGCATCTCCTAGATACTGTAATCTCGTTAGCCAACCTGAAAAAGGAACCGAAAAGTACCTAACATCCAATTCTTGTGTACGATGCCAACGCTAACATTTTGCCCTGATAAAAAAAAAAGCAGGGTGACTTTCGTAATCTGAGACCGATGGTGAAGTTGGCTGAGAAAAAAAAAAACAAAAAAAAAACATTAAAGAATATCTAATCTACAAACGCATACACATTTCGATTATTCCGTCTTGATAACTACTATTTTGTTGCCGTGATAGTGGTGGTAGGCATATTTAGCTGTTGATGAGAAGAATAGAGAGCTGTAGAGGAAGAATACCAATTGGTGTTGAATGACGTCGCGAGATATTTCTTAATAAATATAGATTTCACTATTTAATTTAGGCCCTCACCTCCTCTCCAAACCTTGCTATAGCTATTTATCATTTTTATTCTCTCTTTCTTTTACTCGCATTCTCTCTCTATATCTCTCCCTCTCTCTCTCTATCTCTCTCTATATATCTCTCTATCTATCTATCTATCTATCTATCTATCTCTCAGTATATTTCGATGTGTGAATTGTCTAATTGATAAAGGCTCAAAAATTTAAAATCAGAGAGACAAGTTCGAATTCCTGTCTGGTTTGTTATATTCACTTACACGCTAATACCCCTAAAAGGGCATAAAGTCATCTCTTCCCACACACAGCTATTTTTTTTTAATCATTTCACCCCAAGCAAGGCATTCCACTGCCACTATTGCGCTTGGCGCTACATATGGGGAGGTAAATAGGAAGAGTGGTTAGATATAGGAAATGTCAGAAGTGGGGTGATAGATAGTTGGGTGGGTGGGTGGGTGGGAAGAGTGTTTGAAAGAATGGAAGTTAGTGTGTTTGAAAGAATAGAAGTTAGTGTGTTAGGAGGTGTCTATTTACCTTACATTTAAACTCCTGGAGATTGTAGCCGTCGGGGAAGCAGTCATGTGGAAGAGAATTCCACAGTCGGGAAGTGCGAGAAAAGAAACTGTTGGAGTATAAGTTGCGGTTGCATTTTATCGGTTTCACTGTAAAAGGGTGGGATCTAGTTTCTAATCTACTATCTCGTGCAAATTCGAACCTTGGGGGCACCAGTGATCTATGTTCATCGGAGCAGAAGCCGTGAAAGTATTTATAGAAGAGACACAGGGAAGCCACATCGCGCCGGTGAGAGAGAGACTGCAGGCGGTCTGCTAAGTCTGTATCGCTCACATTACAGACCCTCCGCTGTACCTTGTCTAGAAGCCCAAGGAGAATAGCAGGGGCGCCCGACCAGATATGGCAACAGTATTCAATGCACGGGCGGATGGTAGATTTATATATGAGCAGGATAGATTCAGACGGAAAAAACTTCCGGGCCCTGCACAGAGAACCGATTTCATAGCAGCGGATTTAGCAATAGATTCAATATAGTCATTCCACTTGAGGTCCGCTGAAAGTGTGAGACCAAGGAGGCGTAGTGTTTTACTCTCTGGGAGGCAAGCCTGTTCCAGCTATGGTTAAAATAAGTGGTCATATTTTCGAAAAATCATTTTTATTCCCCAGAAATGATTTATGCAATATACAGTCACAAAAAAAACAGAATTATTCTTAATATGCAAAATATCTTTCAGCTTTAAATAATCTGCAAAGGGCCGATAAACCTTAATAAACAAATCAATTAGAATTTCTATCTATCTATCTCTATCTTTCTATCTATCTTATCTATCTATCTATCTATCTATCTATCTACCTATATATATATATATATATATATATATATATATTTAAAATAATTTTGGCATTACTAATAAAATAGAGAAATCCTACATTTAATAATATCAATTATTAACACAGTAGAAATGAGCTTACCGTGGTCGGAATATAGCATACACATGACACTATGTACATAAACTTTACACATATTTAGTTACAAGTAAAGGAAAATTCATCCTTGATAATGGCTAAAACTAGAGCCGAATGCGCACAAAAAAACAACAGCTTTAGACAATTCTAGTATAATTTTAGTTCCCAAAAGCAGAGAATCAGAACAAACGAAAAATTGTATAAAAACTTTATTATAATAACTTTTCTGTCATTTTCAATGAAACCTGCATAAAAAAGAGATTATATATATATATATATATATATATATATATCAATCCTAAGTTAAAAGCAATCGGATGTCTATTGCTGATGAGCTGTGATACAGCAATCAGATCTGTTTGCGGATGACTATTTACGCTCTCACACCCTGATTGAGTACTCTGGAAGAATGGTAGAGTTCAGCATCTACGCATCACTCATTCAGTAATGAATTAGAGCACTCTGGCTACTGGCGTATGATACATCATACGCTAAAAGTCTGCCTCATTCTAACGAGCGCCCATAGCTCAGAGGTAGAATCGCCGACTGACGCCAATTTGGTCGGGTTTCAATCCTGGGTTAAAAGCAATCGGATGTCTAACCGTAATGATGAGCTGCGAAACAGATCTGTCTGTGGCAGACTATATATAGTCATCCGCAGACAGATCTGTTTCGCCGTATCACAGCTCATCAGTACGGTTAGGCTCCGATTGCTTTTTTACCCAGGATTGAAACCCAACCGAAATGGCGTCAGTCGGCGACTCTACCACTGGGCTATGGACGTTCGGTGGAAGTAGGCAGACTTTTTAGCGCATATCATTATACGCGCCCAATAGCTAGAGCGCTCTAATTCATTTCACTGGATGAGCGATGCGTTATATATATATATTTCAGAGTTACCTTAATTTTCATTAAATCGCCATTTAAATTTAGTTGGTTTGCTCTGTCGACAAAACGTGTGAAATTTAATGATTGGAAAGAAGTAGTTTAAGAGTCTCGCTTTATCATCAGTTTGGTCAAGCCCATCAAGAATGTTACGCGTAGCTTTCTCCTGATTTTCCTTCCTTCTATCTGACAGTGAGTATCAGATTCTCCAAGTCGTTCTCCCTCATTACATATCCCAGGAATTTTAGCAGACTTTTCCTGGTTCTAAGTATCAGTTTCCTTTTGTTTCCATTCTCTCCAAAACCTCACATGTTCGGTCCATGTCATCCTTATCATCCTTTTGTAAAGCCACATTTCGTTTGCTTCACGTCTCCTCTTCATCTTTAAAGAAATCGTTCAGCATCCAGTGCCATACTGAATAACAGATATCACATAATAATCCAATTCTCTTTCTTTTCTTTCCGCGAAAATTTCCTGTCTCCTAATACTCTACTCAGTTTCTAGGATGCATGCTTGGCCATCGGATCTCAGTGTCACATTTTCTGTCGTCTGTCCCAGATAGGCATAGACTTGAGACAGGAAGATAAAGATGAATATAGACATAGTTAGGTGAGATAAATATGAACAGACGAGCTAGATAGATAAATAGATTACTAAGTTGCTATCTTTGTGATGATCTTTCAAAAGTTTCGATTAAATTTCTTTTTATTCTCACACGTTAGCTTTCTTTCCTCACACTCTATTTATTTGTCTCTTTCTTTCTCACACACATACATACATACATACATACATACATACATACATACAATTCTCTTCTCTTCCTCTTAGATTTGTTTTTAACTTTCGTCTGCGATCCGCATTTTTAGCAGTTTCTTTCGTCTGTATGAATATCTATCATTCTTAACGCCATTGTTTGAAGATTGAAATAAAAATCTCTTTTTTCTGAACGTCGGTAGTTTCTATTCAGTTTCATATAACAAAGACTAGACACACTTGGGCATCTCTTTTTCGCGAGAAATCTGTCTTTCCCCCCCACAATAATAACTAATGCATTTCAACCTTAAAGTTAACGTTCGGAGAAAAGAAGGAATGAAGACTATATGGAAGTTAGATTTCAAATTCCGTCGGCAATTGTTTTCATGGTTCAATAGGTAAAACAACAGCAAACAGAAAAGTAAAGACAAGTTCGAGAAGGCCAACTAATCAACAAGACACATAAATAGGGCAAAATAAGTAGTCGTCAAGAAATAATAATAATAAGTTTGACATTGGAATATACTTCAATTTAAAATACAAATAATATTGCTACTAATCCAACTTCTTCTATGCTGTTTTAGGATCTGGACGATCACGGTTCTCTATAAACTTCTATACTTCGTAGATCGTTTAAAAGCTTTTCTCCTTTTGCAAAGCCTCATCCAGATTCCATTCACAAAAGCTTGTCAGATAGTTCTGCCTTCTCATATCTCTTTTGGTCTTGATAGATCCTGTGTGAGTTGGGCTTTCCAAGCACTCTTTCCTCATTTTTATCCAAAACATTTTAGCAGTTCTTTTCTGATTCTAATTATGAGTATTTTTTATTTTATTTTTATCAATTTGCTTACATGCACCGCCAATTGTCCTTTTCGCGCTTTTCTTTCTAGAGAACAACATTTCTGCTGCTTCCTGTCTTATCGTCATCTGTGTGAAGATCATTCAGCATTCACTATCATATTACAGTTCAAGTTGTATGACTAGTATATATATATATATATATATATATATATTAATCATATCACCCCGAGCAAGGCGGTAAAGCCACTGATGTGCAGGGAGCTACGTAAGAGTGAAAAGATTGGAAAAGAGAAAGTCAGAAACCACATCCTAAACAGGGAACAAGGGATGAGCCTCTTCACCTGTTCAATAGACGTGGATGGAGTGTGAAACGGGCGATGGTTTAGTCTATCTACTCCAATTGAAAAAAAAGAAAAAGAGTGAAAAGATTGGAAAAGAGAAAACCGGAAACCACATCCTAAACAGGGAACAAGGGAATGGGAGACCTCTTCACCTGTTCAATAGACGTGGATGGAGTGTGAAACGGGGCGATAGTTTAGTCTATCTACTCTAATTGAAAAAAAACGAAAAAGAGTGAAAAGATTGGAAAAGAGAAAACCGGAAACCATATCGTAAACAGGGAACAAGAGATGAGCCTTTTCACCTGTTCAATAAACGTGGATGGAGTGTGAAACAGGTGATAGTTTAGTCTATCTACTCCAAGTGAAAAAAAAAGGAGTTAAAAGATTGGAAAAGATAAAACCGAAAACCACATCCTAAACTGGGAACAAGGGATGAGCCTCTTCACCTGTTCAATAAAACAATTATAGCAGCGTATCAAGATTTCTGGGAACATAAAGAATAAAACCATATGAGTATGTGAGACTGGCTGGTTACTCCTAAAATTTAAGCATCTGATTAGAAAGGAAAGCGGCGTACAACTATAGACTGGACTTTCCGATAAAATGTAACAGAAAAATTCATGTAGATTATACTAGTAAGAAAAATTAGTAATCACAGTTTTTGTTAGTGAATGAAATTCGCAAATAATGCATTGATGTTTTACTCGTCACTAATTTAAATTTTAATTCTGTCAGAAGAATTGTGTAGAGATTCTAGTTAAGCAGCATGAATCAGGAATTATTAAAAAAGTTTTTAAAAAATAACAAGAGTTAAAATTCTTTGCCTAAAACATTGTTACATTTAATACAAGTCCCGTGTTTGACGATAAACTACATCCGGCAACAAGGCTCCTGATCGGAAGATCACCATTTAATTGCTGTTATTCTGTCATGAAACAAATAAAAGACCCCCGTTAACACAAAGAAACTAGGCAATAAATAAAAAATAACTAAATAAAAAATCAAAGAGAGTTCCGGGCTAGAGTTCCGATAGAGTGTTCGTTAGATTATTGTTGGGGTCAGTCGAAACCTAATATTATAACCGTTTGTAGCGAGGTATAACAGTGAAGACGAGGAATCGAAACTTGTACGGCGTAGAGAAAAAAACGTTTTGCATCGACGCACATAATAACAGTGACAAAGAGAAATAAAAAGTATTTCGGTGTATTTTTTCCTTTGCTGTACCTAAGGAAAAAAAAACGCGAATATTCTTAAATATGGAAGAATTATTAGCGCGAGTGATAAAAATACAATAACAACAGTAAGAACAACAGCAACAACAAAATCTATTGGAATTACTGATGCAAGAACAAAAGTTAATTGAAGTAATACAGAAGAATGGACAATATTCACCAGTTTCTTTCACTCCTGATACGGTGACAAATGACATAGCGGAATTAACATATAATTCAGATGATGGAATTACCTTTTCTGTTTATTTTAGAAGAAACGAGAAAATTTAGAGTAGAATACAGCGACTGGGAAAAGGAAAAAAAAACAAGACTCATGTTGAAAAAGTTACCACCAGTAGGACACGAAAAATACTGTAAATTTGTTCTACCGATAAAAAATTTGCTGAGAAGAAATAGTAAATATTCTGACTATTTTTTTATTACCGAGAAACGTTCTTTATTTAATACTCGTTGAAAGGGTATGAATCTGACGGCAAAGAAGACGATGATTTTTTCACATATGCTGAAATCTTTAATAAGAATTTGAAAAATTCAAATTAAATGAGTTAATTCCGGATATGCTTAAAGGAAAATTATTCAAGAGATAACGGCAAAAAAGGCGCATATATACGTACTAAAGTCTTAAAAAAACTGAAACAGAATAAAAACTCAGATCTCAGAGAATCTTAAATCAGAGACGAGATTAAGAGGAAATTGAAGAAAAAGAATGCGCCAAAGAAAACTGTGGAAAAAGAAATTATTCCATGCTTCAAAGGAGGAAGATTAGATTTCGGAGAAGATTGTCTCTTTAAGAACTAAGAAAGTAATGGAAAAGTAGGACATGAAAAGCTCTCACAGTGTTAAAATGAAAGATATACTTAGAGAAAACCAAAGAAAATTTGAGGAAATTGATAATGTGTATGCAAATACTGAAACGAGACACTGGTAGTGATATCGCAGTAATCAACAAAGCCACATGGAAAACAATCAGAAAAAGTATATTAAAACGAATTTCGAAAATCGCACTTAGTGTGTCGAGTGAGAAATTACCTGTTATTGGTGAAATGACTTGCAACGTTTTATTTTGTAACAAATGTATAAAAGCTAACGCTTATGTGTTAAAATTACTAGAAACTTATTTAGTACTGAATAAATATAATTATTCCAGTTATGGGAATTGCCTATAAATAGTTATAGCCAAAAATATAAATGGACAAGTGACCAGTTAAAACAAAAAAGAAACAATTTCAAAATTTAAAGAAATATTTTAATGTTTGCCGTTTGTTTTGTCGGATGAATTGGGTCGGTGTTCTAAAGTCAAAGCTAAATTCAAGTAAGAAATGTGTCGGCGCCAATATTTATACCAAAACGTAGTGTACCATTCGCATCATTGGATGAAATCAACAAAGAATAAGACAGACTTGAAAAAATGAGTGTAATTGAAATAATTGTCCATTTAAGATTATAAGTACCATCAAAATATATAAAGAAAAAATGAAATTTGTGTTTGTCATGATTTTTTTGACTGGGTTAAACAAGTGATTAGCTTACGGCCATATCACGTTGAATACACCGGTTCTCACTCGATCACCGAAGTTAAGCAACGTGAGCCTGGTCAGTACTTAGATGGGTGACCGCTTGGGAATACCAGGTGCTGTAAGCGTTTAGTGACGAATGTGCGTTGTGGTGCAGTGGATATCGGCTCGGAAAGAGAAATCGGTGAGCCGAGTTCGAATTCCAGTTGAATACCCTGCATTCACTTAAGCACTGATACCCTTGGGAAAGGTATTAATCCGTCCCTTCTCTCCAGTTATGAGTCAAATAACAACGGTAGGACTTAGGGACCCTGCCCTTAATAACAAACCCCAATGAATCTTGATACTCGAAAAGAAAAAAGTATTACTAGACACAAAACTTATATAAAAACAACAATAAATTGTTGAAAGTAAAAGGTATTACCAGCAATAAATAAATAAAAATTTAGTTGGCATTAAATGACCCACCGAGGTTGATATGACATAAAAACAAAACAACCAACCAACCAACAAATGTTCAGAATCACATAATTACACATTACTAAGTCCAGAAGATATCTTTTTGAAATTAACCAGTGTAAAAGTTTTTCGAAGCTGGAAATTTTTGAGGCGTATTTGAAAATACTGATTGAAGAAGAAAATATTCAGAGCTATTAACGATAAATACGCACAAAGGATTTCATAAGTTCACCGATTTCTTTTTGGGATAAAATTGACGCTAACCATATTTCAACACGCTGTGGCTACTACACTTGCAGATTGTGATTTCTTAGTTGCTTATCTGGAAAATATATTGATTAAAAGTGTATCTAAAGAACAATATATCGAGCATGTAAAAAGAATTTTTTTTAAACTATGAGAGTACGGATTCAACCTGAGTGAGGAAAAGTGCAAACTGTTTTTTGCCTAAAATCAAGTACCTAGGAAAAGTCACTGACAAACATTGTCGTCAATCAGATCCGTCGAGAGCAAAAGTGCAATTAAGAATATGCCTACTTCAACAAAAGTTACTAGGCTACTTGCATTTCTAGGACTACTAAATTATTATCAAATCTTCAAATCTAATATGCAGAATTTAAGAGCGCCACAGAACAAAAATGCGTAAATTGGAGCTGGATTGATAAGTCTCAAACGGCCTTTGAAAAAATAAAAAAATAATAATGTCAGATTTATAATTAGAGCACTAAGCTCAGAAAGCCGAAATTATATAGACTTCAGATGCTAGTGTCTATAGTATAGGAGTGGTAATTCAACATAAGGCTGATGACAATAACATAAAGGCCGTCGTACATGCTTCGTGTTTGTAATACCGGCAAAAACAAAATACAGCCAGATAGAAAAACAGGTATTAGCCATAATATTTACAGCGAAAACGTTTCCAAATTTATACACAAAAGAAGTTTTCGTTTACAGAATGACCACAGACCACTACTATCAATTTTTGTTTTGAAAGAAGGAATTCCAACGCATTTGAATAAATTATAATGCTATATATATAATAGATAATAAATGCTATAAAATTATGGCATATATATATATATATATATATATATATATATATATATATATAATTTAATAAGATATCATTTTATTAAATTACGATTTTAGGATGAAAATTGTGACATGCAGATGGCATCTAGAAGGCTACCAAAAATGCTGATCATTTGAGGATGCTATTATTGCAGCATTAAAAAGTGATATATGAATTTAAAAAAATATTTTTCAATGTAGTAATCGAAATACCAGTTACCCTGAATTAAATAAAAGTAAAAATCATGTTCATTTCGAAAGTACAAAAAAAAAGCTAAAAGTAAGAAAGATAAAATGAAATTCAGCCTTGAATGCTTGTTCACTATGAGACGGAGTACTAATGTTTGCAAAAAGAGTAGTAATTATATCTATATTTTTATAAAAGCGGATATTAAATGAATTTCATAATGGAAATCTCAAGAATGAAATCTCTTATGAGAAATTATGTCTGCTGAATGAAAATGGATCAAGACATTGATAAATTAAGAAAAGGCTGCAAAGGTTGTACTCTGACAGAAAAATTACCTACCACGCAATTATATTGGCCAAAGACATATACTATATGGTCAAGACTGTACACAGATTTCGCAGGTCCAACAGATCGCATTAGCTGTGGCAGCAATGGTTACAGTGACTTTGTTTTTTTGTACATTAACTGTTTGCAAGATATGGCATTCCAGATGTCATAGATAACGGTACACAATTCACTACTTATGAAATTAAAGAATTTTGTAAAATGTTCTCCATTGAACATATTACTATCCCGCGGTATCACCCAAGATTAAATGGTTTGTGGGTATTTTTAAAAGGGCTTTGAAAAAGCAAGTAATGAAAAAGTGAATGAAAAAGCACTTCACACATTCTTGATAGTATACCGGATAACACCGAATCCCAATACACCGACAGGTATGTAACCTGCAGAATTTCTTTTTGCAAACAAATAGTTGGTAGCAGGTGAGAAAAATAATAAAAACACATAACAAAAAAGACAACAAATTTCAAAATGGGTGAAAAAGTGTTTTTAGAATGTATGAATATTAAAAAGAAATGTGGGAAGATAGCGTAATAAGGTCCCAAATTGGAAAAAGATTATTTAAAATTTGAAAAGGACAATGGAAAAAAACATAAAAGGCATTAGAATCAGTTGAAAAGAGTTTACAGAAGAAAGTTCCGCAAAATGGAAGAACCTATGTAACTTCAGTATGACGTACCTACAACCCAAGAATTCGTTGAACGTACAAGTGTCAGTATCAAAAAAAAAGTACGAAAAAACTAGTGGTTGATTTAAAACGGTAATAATAAAAAGTTCAAAAGGTGGCAAAAGAGAAGTGAATACCAAAAAATAAATTAAAATATTTATGAAAAAAAGAACCATAGAAACTCAAAACTGGGGATATGAATAGGACAGTTCACTGTCGGGCACGAAATTGTCAAACTCTTCGTCTTCGGGCAAAGGACAACTCAGTAAGGCTCCGTCTACGGACAGAGACTCGGTTGCAAAGAAAAGGCAGGTTTAATGACCGAACCCGCGTAGTGGAGGCTGAGCAAATTTTACCATTGGCCCTAGTTTCCGCGCTCGTGTTCTCCACGGAAAGTTCGACTTTGTGTCACATCCCGTTTAGTGTGATGGAGGAGTAAATACTCAGAACTCCGACAGTCAGCTGTAAGTCTCGCAATCGTCAAGCTCTTTGTCTCCGGGCCGAGTACGTCTCAGTCGAGGTTTTGTATACGGACAGAGACTTGGCTGAGTAAAATAGAAAATGAAAAGTACCCGATCGCGCGATTGCAGTGGCTGGGTTAATTTCGACCTTAGGCATGAGTGTACGTGGTTGAGTTCTCTACAATAAAAACGTCCCTGTGTTACACCCCGTCTCATTCGGGAAACATTAGGTAAATATATAGAATTCTGATAGATTATTTGTCAGAGTACCGTTTAAATTAGTTGTGACATAACCATTTGTAGCGAGTTATAACATATTCTCTGGCCCACCCAGACCCGCTGTGGTAGTGTCTGGCAAATGAACACACCACCAAAAAAAAAAAAAAAAAAAAAAAAGAAACACTATGAAAATATAAAAAAATATATTTTAATAGTAAAAGTACTAGCCATACATTTTTAAGTAAAAAGGCCGACAATATATGACCTGCAATACATTTTATCTGTAGTTGAAGGCATACAATTGCGGTCAAAATATATTTAGTTGAAATTATAAATTTGTGTTCAAATTATTTACATTTAGGCATTAACCATAGAAAATCAACCAACCAAGCTAGCAACCAACCTGAACTTTCATGAGAGTATTCCATATAATATCCCACAACTTAAATTAAACAGTTGGCGGCTCGACTACAGCCACTTCCCCACCGACGAAATGTGGCCTCCTTTTGTCTGTTCTATAAGTACTTTCATGGCTTCTGCTCAGACGAACTTAAGTCACTGGTGCCTCCTCAACAGGTGTTTACTCGTGCAACCAGAATGGCAACTGGGTCCCACCCATTCACAGTTAGGTTAGCCAAATGCAGACGACAATTCTACTCCTGCAGCTTCTTCTCTCGCACTTCCCGCCTGTGGAACTCGCTCCCATATTCTTGCTTTCCTGACGGCTACAACGTCCAGAAATTTAAATGCAATGTCAATACTCATCTACTAACCACTTGACTCTAGCCCTTCCCCCACCCCGTATATCCTTCCCTTTCTCTCCCCACCCCTTGCAACTGTCATCGCACCTGCATTTTCATCTTTCTATTGCTTCTTTCTAATTGGTTTGTAATCCTCTTCTCCCTCCTCTAATTAATTTTCTTTCAGTTATGTAGGCCCCCGCACATCAGTGGCCCGGGGTGAAATGATTAAAAAAAAAAATTCCAAAATATTACTAAAAATAGTTAAATAATGATGTCCACGGAAACTTGTATGTACAGAAAAGCTGAGTATCGCTCACCATGTATTCAATTTTGAAAGCAGAATAACATATTTTTTATCACTTCAAAACTCCCAAGACAATTAAATTTCGGCATTAAATGTTCTATAAGGATCTGGTATGACATTAAACAAATCAACTAACATGTAATATTTTTATATGTGGTGTATTTTCAGTGCGTAAGCGGTCATGTCTCTCCACAACTTCCTATCCAAATTGAGCTTATATTACGTTGAGACACCGTTTCTCGCACAAATCATCGAATTTAATCAATCTTTCTCAGACATGATCACCCAAGCGTGCCTCACGTATGGCACTTAACTGACTGATAACCTGGTTAGTACCTAGATGGGTGACCGCTTGAGAATTCCTGTACTATAAGCTTGGATGCGCACGATTCATAATATTCATTTATTCACCAATACCCTTAGAAAAATATGACTCCACCCCTTTTCCACCAGCTATGTGTTAATTAGTAAGCTTTGAATCACTAAAACTATTATTATATAAAAAAAAAACAATTCTTACACGCTAAAAATATTTTTCAGGCAAAGTGTCGATAACCAGTAAAAAATGAATCAATCAAACTTCATACCTTTAGTTAGTCTGATTAACTTTTGACAATTTAAAATCAATCTTTCTCTTTGCTTTGACATCCATTCCCCCGTTAAGTAGGTTACTCGTTGTTTTCTTTGTTTCTTTTGTCATGTGAGTGTTAGATTCTCTAAGCCCATTTTCTCATTACGTGTCTCTTGTTAGCAGTAATGCCATTGTAGCTTCTGCTCTCTTTAAAATTTACTCGCTATTCACGTTTTCTATCTTTCATAATTTCGAAGAAATTGTCATACAGTCACTACCACCTAGGAGATTAAATATTGCATTGCGATTTTTCCTTATTTTTACGTATATTTTCCTATATCGTAGTATTTTGCTTAGGTTTATAAAGACAGTTTTTGCAATTCTTATGTGACTTCGGATTTCTCTGTCACATTTTCTCTCATCTGTTACTTTTTCTATGTACCGTATCCTTTCACGACATAGATGACCATGGTCTTTCATATCTTCCTATCTATTGTAGCTCTTAACATTCCTTCTCCTGTTAACCTTCCCAAACATTGCTCCGCCATCCATCTGTTCAAATCCATTAAGTATTTCACATATTGCTTTCCCCTGTCTTTCCTTCCATCTATCCGTCTTGTGCGCATAAGATTCTCCAAGCCTTTCTTCCACATTACATGTCCCAGAAACTTTAGCTGTCGTTTCCTGATGTTAAGTATCAGTTTTCTTTTCGTTTCCATCCTCACCAAAAACTCATCGTTGCTCACATATCCAGTCCATGGTATCTTCAACATTCTTCTGTAAAAGCACATTTCAATTGATTCCAGTCTTCCCATCATCTTTGGTGAGATTGTCCAGCATTCGCTATCATATCGAAGGACAGACATCACATAGCAGTCTAATACTAACTTCCTTGTTTCCAGTGAAATTTTCATCTCTACCAATAATATACTCAGCTTATGGAATGTGTCCTTGGCTACGCCAATACGCTTACAGATTCCAGTGTCGCACTTACCGTCCTCCGTTAGAACACTTCCTGGGTATTTAAATTTCTGTACCTGCTTGATTTTAGTATCCTTGACATATAATTGGTATTTTGGACTCCTCTTTTTACTAATGACCATCGTTCAGTTTGCTTGCCATTTATATGTAGTTCTTTCTTTCTGTTTACTTTAACGACTTCTGTAGGAAGTCTTGTAGTTTCCTTTCCGTGTCAGCTATCAGTACTCTATAATATGCATATCTTATATTGTTCAGGTTGCGAACGATAATGACGAATCCTGATAGGACTTCTGGGGCCTCTAGAACTGTTTGAATAGATCTGGCGAGAAGACACACCCTTGTCTCCAATATCCATACAGTTAAATTTCGATGTTAATTTTCACAAAAGGTATCTCGCAATCTTTATTCTAGTGTTGCTGACAACCATGCATTCTGTATTATTCTTTTTTCAAACAAACGTGGATTACAGTTAATAATTAGCCCTTTCTTCGGGCTTTCTTTTTCTACTTAGTCTCTTGTTAACTCACAGCGTTTTTTCTTCTCCAGTTTAATCTATATTACTTATTTATATTTCTAGTGATACTCATTTAGGTGCTGGTAGTGTTACGGATAACGGCCTCTCGTGTGATTCCGATCTAATTTGCATTCAGTTTTGCACAAATATCATTGAGAAATGCATGAAGCTTTTTCTTCTCTCACAGTTATGAGTTACATAGACTGAACTCTCTAACCTTGGTTGATGTTCAGCCAAATAATAAGGAACATTCTAAATTCTAATCTGTGAAGAAGACAAGTGGAAACTATTCTACCATGTTTTTTCCAAGAGTGCATGGAAATTTGTGGATAATAAAGATGTGGTATTAAGCTGAAAGAGACATTGCACTCAATTTCACACTAGGTCATCAATGGAAGCCTATTGCTGAGCTGAAACTGAGGTCACTACCGGTTACTGAATGTAGAAGTCCGTAAACTTACAAATGCATACGTTTTGCAAACGTAAGAACGACCTGTGATACGTGATTATATAGACGACCACTCAAGAGAGTTTGGAGATGTCTCGAGTAGTCTCTTACATATCTCAAACAGAGAAAATATGGTCCATATATTGGACAAGGGTAAGAAGGTCGCATCACAGACCAGTAGCTGATAAAATACTGGAGTTAATAAAATGCTAAGTAATGACGATTCATGCTGCGTATCGGTATCCGTACATTATTACGAAGATAAATAGGGGCGATGATCGCCTACGCCCTAAATTGATATTGCAGTAAAAAATACTTATAACAAAAATAAGCATTAATATAGCTTGGAAGTGTTTTAACAGAGGACGGAAAGTGCTACATTGAAGTCAGAAGGTACATTGGGATAACCAAAAATGCATTCTAAAAGCTAATCTGCGTATAACAGAAAAATATTGTTAGAAACAAAGAAAAGAATACCGAACTGTGACGTGATATCAGTAAGTCAGTTAAGTGCTATACGGGATACACGCTTTGGGCGATCATGTCTCTTTCGAGACATGACTGACTGGGCAAAAGATTATCCTGCAGTAGATTGCCATTGCTTTCTGTGGTAGACTGGTTGCCAGTCAAAGCTATAGAACCCAATCTGTCCTATTATTTAACCCATAACTGGAGGGAAGGGACAGATTAATATATTTCCCAAGAGTAATCGCGCGTAAGTGAATGCAATGAATTCAACTTCAATTCGAACTCGGCATCCCGATATCTCGTTCCGTGATATCAGTCCTCCTATATGGCAGTGAATGCTGAACAATCTTTTCAAAGATGAAGAACATAATTAAAGTAACAAAAATATGGTTCAACAGAAGGATGCTGAGGATAACATGGATCGAACATGTGAGCAACAATGCGGCCTTAGAGAAAATGGAAACAAAAATGAAACTTACACTTAGCATCAGGAAGTGACAATTTAAATTTTAGGGAGTATTATTAGGAAAGAGGGCGTGGAAAATATTATACTCTCAGGACAGGTTGAAGCTAAGAGGGATAGAAAAACAACGCATAAATTTACTTCGCGATCTTAAGTAAATGGATGGCCGAACAAGGTTTAGGAGAAATAACAAAAAGACAAAATTTATTAAGAGCTACAAAAGACAAGAAATTGTGGAGAGCCATGATCGCTTAAGTACTAGGTACACGGCGTATACAGTAGAAGAAGCAAACATTAAATAAGGAAACAATACAAGGAGATGAATTGAAAAGAATCGACTAGTTGTGCTCTAGTTGCCTAAAGCTCAAAACACCGTCATTACAAGACACGCTTCAAATTTCGCTGGAATCTTTCTTTTATTTAGGTTGTTTATTTAACGGACCAAAATTAATGATCAGGTTGTTGCGATAAAAAGCAGCAGAAGTAAGATGAAGGAGTTACTAGTGAAAAAATTTAATAATGATGATGAAGATGATTCAAGATGGTGAACACAAATGAGCAGTAATATGAAGAAAAAACGCTCTCCTCATGAGCTTAACCAACAAATCTTTTATTTCCCTCATTCTTCTGATCATTCATTCGGCTTTTTATTCGCCACCTGGCCCGTCCGTTCGTTCGTGTTCTCATCCAGATCACTAGGCTATGACGTCACACTTCACGAAGTCCGTGATTGCTCTGCACAATTTATTCCTTAATGAAATCTCGTCGCCGCTACAAGAAACAGGGCGTTTAAAACCCAGTGGCCTCCACTACCACCTAGGCTCGTTCAGTCCCGTACACTCGCATCATTCCTTGCCCACCACCTAGTCTACTTTCTAATTCTACAGCGTCTCTCTCGACTAGCCCTTTCCTCGTTTTCTCTGTCTTTGCATTAAGTTTACAAATTTCGGTCTCGCGGGCCTACGGCTGTCACTTGGTGAAGAGAAGTGGAATTGGTTGGAATCGCGGGTCAGCGATGCCACATCCATCACCTGATGGTCGGGGAACGGGTTAGATGCAATTCGAAAAGCGAACCAGCTTCAAGCTATTTCGTCATTTTCCTATCGGATTTTATCGCCGAAAGCACGTTGCTGATCGCTACCTATTCACTGGCAAATCTCCAGACCCGATATACTATGGACGCATGCGCACGACTAAGCACACACACACACACACACACACACACACACACACGTACACAAACATATACACACATGCACGCACACACGAACACACACTAATAAGTGGTTACACACTTCTTAATTACAGATACTTTAAATTTTAGATGGAAACATCATTCTTACTTAAGATAAAGATATATATATATATATATATATATATATATATATATATATATATATATATATGTCTTTGTCTTATATATATATATATTTTTTTTTTGCTTTCCAGTCACGTTTGAGCTTCAAAAATTTAAACGCAATATCAATCGTTATCTTCAGTCTTCTTGATTCCTACTACTATTGTTCACCTCGTCTTAGATACTTTTTCACAATGTAACCCCCAATCTGTGTCCTAGTGAGTTTATTGCCTTACTTTTTTATAATCGTCTCATTCAAAGTAAGGCATTACTGCCACTAGTGCACAGGGGGGATTACATAATAGGAGAGTGGAGAGAGAGAGGATAACAGGTCATAGTAGGTGAAGAAACTCAAACGTAAAAACCACAAATTTATTCTCCTGAAGAGAGTCAATTTTAGACTCGAAACACGTGTAGCGTCATGGACAATTAATGTTTCATAACTTGTATAATTACAAAAACAATAAACATACACTTTAAAGAAAACGTTCACGGCTTCTCACAATTTTTATTCGATACTAATTACTCTCGTTGGAACAACCCTATTTCTTTATTCGATATATATATATATATATATATATATATATGAAAAGAGAAAAAACTTTTCTTTACAAATGCTTCTTGTGGATGACTCCTGATAAATCATCTATGCAAAAGATTGGATTTTGAAAATCTAAACTTATTTATAAATGGAACTTTGTGTGTGTGTGTGTGTGTGTGTGTGTGTGTGTGTGTGTGTGTGTGTGTGTGTGCGTGTGTGTGTGTGTGTGTGTGTCCGTTACCTATAAACTCCGAAACAGCTGAACCGATTTTCTTGAAAATTTACACAGTTGCAGAAGCTTCGAACCATGGATATTCGCCTTTGCCGCTGATGTTAATGCATGGCCGGGATTACCCTATGATCTTTTATCGTTGCGTATCCCCTTTTCATTGCCAGTCACGATACGATACAAAAGACCTTTCTTTTCTGCTGTTGAAGCAGCTGTTCACACGTGACAAGATGCCATTAGACGTGTCTCGGGTTCAACTTGTACAGCACTCAATACCGTTGCTTTTTAATCAATCTCTGCATGTTGTTTCCGACAGAGAAAGTCACCGTAAGTCTCAACAAAAATTATGTGTGCTTCAGCTGCAGATTTCCTTTGAATAAAATAGTGCAGTATTATTCCCGATATGCATAACTTAAAGTTGTTTACACTTTAGCGAAATGAGAATTTCAAGCTTGCTAATAGTATTTTCTTTTAGATGTGTTACCATCTGAAACTACACCCACGCAGTTCCGGGAATGCCAACTGTAGAAAAACAGTAAAGACTTTTTCAAGGTCATAATAGAAAACAATGCAGGTTCTTTGTTAAGTATTTCTATTTGAGAGACTAATTTTTTACGAGGTGTGATCAATGCAGAAAAAAACCCTGCTTAAATGATTACATTTTGGAAGCAAAACTGAAAGATTTACAGAGGGTGAATACCAGCATCACCTCTGTATAATTTCATTTCTCTTGATTTTAATATTTAGACTTGAAAATATTTTTGAGCGTTCTTAATTTTAAAATTTTGCAAAATTAATTTTTTATTTCTGCTAATTCTTTTAATAAAAACACTAGCAGTATAGCCCGGCGTTGCTCGGGTGCAATGAAAGATTTAAAACTAATCCATGGTCCTGGAGCTCAGACTCTTTGGACGTTGGCACGAAAGACTAAAAAGCAATAGCTGTTTCCAGTTAACGCGAAACCGTAGACTGAAAGAAAATTAATGGATGTAAGTCAAATTTTGAATTCCTGGTATCGATATCAAATTTTCTGCACTACTGTAAGAACTGCAACCTTGAAACTTCTGAATATCATTTCTTATGTCTTTGTCTATGAGTGTATGAAATTTGATTTAAATCGGACCACTCCTTCTAAGCCGATTTTTTCGATATTTATCGGTGGTACCTCGACACAAATCCTAGCTAAGAACACTCGCAGACACTTATAGTACAACTGTGTAAATTTTCAAGAAAATCGGTTCAGCCGTTTCGGAGTCTGTAGGTAACGGACACACACAGACTCACACACACAGACAAAGTTTCATTTATAAATAAGATTAGATCTGCAGATAAAGCCTGTTTCACTGTAGACAGCTCTTCGCTGCAACTAGATTAAATGTTTGCTTCAAGTCGGGATCGAAATACGACCGATTCGTCATCAGACGGATATCTTTCCACTGTGCTATTGGCGTTCGGCAGCGAACGACAGCTCTCATAGCAGGTTGTTCACCGAATGTAAACAAACAACCAGATAGTATTTGTTTTGTTATAAAAATGGATTATAAAAGCATTATATCACTACCGAAAAAATTAATGTCTGAAAACATTCTTCTTTTTCAGGTGATATTTTAGAAATATCACCTGAAGATGAAAAATTAACAATTTTAAACATTACTTTTCGTGGCTACACGAAATGATAATTTAGTAAAATGAAATAAAAAGGTAAATAAACATTTAATAAATTTAAAATTATTAAATAAAACCTCAAAATGACACCCCACTTAATCCGCATTTGTAGTCGCATCCCTGTTTAAATCATTTATCCCATGCAGTCATAAATGAAAAACCCGTTACTCAAATAATTTTTGTACTTTAACATTAATTTCACTGTAATTTTTTATCTAGTTGACTAAAGCAAAAAAGTTAAATTAATTATCTATTGAAACAAATTTAAAACTGCATGGGTAGTTTTTTTTTAAGGCTATCACAATGCCTTTAGTATAATAAAGTGAAGGTAAGGAAGATGTTGGGTATTACCTATTTATTATTCATTAATATTTCGAGATCAGAGTCTCATATTCAGAATGATAGGAGAGCTTGATTTCACGTCCATCCGCTGGTGGACCGTGCCTTTAAATAAATGATCCTCTTTCGCTGCTACTAGCTGTCGTTAGTTGTAGTGAGTATGTATGTGTACACCTGTAAGTGCGTTAGTGCAAATTTAAAACTGCTAGCCTCATTGTCAAAAATTATAATTCACCTTCAAGGTCTAAATTACAGAGAACCAATATTGTTTATTAATTTTCATATCCCTTAAAGAACTGTGATTCAAATTCATAAATAATTATATTGGATATACTACAACATATTTAACAAGAAAACTCACGGTACCTCTATCTAACAATAGCTCTATAAGCTCTCATTTGAATACACATGGAGAACTACCCAACTCTATCCGTAACACAATCATTCATAATACAAATATAATAACATCATCCACATTTTTATAAAGGCTAAAACTAATCTAAATATTATTAATAAAAAAAGAAATACTAACACTCAATAATAGCAACTATGGACACAGGCGCATTGTGCTGACTGTGTTTGGAAAATAAACCATTCCAATGACTTTAGATATATACATAAAACAATCTACATATTCTGTTAAAAGTAAAATAAAATTCATTCTTAATAATTGATAAAAGTGTAATCGAAAACGCTTAGATAAATAAAACATTCGCACAATTTTATATAATTTATCTACTGAAAAATATTTTTTTATGTAAGATGACATGAAAAATTATATAAAACACTTATCACATCACCTTGTCTGTTTAAGGAAAACTTGCATATATATATATATATATATGCAAGTTTTCCTTGCATATATATATATATATGTGTGTGTGTGTGTGTGTGTGTGTGTGTGTGTGTGCGTGTGTGTGTGTGTGTGTGTGTGATGTCTAATATTTTTCGCATGAATATGAAGAAGAAAACCTAAAAGAGATCGAAAGTAACTCAGTAGTAAATTGGTTTAAAAATGAACAGCTCCTAAGAGAGTCTGCTTTAGAGTTACGCGACAGAAAAAAGAGCTCAGTGGTGCATTAAATGTCAGAGCATAAATATATTTTAATTAAATCTCCAGTGTGCAGTAACCGAGAGTTTCATACGTTTTCACACAATGACCAGATGTTCCGTAACAGTTTTATGAAAATTATATATATGTGTGTGTGTGGGGGGGTGTTTGTGTGTGTGTTGGTGCGTATGTGTGTGTGTGTGCATATATATATATATATATATATATATATATATATATATATATTCTTTAATACTTAGTTTTATATATATATATATATATATATATATATATATTCTTTAATACTTAGTTTTGGGACCTAATAGGACCAAAAGGTATTAAAATGTGTTCGATACAATTATATTGTAGAACTTTTAAATATTTTCCATTTTTAAACGAGTTATTGCGCTGCCCAGCTTTCTACCATGAGTGATGTTTTCAGGCAATTTTTAATAACTGATCTTACCGTTTACCGTTTTTCTTTTAAAAATTTTTTTTTCTTAAAAAGAAAAACGGTAAACGGTAAGATCGGTTATTAAAAATCACCTGAAAGCATCACTCATGGTAGAAACCTGGGTAGCGAAATAACTCGTTTAAAAATAGAATATATATATATATATATATATATATATATATATATATATATATATTCCATTATTATTATGAGTTATTTTGCTACCCAGGTTTCTACCATGAGTGGTGTCGTTTCTACCATGAGTGGTGTCTTCAAGCGATTTTTAATAACTGATTTTACCTTTTACCGTTTTTCTTTTTAAGAACCCTCTTGTAACAGTGTTTTATTTGAACGTTCACGTGGCAGGGAATTTATGAACGCACATTCTTTAAATTAAAACAGATTATGACGGATTAAGAACACTAATATATATATATATATATATAGTGTTCTTCAAAAATTATTTTACAAATCTTGGCGGCGGGATGCTCACACCAAAAGCAAGGACAAAGTCCACATAAACATACGTCCGCAAATCCTTCGTTTTTAGTTATTAATTTTAAAGTTGACTGTGGAGGACTGTGTGTTGCATGAAGACTATATAAAATTCGTCATTTGTCTACATTTGTAGGTAGTCTGTCTTTAATGTTTAACGAGTGTAGTAATGAGTTAAGTGAGAAGTGTTCCGGTTAACAATGGCAGGATATTCATATCCCGAGGAGGTATGATTTTTACATACAGCTGAGCGAATGGTAATGAACGCGAAGCTGTACGGATTTATCAGATTGGGTTTTCCAGATCGAACGTAGTCTATTCATCCAACATTTCGTGCCATTTATGATCGTGTTGCTGTGCAAATTGAACAGCGTGGCACGACAAAGTTTGTAAAAATATTCTTAATGCTCTCTCTCTCTCTCTCTCTCTCTCTCTCTCTCTCTCTCTCTCTCTCTATCTATCTATCTATCCCAGTCTGTTCTTATCTATCTATCTATCTATCTATCTATCTATCTATCTATCCCAGTCTGTTCATCTATCTATCTATCTATCTATCTATCTATCTATCTATCTATCCCAGTCTGTTCTTATCTATCTATCTATCTATCTATCTATCTATCTATCTATCTATCTATCTATCTATCCCAGTCTGTTCTTATCTATCTATCTATCTATCTATCTATCTATCTATCTATCTATCTATCTATCTCCGCCAGGCCATGTTGTATCGATTAGAACATGTGATAATCAGACAGAGCAACGGTGAATAAGTCGGGTTGGGTAGTACTTCTCACTTAAGCCTTGCACTTGTTTTTCAAGCTAGAGTAGTCATTTTTCAAAATCACTTTCTCATGTGTCTGCTCGTTTATCGGACATTTTTTATTTCAGTGCTCGCAACAATGAATGGACAGTAATCTGCTGTGATGTCTTCGGTCGGTTTGAGCAGCTCATTATAAACTACACTCAGATGATCTTACCAAATAGTATTAAGCTTTGAGCCATGGATATTCGGCTTTGGCGCCTATGCATGGCCGGGCTTACTCCCACGATCTTCTACGCTGAGGGTTAGGGTTAGGGTATCCACTTTTCATCGCCGGTCACGAAAAAAACAAACTTTTCTTTTTCTGCCGTTGAAACAGCTGTTCACACGTGATAAGATGTCGTTCAACGTCCCTCGGCTTCAACTCGTACGGCACCAAATGGTATTGCTTTTTTTTATCATTCCTAATAATTTTAAAAGTTTCGGAACTGTTGCGTGATCAGCTCATCATGATTTTGCAAGTTTAGCTTGCACCTGGCATGAGTCTTCATGAAGTAATGCTCTTATAACTTCGTCTCCAAACTGTTTCAGTGCGTCAGCGCTTACGTCTCAACAAAAATTCCGTGTGCTTAAACTGCAGATTTCTTTTGAATAAACTAGTGCAGTAAAATTCTCCGTAAATACACTTTCTTTGGCACGAAATCCAACATGTTTAACGCTATGAAAAACAAATTTGTTTACACTTCGGCAAAATGACATACACTGAATTTCAAGCTTGTTTATAATACTTACTTATTGATGCGTTATCATCTGAAACTACACACAGTTCTTGGAACGTCATCTGTTAGAAAATCGAGAGCATATTCAAGGCTCTAATAGATAGATAGATAGATAGATAGATAGATAGATAGATAATAAACAGACATAGATAGATAGATAGATAGATAGATAGATAGATAGATAGATAGATAGATAGATTATTACCTTTAATTTTTCTTCACATTTATTTCCACCTTAGTTATTGAGCACATTTTGAAATCTGCTAAGACTGGTTACTTTCGAGGTAAATCTTGTCTCGTAATTAATTTCAATGTGTAAAGATATATATATATATATATATATATATATATATATATATATATATATATATATGCAATTGGAAAATGCAATTCAAGTTTTTTTTTAAATATTTATTTATATTAACTATACCAATTTTAGTTCTAGGATTTTCAAAAGCTAAATTGAGATGGAAAGAAATGTGACTATCCAATTATATGTTTTGTATCTAAGTGGAGTTGAAAATTTTTTTCCGTTTTATACAAAATGTAGCCCCAGTTTGAAATGCAATCTACGTAGTAATTTTTACGACAAGAATTTTATTGTCGAAAATTTGGAGTGTCATGTATTAATGAGTGTGAATAATGACAATAAAGTCATTGCTACTTTGTTGACAAGAACTATTTAAATTCATGCCAACAAAGTGGTAAGTAGTTCAAATACCTTGAATTCTTCTAGGACTCTAGCTGCAATCCCAAAAAGTTCAATGTACAAGATTTAATTTTTGTGTGTATGTTTAGAAATAGTTTTAATGTCACCTACTATGTGTGAATAGAAATGATAAAGTAACAAAACGTAAAAGCAATAATAATAATAATAATAATAATAATAATAATAATAATAATTTACAGTTAGTAGATTCTGTAGAAAAGCAAAACAGAAGCCAAGAACCAACTATTGCGGCAAAAAATATGAAAATGAAAGCCAAAGAAAAAGCTCTTGAAAAGATGAAACAGCGCTGGCAAGACAAACCTCTGCATGGCCAATATCCAGTACGTGCCAATAAATCCAATGTTGACAAAGTTAATACTCATCGATGGTTACGTGCATCTGGATTAAAGTCTGAAACTGAAGGATTTATACTTGCAGCACAAGACCAAAGTCTTTTCACGAGAAACTTTCAGGCAAATATTATGCATAATAATATGGATCCAAAATGCAGGTTTTGTGATAAACACCAACAAACAATAGACCACCTAATCTCAGGCTGTTCTGTGCTTGCCCCAAACGAATATAAAAATCGCCACGATAGAGTTGGGCAATATTTACATTGGACAATGTGCAAGCATTATGGAAAAGCTGTAAACAAACACTGGTATGAACATCATCCAGCACCGGTTACAGAAATAGAAGATGTAACCATTCTATGGGATTACACCATCTACACAGACAGAAAAATTGAAGCAAACAGGCCAGACATTATTGTTAAAAACCAGAAGGAGAAAACTTGTCTATTAATTGATATGGCTTGTCCAGCGGATTGTAACATAGCAATCAAGGAATTTGAAAAACTGTCAAAATATAAAGACCTGGAAATTGAAATAGAAAAAATGTGGAAATTGAAAACAAGAGTTGTGCCAGTGATAGTAGGTGCACTTGGAATGATAAAAAAATGGAACAAAACAACACATTGAAAGAATCCCTGGAAACCCCAGCTTAAGAGATATACAAAAAATTGTCTTATTAAGTACAGCCCACACACTAAGAAAAACTTTATCTATGTAATGCTGAGGATGATAGGGAAGATAGAAAAACATGAAATGGAGCCATAACAACACGCCACTACCTGCCTTAGGTCTCCCCGCAGACTTGGTTGGTAGTGAGACCAAAGCAGAAATCGAAATATGATGAAAAATGACATAATAATAATAGCGATGGCATTGTAAACCATAGAACTATGAAACCGGTAAAGTTAATCTATAAAAATATTGTTAAAGACTTCAGTTGGATTTCTAACATCTTTTTCGTAAGTATTTTCACCCATATTACGAAATGAGTTAATTTCGACATATTTTTAATTTATTTGTTTAAACCTTATTTTTAATGGATACTCTTATTTGAGTAGATTTTGATTCTTTATATAATTAAAAAGTGGCTTGAATAATCGAGAAACCTTGTTAAGAAAATGTACGTCCTTCGGCAGGCTTTGAACCTGCATCCCCTTAAGGAAACCGTAACTATATCTGACGTGTCTTAACCACTCGACCACGTAGGACCAATGAACTAACTTTTCCACTTCTGATTGACCATTAATCCTTTGTGGTTAAGTGGTTAAGACATGTCAAACTTAATGATAGTTTTTCTACGGGACGCAGGCTCAAACCTTGCCGGAGAACGCATATATTCTTAACAAGATTTCTCAGTTATTCAGGCCAGTAGATGTAAATAAATAGGCTATTTAACTTTACAAAACAGAGCATCTACTCAAATATGAGTATTCATTAAAAATAATGTTTAAATAAATAATATATATTTTATTTAGATTTTATAACATAAATATGTTATAATATCACTACAAAAGAAGCTATTTTGTTTTGGCACTACCTTTGTCTTATCAAGTTATGATAAGACACTTCATAAAACACAAGTAGTAATAAACCGAAATAGCTACTTTGTAGTTATATTATAACATATTTATGTTATAAATTCTAAAGAAATATTATTCGCTCTACTTTGTATTGAGCACTTTTTTAAAGAATAGTGTTTCTTTGGATATAGAATTTTATTCCATCTATACATACCCTATACTTTTATATATATATATATATATATATATATATATATATTACAATGGTATATAAATTCATAGTATCACAACACAAAAGTTTTTGCCAAAATTTCAAAGCTGCTATGTGCGCTTCTCATCGGGTGATAAGTTGAAATGAAAATTAAATGGTGAAAAGTTTATTTATGGTGATATGATGTTTAAGTGAATGTGGGGTGGGAGCTTATTCTGATTTAGTCGGCCGTATTGTAGCCTTAGAGATATACTTTTGGGTTAGGAAAGGGTTAGGAGAGGTAGCTTAGTTTAAGACAGGTTCCTTATTTATTTTGTCTGGTAGTTCTTATATTGATGCAATAAATACACATAATCAATCCTCTAAATAAAAAGAACAAATAACAGAGTAAGAAAAGAAAATAAATCTTACACAACATTAACAGCAATTCCATCCACCTATAAATAGTATTAACATAAAAACTATCAACACTGCCTTAAAAAACCATATATCCCAATATAAAATTACCTAAACTAAAGAAAAAGTGTCCTGTTCAAAACTAAGCTACCCCACATCCTTCTCCTAACCCAAAGCGGCATCTCTAGAACCACAAACGGACGACTAGACCATTCTAAACTTCCACTCCATATTTACTTACATCGTTCTCGTAAACAGCGGCGCCACTCCCATTACACATAGAAAGCAGCCAAATAAACAAAAAATATCTATTCTTCCTTAAAAAAAAACATAAATCCCAATATAAGAACTACACAGACAAAATAAATAAGGAACCTGTCTTAAACTAAGCTACCTCTCCTAACCCAAAGTTATAAGGGCTACAATACGGCCGACTAAATCAGAATAAGCTCCCACCCCCACAGTCACTTAAACATCATATCATCATAAATAAACCATTTTCACCATTTGATTTTCATTTCAACTAATCACCCGATGAGAAGCGGGCAAAGCAGCTTCGAAACGCGAAATTTTTTGTGTAGTGATACTGTGAATTTATAAACCATTGTAACAACCATTACAATATAATGTTATACGTTATATCGGGCACTCTTTATAAAAATAAAAAACATGAACAGCAGGAAAAAAACGTACGAGTTCTATAACTTTGTTACAATATATATATATATATATATATATATATATATATATATATATATATTTATATATATATCCAGGTGGAAAGAACCAACTGTTTTACAATTCCGAGTTCTCCGGCATTAACTATTCTTTAATGAAAGTGCTCAAAACAATAAATATTGTAGAGCATAATATAATTAATTAAATTGGTTTTAAGAATATAGAATTAGTAGAAATTCAACAAAAGAAAAACAGTTTAATAAGTATAGTAATTTTTATAGTCAGTCAGTTAAGTGCCATACGTGATACACGCTTGGGCGATCATGTCTCGAAAGAGACATGACTGACTGGGCAGATGATTATCCCGCAGTAGGTTGCCATTGCTTTCTGCGGTAGACTGGTTGCCGACCAAGGCTATAGAACCCAATCTGTCCTGTTATTTAACCCATAACTGGAAGGAATAGACGGATTAATACCTTTCCCTAGGGTATTTGCGCGTAAGTAAATGCAATGAATTCGGCTGGAATTCGAACTCGGCTCCCCGACTTCTCGTTCCGAGTCGATATCCAATGCACCACAACGTACATCCTTTTTATAACATTGCCTTAAAAAATAGTGGATATATAAGCCCAAATATGACATATGTAAAAGAGAAGATCAACCTCTGAGGAAGAAATAGAAATAGAAATATTAGGTGGTATACACACCCTTTCAAATATATGATTAGCAATAAATTAGGAAAAAAAATCCTCGCTTTGATTAAGAAACACTTTCCAAATAATAATCCATTAAGTAAGATTTTCAATAAAAATACTCTTAAATTAACTTATAGTTGTATGAATAATCTGGAAAAATTATAAAACAAAAAAAATATTTTAAACAAAAAATTAAAACCTAACTGAAAATAAGAATAATCCAATAACTGAGATTAACAATTTGGACAATAATAAATGTAATTGTAGAATCCCTATAGAGTGTCCGTTGTGCCTTACAGAATGGATTGTCTATCGATGTACTATTTCTTTTATGTGGAAAATACTAGTAATGTAAAGATTTATGCCGGTAGTACTAAGAACACTCTGAAAAAACGTTTTTTTCAACACATATCTTCATTTAATAGCAATAAGTACAGAACTAGAACTTCCCAATCGAAATATTATTAGTATCTAAAAGAAACAAATAAAACACCCATATTAAAAGAGGTTTTGATCAACTGACACTTTTGCCGTATAAGGTTGAAAGAAGAAATCAGATTTACCCAAATATATAAACTTTTTCAAATTTAATGTGAAGCTCTATTCTGATTAGTTAAATTAAACACACACACAAATTTTTCTGTCTTCCTATATCTATAAATAAAAAGCATATTGTTTCTTATATTCAAATGAAAATAATTTCCACAACAATAATCTAACATTGCCTGATGACGATGTAAAAACATCGAAACATTGAAATTTTCGTGTAGCAATGTAAACTATATTAATTTTAAATAAAAACAAATTTAATTATATATATATATATATATATATATATATATATATATATATATATATATATATAGTAATTTTGTTATTACAATGGTTTATAAAAGCATTCTTTCGCTACACAACTTATATATATAGTATGTTTGTTATTACAATGGTTTATAAAAGCATTCTTTCGCTACACAAAATTTTCATGTTTAAAAAAATTGCTGTTCTTCTTCAAGTGATTTTTTATAATAAATGGTGAAAATGTTCTTATATTTTCTAATTAATTTATTTTTAGCATTTATTTTAAAATATCACCTGAAGAAGAAACATGAAAATTTTTGTGTATTCATATAATGTTTTTATAAATCATTGTAACAACAAAATTACAATATAAAGCTCTGCTTTGTGTTGAGCACTCTTTATAAAGGTAAATGATTTAACAATGAGTTTTAATGTATCTGTTCTTTCACTTCTTTGTGTTATCCGTTGAATAGCCATTTCTACGAGGAAAGCCTCGCTTTTTCAGCACTGGCGAAACGAAAATTTTATTTACTCAAATTCAAATGACATAAGATTTTATACCGGTATATATATATATACATATATGTAAAAATATACTCAGTTTTAATCCGAGATTATGGACAGTATGGTTAACTAAAATAAAGACAAGAGGAAAACTGTATTTTAAATCACCTACGTTTTATTTCTATGAATCACTAATGCATTGGTTAGATTATTATTAGTGATGTCTCTTTTGTTTGTATATGTTTTTGTTTTATTTATAGATACGTAATTTAGAATAAAGCTCATTTCGTCTTTCAGCCTTGAAAAAGTCCATCACGGACGAAACGCGTAGGCGATTTAAAATACAGTTTTCCTCTTGTCTTTATTTTAGTTAACCATATATATATATATATATATATATATATATATATATATGTATATATATATATTATTATTATTATTATTATTATTATTATTATTATTATTATTTATTAGTTATCTATAATCATACATTTATACTTATATGCATATTTTACACACAGAGGCGAGGATGCGCCTCTGTTTGAAATTGTAATATGAAATTATAAATTTAACCCAAAATAGATTCAACTTGTAAGTTTTCGCCTTTTTTTTTTTCTATAAATCTGAATCTCTGATTGTAAATGATTATAAATATGACTTACAGTTGATTAAATTCGGCATACATACATAACATGCCGAACACAACGGGTATGTGCAAAAAGTGTCAAATAAGACTTGAAAAAAACCTGATGTAATTTTTTTCAAAGAACGTGACGAGTTTAAATCTTGGAAATGGAAAATGTGTTTCTCGTTGGTTTGTTTAATTTATCTGATTAAAAAAAAGCGTCATTATTCAATACGATGCTAGCTTCACTTCACTTCAATTTGTACAAAACTTATCGGTTCGGAAGACTATTTTTTTTTTTTCTTTATAAGTTTATTTCTTTATCAATTAATTTGGCGATGTAAAGAGTCCGTTAAAAATGCTGGCAAATCGTGACTTACGAATCCGTAGCGGCGTATAAGATTAGAAAATAAAATAAAACGAAATCTTTGGCTTTGTCAATTTGTCAATTACTGTTAATGTTTTACAGCCACAAAAATTCACCAACGCAGCAATATGTATATGGGTTCTTCAAATATGTATTCTTACTTATTGGTTTATATATTCTGGAAATTTATGGTTATTCTTGAAATGTTGGTCAGTTTGGGTACAAGAACGTGACGCTGAGAACCAATCATCTCAATAATGATTTGCAATACGAAATTTCGAACCGTTAAATCCAGAATAAGGAAACCAAAAAAAGTGCAATGTAAAAGTTATGAGACACCCTATTTGTTTTACATTATGCAGTCGGGTCAAGTTTCAATGAACTTCACGGACAGCTTGCTGGCCATAATTGTATTACATGAAACTCAGTTCGTTATGGCGACGACTTAGTTTCGTTTCTAATTGTTACGTGCCTAGCAAAGGTGTTAGAAGTGAGGAGGGAAGGAAAGTTTCCTTCTTGCTTTCCTATTTCTTTTTTCATCAAGGAAAAAGTATAATGTAAATTTTGTTTTAAAAGGATATTCTCACGGATTCATATTAAAATATCATTAATTCGACAAAAGAATGAATTCCTATCACTAATGGTAACTGATACGTCCCGGAAAGGAATATATATATATATATTATTCGAGGTTGTTAAGCGATTTAGGCAAATGCAACCGAGTATGACAATCTTGTACGCAGACGTAATAAACGGTACGCGTCGTATGCAGTATCCTGGACGTAGACGTAGACAATAGACGTATAATAATAATCGTAGACCTTTAGTCGTATAGACGTATGAACATAGACCTGTAAACCTCTTTGCCTCCTCGACTTTGTCTGTATTTATGGCTGACTCCAGCCAATCACATTCCTGTGAGGGGGGAACCAAGGCTTATGCATATTTATTACATATTTATTACATAAGTAACTAAAATATTAAATGTTTGGCAGTCACTAATACTTTCGGTCGAAATTTATCAAATATTTATCTTATTTTTTTTTTCCTCGGGGAAATAGTTTTCTGAAGTCCAGTAGCTGTTATCGCTCTTTCCACTGCTGATGTGAATTAATTTTCGAATTTTCAATTTAAAGTGGTGTGGAATCTTAACATCTTCACTTTGTCATTATTTTATCTTCAACTTATATGTGCTATCCATTTTAGTTGTTGCTGTTGTTGGTAGTCCTCAAGTGATATGGTTTCTGTTATTTGGTAGAAATCTTTCTTTGGTATTCTGTTGCTTTAGTCCACAATATTCATAGAAAGACGATCTCTGCCAAGACTCTCAGGCTTTACACGCTCAACGCTTGTTTTCCACCATTAATGTTAGGAAGCGGCTGTAAAAAACTGACAGTTTACATATTTCTGAATGGGTTTTGATGATACTATTTAAGAATATGACTCCCGTCTTCAGGTTGATGATTTGGTTTGCTACCTCTTTGTGGTATTAGGTAAAACTACCTCTGACAGTGGCTATTCTTGGTTCATTTTTTTTCTTCTATTGTTAATTTGCTATAACTTATCCGTACAGGCAACTGTAGTGTTTTGTATTTGGTAATTCTACACATGGGAATTTTATGATAGATTCAAAGTGGGTGCCATCACTGCTTTCATTCCAATTCTAGATCATAGTTTCTGTTTTAGAAAGATTTATCTTGAGTCCTATTTCTTGGAACAGTTGTTAGAGAATGTTGATTTTCTGTTCAAAACTGTTCTTATCCCAAATATGAATACCTATGTCATCAGCAGAACCCTCCTCATTATCATCTAAAAACTACTTCTGGCACAGCTTATTCTTTGTTCAATTTTTTTTTATAATCATATCACCCCAAGCAAAACATTTTACTGCCACTGTTGTGCAGGGAGTTTCCTAGGAGGAAAGTTATGAGAAAGAGTGACAGGTTATAGGGAGTGTCAGAAAGTAGGTAAGAGAAGGATGATAATACTGATGAGAGTGGATTGGACGAAGAAAGGAGCATGAAAGAGAGGATGCAGGTTAGTGAGATAGTAGATCACTATTGACTTTACTTTTAAATTCTTGGAGATAGCAGCTGTCGGGGAAGCAAGTAAACGGAAGGGAATTCCACAAGCGGGAAGTGCGAGAAAAGAAGCTGATGAAGTAGAATTTGTGTTTACAATTTATTGGTTTCACAGTAAAAGGGTGGGACCTAGGTGCTAATCCTGTGGCTCGAGTAAATTCATATATAGGCGGCACCAGTGAGCTAAGTTCATCGGAGCTTTCTTTCTTTCTTTTTTCTCTCCCATATTTGATAGCTAAGACAATTCTTAAGACCATACATAATATATACCTGAAAGAATTTGAATTATATATTGGGCGATATGTTGTCATTAATCAGAAAACAACTGACCGAAAATATATGGAATAATAGGAATACCTTAGTATATATAAGCTTTTTCAAGAAACATATTATATATCTTGTATTTCAAGAAACACCGAGTTACATGAACAAGACCTATAAAAAGAATGGAGTAAAAATGTTTAGCGTAAATAATATTTAGATAGTAAATAATATTCGGTAGGTTGTTTTATCTAGATGTGCGGCTAACAAGAGATGGGATATTTTTTCTTAGTATGTTATCAGAAAAAGCAATACAAATGCAGAAAGACGTGTGCATGTAGTTTATAGTGTTCGACAAAGTACACCGCAAAAATCTGTTAGAGCTGCATAAAAACTTTATATTCAGGAAAGACAGTAAAATAATCAAGAATTTAGGCAGCAAACTTCCTGAAATAAGTTCAGTAGATATACAAAAATAGAAATAGTTGTAAGACAAGGATGTGTTTCTCACCGGATTTATTCAGCCTATACAGCGAGGCAATTCTAAGAGAACTAGTAATTCTGCTAGGATTTTGCATTTGCATCCACAATTTTAACACTATAAAGAAATGCAGATGACACAGTGCTGATAGCAGACACGGCAAATAAACAACAAAAGATTCTACAAAACGTAACGAAAAAAACGAGAACAAAGAATAAGCATACCCTATAAGAAGAGAGGTCTACGGCTATATCGTGTTGAATACACCGGTTCCCTTCCGATCACCGAAGTTAAGCAACATCGAGCCTGGTCAGTACTTAAATGGGTGACCATTTGAAATACCAGGTGCTGTAAACGTAAGGACTATGAATGATCCACCGGTCCTTCAGGTTTGGGGTTTGGGTGCAGCGCTAACAACCCTGCCCCGTAAAAAACAGTTTGTTACTGAAACAGCAACAAAAGGTTGCTGCCCTATACACCATCTGGGTGTGATGGATAAATGATAATGATGATAAGAAGAGAGAATGCATTGTCATCAGTAAAAAGAGGTAAAAAAATGTCAATTACAGGTCAGGAATACTAAAATCAAGCAGGAAAGAAAATCAAATAGCTGAGAAGTGTTCTAACAGAGGACGGGACCTGTGACACCGACATTCTTCTTCCTTTATGTGACTTGTCCTTTCAGGACGTAGGTGATCATGGCTTTCCACGTTTCTCTATCACTGGTGGCTCTTATCACGCTTTCTCCTGTTACATCACGCAAAACCCGTTCCGTCATCTACCTGATCAGATGCTTCAAATATGTTATCCGCTGCTTTCTCCTGTCTCTTTTTCCATCTATCTGGCCTGTTAGTATCAGCTTCTCCAAGTCCTCCTTCCTTATTGCATGTTCCAGGAACTTCAGCTGGCTCTTCCTGATGCTCAGTATTAATTTCCTTTTCGTTTCCATCCTTTCCAAAACCTCATCATTGCTCACATGCTCGATCCATGATATTCGCAGCATCTTTCTGTAGAATCATATTTCATTTGCTTCAAGTTTTTCTTTCATCTTCGATGATATTGTCCAGCATTCACTGCCATATTGAAGAACTGACATCACATAGCAATCCAGTACTCGCTTTTTTGTTTCTAGAGAAATTGTCCTGTTTCTTAATACTTTACTCAACATCTGTAATGTTTCCTTCGACATGCCAATTCGCCTTCGGATCTGTGTCGCACTTTTCGTCTTCTGTTAGAACACTTTCCAGGTATTTAAGTTTTTGTACCTGCTTGATTTTAGTATCCCCCGCCTGTATTTGGCATATTGGTTTGCCCTTTTCACTGATGATCATGCATTCGGTTATCTTGTTTTTTGTAGTCCTTTCTTGTCACTCTCTTCAGCTACCTTCTGTAGGAGGTCTTGTAGTTTCCTTTCCGTGTCTGCTATCAGCACTGTATCATCTGCGTACCTTAGGTTGTTTAAATTGTGGCCTCCGATGACGAATCCTGGCACAACTTCTAGGGTCCTCACAATAGTCTCGCTGTACAAGTTGAATAGATCCAGTGAAAAGACACATCCTTATCTTACGCCCCTTTCTATCTTTGTAGATCTGCTGAATTCATTACCTGTCCGTATGCAGGCAGTTTACGACACCGATATCCAAAGACGTATTGGGATGTTCAAAGTTGCCTTCCAAATACTAAGCATAGTATTAAGAGACAGAAAAAGTTCGTTGGAAACAATAAAATGAGTACTAGACTGTCATGTGATATCCATCCTTGTGTGTGGCAGACAAATGCTGGACAATTTTCTAAGAGGAAAAGAACAGACTCGAAATAATAGAAAAGTGATTCTACAGAAGAATTCTGAGGATACTATAGACCAAACGTGGGAGTAATGTTTTTAAGTATATAGAAATAAAAGAATATAGACTATGTTTTAAGAATATAGAAATAAAAGAATATAGACTATTTTTTTTAAAGAATATAGAAATAAAAAGGAAACTTTTATTAAAATCAGGAAGAGACAGTTGAAATCTCTGGGGTACATAATGTGGAATGAGAGCTTGGAAAATCTGATACTCACAGGACAGATTGAAGGCAAGAGAGACAGCGGAAAAACAGCACATAATATATTTGATGAGCTTAAGCAAATGGATGATGGAACATTGTTTAGAAGAAATAGCGAAGAAATAAAACTAAGAACTACAAAGGACAGAAAATTGTGGAGAACCAGGATCCCCTGAGTGGATAGGGCACATAAAGAAGAATTGAACTTACTCGATACAGTGTACTATTTAAATTCATTATAAATAGTTTGATATCTTGAGCCCTTACCGCTGTCTTCAAAATGTGCTCTGCTTCTTTTAATGTAACGGGCAGGTACTGTCTGATGGACAGATACAAGCTTACATCTTCTCTTGTCCACTTTTAACATGTCTCATTCAAAGAGAGAGACGAAATTACTTTTTAGGGTGTCAAACAACTTGACCTGTTAAAAGCTAAACCGAAAACTAAAAATTGTTTTTTTCTCATGAATAGGAAGTTTGAAAGCAAAAAATATTGTTTATATACATCATGCATCTGAATAATACACTGTTCCGCTTTACCTCCTTCTCTTTTCATACTGCGCCTTCTCCCTCTGAACATTTTCTATCACTGCTCTTTCTTGATTAATGACTCTATATCGTACCTATTTCTACGCTGGGCCCATTGAAGAGATTAAATAAATTCTTCATTTCGAAATTTGCTGAAGGTTGGCCCAGATCGACAGACAACTAGAGTCAGAGTGAACGACTAGTGAAACGTAGGAATAATACAACAAAAAGGAGGACCTTATCCGAATGAAAATCATGTAAATAATGATATCTCCTCTTTCAAAAAATTCAGGCTGGAGATTTCATGGAAATTTTGTCACATAATTTTTCTTGCGATTAAAACACTCACTCACACTTTTAAAATCATTCAGCGCTTCACAATTTCTTAGATAATCTCCGCTCTCCAATCTTCTTGACAACTAAAGGCAAATGAACAAAAGGACATTAAAATTTTTGTAATTATTGTAAAATTCATTTCCAGATTAAACCAAAAGAAGAGGAAAAAAATTAAAATTGTTCATTATCGGAAATTTTACAATTCCTCTTTCTGAAACAAAAAAATATTTTTGAAAATGAAAATAGTTCTAATTGATATGAACGTTTTAGAAAATTATTCTTTTTAATTAATCAGTGATTTAGAAAAATGATTTAAATTTTGGTCAACTTTTTTAAAAAATTGTTTAGCATTTACTTGTTTCATGCAAATGATGTCCTTTTTAATTTAATTTTTTTACTTCCTGTATTTTCAAAAATTACTAAATTTTATTAGCTTTTATTTTATTACACTACATTTCAACGAATTATCATCAAAATTTATTCTTTCCGTTCAACCGAGTGTTTTTTTTTGTTTTTTTTTTACTTCTTTGCTATCCCAGATATTTTTCTTGAAAAGAAGCTTCTTTGTAAACTCGTTTCCTCTCTCTACACGATCATCTGCTGAATTCATTTATAGGAAAAGTGGAAGGAATAATCAAGCTAGCGCCATTTTCAAATTACTGCGACCTGGTTTTGTTCCCGAGATCGATGACAACATGTCAAACTGAGTTATCTCCCCTTCTTCTCCTTTAATCTCTGATCATTTACGGACGCCTGCTTCTCCTGTTCCGTTCATTCCATTACTTTAATGCTTTAAATTCCTCTGTTCTAATGTCCACTTTCCGTAGATGTGTACATGCCCACCACCTGTGTGCGTATGTGTAGGTGTACGTATACGTCTGCGTGAACACACGGTCTTGTAAACCCTATGTACCGAGCTTTTTACTAATCTTGAAATCATTTACTTATTTACATTCGGACTAGTGTTTCCATCCTTGTTGTTGCTATCACAAGGTTTCGGCCGCTATCCACCCTCGAGCTTCCTCAAATGTTTCTGATCCTGGTAACTTTTAAAGCATATCGAACTGAACACTTTATTAAATCTACATACAGTGTAGATTGTTCTGTCAGCGTTTAAGGATATCTTTTTTATTTAGCGCTGCTCAATATTTTAGTGAATATTATCGGTTCATGAATTTGCTGTCATCGTCAGATTCAGTGGAAAGAGTAAAAAATTAAAAACTAAGCAATACCAGATGCGAAGAAGAAGCAGACTAGGACAGCGGAACGAGAAGATTATTCCCATTAAAGTGTTCAATTCGAAATTCCCGACAGACTATTCAGATTAACATATCCCTGAGGAACGCTAAAGCGCACAATTGAAAAATACTTCAGTAGTATTCACATTTATATTTATTAAAGATCTAAGGATGTGTTTAGAGAGATTACTCATAAAGCAGAAAGTCGGTAAGGCCAAAGGGAGATCCTTGGGTTGGCTGTATTGGTCTCATGTACCTCAGGGGAATGGCCATCAATAACGACCTTCATAAAATAAAAGACATGATAAAGGAGAAAACTCTTCCAGAAATTCCAGTTTGTAATTTCAAGCGCTTCACTGATATGTGTGATTATATTTAAGATATCAGCAGTATCTCTACAGGAGTAAATTGCATACTGTTTGTTCCTCAGGAGGTTATTTCTTTTAAGTTAATGAGCAACTTTATTCTTGTTCCCATAGTCAGCTGCTAGGATAACCTACTTAGGAGTTAGTGTAGGGATCCGATCAGGTAGATAACACTGTCCACTTTAGCGCTTACTTCCAGCACCCTTGATGAAGAGGTAACTCATCCAGAATTGGGAAAAAATTGTAGGCATACTACACAAAATGAAACCATGGCGTTTACCAAGGAATCAGATAGCAGAACTTCACCAGAAACATCATGTCCAAGCGGGGCTAAGGCACCAAGACAAGCTCGACTTGTGAGAACAAAAAAGCCAACTAGGAAAATGTGGATTAAAAAGGCTGCTTGTAGACGAGCTGACATCGTTGGAAATACAATGGAGTTGTCTCCCGTTGCCTTCTCAACAGTTTTAACTTAAAAGCAGATTTTCTTCAAGATTTTAGACTGTTTTTTCTAGCCTTCCCAGCGATCGGGAACCCAGTCTAGCCTCATATTTAATCCGAAGCTGGTAGGAGAACTAAATTGGTTTCAGCACCATAGTGCAAAAGTGAATGCAACAGAATTAAATGAAATTTGAACTCGACCCGCTGATTCAACTTTCCACATCAATAACCGTTACACTAACAGCACATCTTTATAGTATTTTTTCAGTGTCCTCTTCCTTTAGGACGTAAGCGATTATGACTCTCCACAGCTTCTTCTGTATTATCCGTGAATTATTGTAGATTATTGAGAAATATAATAGAGGGTTTTTTCTTACCATATAACGGCTTGAAATTCAGAATTTTCCTTCTCTTAGATTTGTTTCCCCCCACCTTACTAGAGATCACAATCTACCCTGTTATTTACTCTTAAGATGGAGAAAGGGGAAATGCAGTTCCATGACGTTCACAAGTGAACGCAAAAGACGAGTTCAGGATATGAAATCTCCCCAACTATTTATCTTCTACATACAATACCACTCAAAAGATACAACACATCACAAAAAATGTTTCTTTAGGTTTTTTTTTTAGATCAAAGAAAATTTTACTGCTAAAACTACCTATGTTTAAGCCTTTTGTCAAACAATCATATTTCAAAAAAATAATTATCAATAAAAATGTCCCACAAAAGAAAAATCAATATTTAATAACGCAAAAGTATACAATACATTTATTAAATCATTTATTAATATTTCGGAGCGTAAGCGCCATTGCTAATTACAGCGTGTGGGCATTTAGAGTTGTTTGTTACGAACTTTTTGCGTGTTTCTTGGCTAATATTTTTCGTTCTTCGGGACAAAATTCCTTTAGTACATGCAGTTTTATTTTATTTTATTTATTTATCTTTTGTTCCTTCTTTGAATTCTCAGTTTCAACTCTCTCCAAAAATTTTCAGCCGGATTGAACTCTGGAGATTGACTTGTCCATTTTAAAACGTCTGTTCTATTCGAACTTAACCATTATTTTGTAAGCTTTGGAGAATGTTTAGGATCGTTGTCTTGCTGAAATACCCAACTTGGTTTCAAGCTAAGTGAATTTATCTCCGAAATATCCGTGTAATATGCGCCATTCATCATCCCTTCTATTGATTCCATGTTCCCTACACCGTGGGCACTAAAACAAAGCCAGACCATGAATGACCCACCTCCAAGTTTTCCTATTGAAATAGTATTCTTTGACGAATATTCAGTGCCCTTCCCTCTCCAGAACTTTGCCACAGTATTTCTACCCAAAATTACAATTTTCGTTTCGCCTGACTAAAGTACATTTTCCCAAAATGCTACAGGTTTGATACAATGCTTGTTTGTAAAATCCATTCTAGCAAGAACGTCTTTTCGTTTAAGAAGTTTTTTTTTTCAATAGTGAGAAACTCAGTGAACAACTCACTTTTACTTCACTTATGTGCGTTGTGGTGCAGTGGATATCAACTCGGAATGACAAATCGGGAAGCCGAGTTCGAATTCCCGTTGAATTCCTTGCATTCACTTAATTAAAAAATACCCTTGAGAAAGGTATTAATCCGACTCTTTCCTCCAGTTATGGATTAAATAACAGGACAGATTGGGTTCTATAGCCTTGGTTGGCAACCAGTCTACCGCAGAAAGCAATGGCAACCTACTGCGGGATAATCTTCTGCCCAGTCAGTCATGTCTCTTTGAAGCCATGATCGCCCAAGCGTGTATCACGTATGGCACTTAACTGATACTAGTCTTCTCTTAAATTTATTAAATGTATCTCGCCTTGTCGTGCGTTTTGTTACCTTTCTAGGACGATTGGAGATTTTGGGGGCGAATGGAATGAAACGTCTTCCAGTGTTGAACTATCACACCAACTGAACTTAATGTTACATTCAACTAACTAGATATCTTCCTATAACCAAGTCTATTTGTATGAAGATCAACAATACTTTTACGCAGGTCGTGATGAATTATTTTACTTTTCTTTATTTTGTCAATGTTTAAAGGGCGGTTAACAGAAAAAGAATGACGCAATACTTTTAATCATTCCTAAAAGTAAACATAAAATTAATCTGGAACGTTCTAACCCCATCCTAATTTGGAACTTTCATATAAATTTTTTTTTAATCTGATTGTTTGACGGACGATCTAAATATATGTTCTACGAGGAGCAAAGTTTAATTAAGGTAATTGTATTAGAAACACCTAAAAAACATTTTTTGTAATATATTGTAAACTTTTGTTGGGAACAATACGTTTCACTTGATTTCTTATAATTCGACCCTCATTATATTTGAACTCCCCTCTATCTCTTTTACTTTCTCCTCTTTTCTCTTTCACACCATTCTCCTCCATCCCTTTTATTCTTCTTATTCTATGTGCCTTGTCCTTTCAGGACGTAGGCGATCATGGCCTTCAACGTCTCCCTATCCCTGGTGACTCTGAGCGGGCGTTCTCCTGTAACACCAAGCAACCCCACTTTCTCAGGCCCTTCAAATATGCTAACCGCTACTCTCCTCTGTCTCTTTTCCCCTCTATCTGACCTGTTAGTATCAGGTTCTCCAAGCCCACCTTCCTCATTGCATGCCCCAGGAACTTCAGCTGTCTCTTCTTGATGCTCAGTAATAATTTCATTTTCGTTTCCATCCTTTCTAAAACCTCATCTTTGCTCACATGCTCGATCCATGATATCCGCAGCATCCTTTAGTAGAACTACATTTCAGTTGCTTCAAGATTTTCCTTCATCTTTGATGAGATTGTCCAGCATTCACTGCCGTATTGAAGAACTGACATCACATAGCAATCTAGCACTCTTTTTTTGTTTCTAGTGAAATTTTCCTGTGTCTTCATACTTTACTTAGCTTCTGGAACTCGTTCTTTGACTTGTCAATACACCTTCGGATCTCTGTGTTGCACTTTCCGTCTTCTGTTAGAAAACTTCCCAGGTATTTAAATCTTTTGCCTGTTTGACTTTAGTATCTCCCATATGTATTTGGCATTTTGGGCTGCTTTTTTTGCTGATGACCATGCATTCGGTTTTCTTGCAGTTTATTAGTAGTCCTTTCTCGTCACTTTTCAGCTATCTTCTATAGAAGGTCTTGTAGTTTTCTTTCCGTGTCAGCAATCAGCACTATATCGTTCCTTTTCTTCCTCGAGTTTTATCTCTTTTTCCTCTCTGTTATCAATCCCCTCTACTTTATTTATTTCTGTTTCCTCGTCCCCTCCTTTTCTATCACACTTCGTAAGCCAACCTTTTATTTATTTTGTCTTCTCCTCCTCCTCCTTTCACTCGCTAATCAAATTCTCCTCCGTCCTATTCATTTATTCCACCGCCTTTTCCTCTACCTTTCCCTCATCATTCTTCTCCATCCCTTTTATTTCTTCCACTTTGTCATACTTTCTCTCCCTGTCATCATTTTCTACCACGCCTTTCATTTCGTTCCGCCTTCTTCTCCATTGTATCTCTATCATCATTCTCCTACATCCCTTTTATTTCTCCCGGTTTCTCTTCTTCTACCTCTCATTCATCACTTTCTTCAGCCCTTCTTATTTTCCCTACTTTCTCCTCGTTTCCCTCTCAATCTCACTCTCCGCCATCCCTTTCATTTTTCCAAAATTCGCTTCATTTACCTCTGTATCGTCATTCTCCTCCGTCACTTTTATTCCTCTCACTTTGCCCTAGTTACCCTCTCTATCATCATTCTCCTCCACGCCTTTAATTTCTCACGCTTTCTCGTCGTATCCCTCTCTATCATCATTCTTTTATTCCTCACACCTTTTCTCCTTTCCCTCTCTATCATTATTCTGCTCCATGAATTATTTCCTCTATTTCCACAACCCATTTATTTTTGTCAGTCTTTTCTTTCTGTTAGTTATTTCTTTCCTTATCATATTGCTTTACTCTTCTTTAGGTTTTCCCTTTATTCCATCTTTTATTATCCATTTCTCATTTTTCATTTAACTCATCATCATCATCATCATCATCAACTTCTTCTTCTTCTACTACTACTTCTACTACTACTACTACTACTAATAATAATAATAATAATAATACTGCTTCTTCTTTCTTTCTCTTATTCTCTATTCTTTATGCTTTTCCCCCTATTCATAATTGTCTAAATTCTTTCGATTTATCTAACATCAGACAACTATTCTTATTGTTTGTGTGCATTATAGTAATAAAACACGCCGCACTACTTTGTACTGCGGATTAAGATAACGTCTTCCTTTTTGTTTCTCCTTATTTTGTGTAACATTATACAAAACAAAAGCTATCTACACAAAAATGTTTCTTTATTCTACTATTGAGCCCAAAAAACGAAAAAAAAAATGTAAACATATTTATACACACGTGCCTGCGTGGGTAAAATATTACAGTACACAAACTTTATTTTTCTTTAATAGAAGGCAAATTCTTCTAGTTGTAAACACTGACCTGTAGGATGTGTTAGTTTTGCAGCGAAAACAACTTTCGTTTTTATAAGATTACTCATATAATTCTCAGTAATTAATGGATTCTTTCACCAGGGATTATTTCTAAATGCTGTATTTAGTAGATACATGTGTCAAAATTGACATTCTTTTTTCTTTTCCTTTTGTTTAAACAGTGAAATTAATGTCTATCGGCCTAGTGATCAGAAGTTTAAATAAAAACAACTTATTCCCCATTTGATGGAAATTTAGTAACTGTGATGCAACAAAATCTTTGAAAGTCGATTCCAGCTCTGACTTCGACTGAAAAGTTTTACAATTTAAAATGTACTTAAGTGATTAAAAAATGATAATCAGTGGGTGAAAGATCAGGCGAATATGAAGGATGTATAAACTTTCACATCCAAAATTTGTGAGTTTTTGCAAAGTTGTTCCTGCAACATTTTGCCGCGCATTATTGTAGAACAGAATTGGACAACGTCAATTGGTCAATACAGGTCTTATTTTTTTTCAGGCGGGTATGCATTTCAGTAAGTTGATTAAAGTAAAGCTCTGCATTGATGCTCTATTTGGCTTTCTGAAATCTGTAGTGGATAACACCAATTGCAGACCCTCAGAGAGTCACCATAAACTTTTGCTGATGCAGCTTTGACTTTGGGAAAGGTTGGGGGACTCATCACGATCAAGCCATTGAACTGATCGTTAACCCTTCTCAGAAAAGATCCAATGGTCATCACAAGCCACTATTCAGTCAAGAAGTGGATCATTGGTGTTACGCAAAAAGAGCATTGAGCACACTTCAAAACTTTAAGTTGTTGATTTTCATTGAATTATGAGGAACCAATATCTCGAGCTTTTACACCTTGCCAATACTCTGCAAATGGCATTGTACTGTTGCAGTGATGGAATCAAGCGTCTGAGACATTTCTCTGGCACGCTGACATGGGGTTTGCTCAACAACTGCTTGTAATTGTTCATTATCAAGACTGCATAACCATCTTACACTTTTTTAATCTTCAAGACTCTCATCACCAGTAAGGAATGTCTGGAACCACCTTCGTACTGTCCAGCCACTTGCAAACCCATCTTTTTATATTCTGTTGATATGGACAAAAGTTTGGGAGGCACTGTGTCCAAGTTTTAAATCATGTAAGAAAGGTAAACTAAGATCTTGATTTGTCATGTTCATATTTAAGGGCTTTTATAATTCAATGATATTTATGTCAAAAAATAAGTTATTGTTTTTAAAAATACAGATTAATGTTTATGCATACCAAAAATTAACCAAGACATACCATGATTGCTATGTTAGAATGGCTTTTCAAAAATGCAATACTTCAAGCGGAACAACCTAATACACACACACACACACACACACACACACACACACACATATTATATATATATATATATATATATATATATATATTTATATATATATATATATCCGAATACAGGCCTGTTTTACTGTATCACAATTCGTCAGTGTGGCTAAGCCAACCGATTGCTTCAAGCCGGGATTAAAACTCAACTGATTTGGTATCAGTCGGAGATTCTACTCCTAAGCTATCGGTGCACGTTAGAAGAAAGTAAATTTTAGCGTGTTATATACATAATGTAAACAAACGAAAGTAGCCCACAGTGAAGAACAGTGCGTAAAGCAGGGAGTAGCTACTGTTTTTAAAATCTACCCTTCTTCAGAGGGCTAAATCGACGGACTAGAGTATAAATAGTCATCCGCATAGAGTTCTTCAGTGCCACTAGACAACCGATTGTTTCAAGCAATTAAAACTCGATCAACTTGGCATCAGTCGGAGATTCTATCCGTAAACTATATATATATATATATATATATATATATATATATATATATATATATAAAACTATCGCCGAACAATAATCTTTTTTATCAATATATTATGCTATCAATATTTTATCTTGTCTACGTGTTCGATATAAATTGTCTTGCCTAACAGCAGAGGCAGAACCCTATATGTAACGATTTCGATGGCGTTCGTCTGCCTGCTAGACCAAGTTTTCTTCTATGATTTGAACGGCGTTCATGCAGAGGCGTCACCAAATGGAGCGGTCAACTGCCAACTTTCCTGATTGGCTATCAAATATATTGCAGGTCTTTAGGATAGTTGTGATAGCGTCTCATTGTCGCTTGAATTAACCACTATCAGTCTTTTCGACTATCTCACGAGAACACGTTGCCAAACCAACAGATCGACAAACATGGCTTCACTGGTTGTTGATTGTAACCGGTTCAGAATTTCGATACGCGATGTGTTATCACATCAATGTAAACTAAAGATTCTCTGTGTTGAGGTATGCTATGTTTATGGTTAACTGCTAAACATCAGAGACAGATTGTTCTGGATATATCAAAAAATCATATATCGTGGACATTGAATACCGGGTGTCGACAATCTGTTTCATGCTTGAACTTTACTGGCTTAATGATTGTGTCCAAACATGAAACAGACTGTCCCCACTTGGTGTTGACTCCACTGTCCACGATATTTAATTCTTTTATATATCAAGAACAATTTTTAAAAATCTATGAGAAAGTGAAAAAAAATGTTTTTCCCGTGGCACATTTCGTCCTTTAGAACTTCATCGAGCTAAGATTTAGGAAGTTCAAATTCCGGGTTAGTTTTTCGTTGCTAACTCCACTGACTAAAGAGAGAGAGAGAGAGAAAAAGTGAGAGAGAGAGAGAAAGAAAGTGAGAGAGAGAGAGCGAGAGAGAGAGTGAGAGTGAGAGAGAGAGCGAGAAAGAGAGTATACTTGCTTTCCTGATGGCTACAACCTCCAAGAATTTAAATGCAATGTCAATTCCCATCCCTTATCTACTTAACTCCAGTCCTTTCTACATCACCCCGTGTATCTTGTTCTTTTCCTTTCCATCTTCCTTTGCAACTATGTTTCAATCCTTCTCTTTCCTTTTCTCTGACATCCACTGTAACTGGTTCGTCTTTCTCTTCACTCTCCTCCTGCCTAAAGTTTTTTAAACTCTTATGAAGCCCCCAGCGCAATAGTAGCGGTAGCGCCTTGCATAGGGTGAAACGAATAAAATAAAAACTCACAATTTCACTTTTCACACTCTACTCAAATTTACACAAACCTAAAAATCCATTGTATCACATGAAAAATACTCTTCCTAATTAGAAATCAAAATTAGATCGCTAGTAGACCTTTGGCACCAGTCATGGTTCCATATGATTTGATTATTGTGGTGAAAGTTTGGCTAGAACTAAACACACTTTCTGGAAGAATGGAATAGGGTAGAACGGGTGCACATCTTGTGCTACAAGGTCTGCAAACGGCCTCCACGGATTTTGAATTCACAGTTGAGAGAGAGAGAGAGAGAGAGAGAGAGAGAGAGAGAGAGAGAGAGAGTGAAGGGGACGAGAGATAATGCTAGTATAATTAATACAATATGTACAAATATATTTCGATTTTATGAAGAATTTATTGCGCCAATTTCCTAATGTAGTGTTACCTACCTTGAACATTTTCATCTATAATGCTCATTGACAATTATAATCAGAATTAGAAACATTGCTGTAATTTCTTGGACATATAATGAGGAAGGAAAGAATGAAGAATTTGACACTCGCTAGCAAATGTCAATTGAAAACAGCAGAGTGTGAGACAACGGATTAGCTACCTGACGTGAGTCTTTATATGCTTCGTGGAAAGGTAGTGAGAAATTTGACAAAGGGATAGACGTTTTTAAGGTCTGCAAGGGATTGATAGTTTTAGAGAGCCACGATCAACCTCGTCTTGAATGCCCATAGACGAATATGGATGTAAGTTCTTCATAGAAATACACATACACACAAGCGCACACATACACAAATACATACATACATATATATATATATATATATATATATATATATATATATATTCATAAATTATAACATGGATATGTTACAATATCACTAAAAAAGTAGCTATTTTGTTGCGACACCTTTGTGTCTTGTCAAGTGGTGTGATTATTCAGAAATGGGTGGTTTAAAAGGTTGAAAACGAGCATGACCCTTTTACTCAGGGAGGCATTATTGTATAAACAATGTGGACCAATCAGAGTAAAGCAACTTCTAATTTGGAAAATATGTGGGCAGGCTTATGATTGATTTTGGTGGTATTGTTGTTAAGGTTTGATTGAAGTGGGATCATTATTATTAATTAATACTTATATCTATTTTGTTCTTGTTGCTAAAATTATAATATATGAACATGTATGTATTTTACACTGACTACGACATATATAGATATATATATATATATATATATATAGAGAGAGAGAGAGAGAGAGAGAGAGTGAGAGGGTGTTCTGTACATGGTTTTACAGCTAGTAATCATTACATACCGTGTATTGTTCACAGTGTCCGTAACTAGAAACCACCAAGACTAGCTTTTGCTTTTCCAGTCTGGTGGGTCTTTTCATTCCATCAACAAACGCTTTCAAAGAATCGAAACTCTCATCAAACCATATCATGTTTAGTTCACCCCGTTCCTCGTACTCGAAACTTTTGTAGATACGCCTTGATATTTTCAGTAATTCTCTTCTTTCTACCTTCTTTTTTTGAAGAATTCTTTCTTTTCAACTCGTTTTAAATTTCCTTTTATTAGTATAGTGTCTTCTTTTTTCTTTTTTATTTGAACTCTATTCAGATCACTTTTATTTTTATTTTATTTGCTTTAAATTTCTATTTCTTTATATATTCTCTGTTTTTTTCTTGCGTATCTATTTTCTTTGTTTGCTTTATTTTGCTGTTGTTTTTTGTTTTTGCATTTTTCTAACCTTTGCTTCTTCCTTTCTTTCTACTTTCTTTAATTTTAACTTTGATTTTCTTCCGTTCTTTATCTATCGTTCTCCCAACCCTTATTTTTTATTGCGTACTACCTTTACATTTTTTTCTTTCCTTCTTTTTGTCTTCTTTTTATTTTTACTTTTTTCATTCTCTTTCATTTAGAATTTCATCTAAGCCTTACCGTTTTTCCTGATCTTCAGTCAGTCTTTTTTAAGAGTTTATTTCTGTGTTATAATTTGACGTTATTCATTCCCTATGTTTTATCTTTTTCTACATAGCACAACTTACGACTTTCAATGTCTTTTTCTGTCCCGTTTACTTTGGTTTCTTTATTGCACCTTGCATTTTGTTTTTCATTTAAAAAGTTTCTTTCCTTGATTTTAGTAGCTTTTGTTTTTACGCATTTTCTTTCTTTCATTCTTATTCTCATCCAAATTTTTCACTTTAGTTTTTGTTGTGTTCTTCTGCTGCTGTTTTCTCTTAAATTATTTACTACCATTTGTTAAATCGTCTTTTTTTTACATGACTTACCTTGTGTCCACTAGTTTTCGCAATTTTTCTTTCTTTTTTCCTCCCACATCTTCTATTGCCTTTCTTGATCAAATCTTCCGTTTGTTTTTGATTATGGTTTCCTTTTGTTTTTCTGTTTTTTTTTTTTGTTTTTTTTTGTTTTTTTTGCACAGGTTACTCTCTAGTCTTTATTAGTTCTTTTACTTTGATTTCTTTGTTCTTTCTTCATTTTTTTTTGTTTGTTTGCTTTTCCTTTACTTGTCATTTTTCGTCTAGCTTCGGGGACGGGGTGGAAAGCAGACGATTGGGCTTTGAATTGCTTTCGGTTTGGGTTTGAGAGAACAAGTATTGACTAGGTGGCGAAAATTTTGCTTTGTTTTTTAGTATGGTGCATGCCGGGAAGGGTAATAATCGTATTCTCATCAATCATAACTGACCGATGATGGCCTTGCCAAAGATGCAAGACGAGAAGAAACGATTTTAAAAGCATTTAGACGCGTCATAAGGTACATATTGCTGTACGAATCTCAGTGTTTACATGTGTGTGAATATGTACAATTTTGACTAATACCATATACATATAAATGTATAAACTTTCTACATACAAATGTATCTATGTAAGGATGTGTGTATGTATATACAATGCATTTTTCAATACGTCAGAATTTCGTAATATTTGTATTATAGAAATAGAGGTACGCCTTAAGGATACGATGGGAGTGTGATTATATCGATATAAGAAATGGAGACGAAGAACAGAGTTCGAATTCCAGAATGGTCTGTTGCATTAACTGTCGAGACAATGCTCTTGAGAAAGCTATGAATCTTTCTGTTCATCCATCATAAATGGTTTAATAGACTGAGTAGGGAAAGGCATGATATTTCTGTTCACTCACCATAAATGGTTAAATAAATTGAAAGGGAACGTATAATTCTTCTGTTCATTAACCATAAATGGTTAGACTGAGTACGCGAAGGCACGATCCTTCTGTTCGTCTACCATAAATGTTTTAATAGACTGAGTAGGGAAAGGCATGATACTTCTGTTCACCCACCATAAATGGTTAAATAGATTGTGAGGGAACGTATAATCCTTTTGTTCATCTATCATAAATGGTTAGACTGAGTATAGGAAGGCACGATCCTTCTGTTCATCTACCATAAATGGTTCAATTGATTGAAAGGGAAGGCATAATCCTCCTGTTCACCCACCATAAATGGTTGAATAGACTGAGAGTTGAAGGCATGATCCTTCTGTTTATCCACCATAAATGTTTTAATAGACTGAGTAACCTTGGAATGAAAGACAATAAATCTATGAGAAGAATAACTAAGCTCCATACAGTGGAAAATATAATGGAGAAAGAACTACACTATCTTTCCCAAGAATTCATTATCAATTCTCAGATAATTGGTGAGTAATTCAGCTAACAGGTGTGAACGGATGGCATAGACGTGATACAGATTGCTTAATTCTTTTTTTTCAGTTTATTTGAAAAACACTCCTAGGGTGATACACTGATTCCAACGCTTCTTAAATAATTCAATGTTTTTTTTGTAGAACGAGTGTCTTTGGCCTCAAAATACACTTCAGTTTCTTCATTGGAGCCAAATCTCTTTCCCTGGAGCATTCTTTTGAAGTCTGCAAAATGCCAGTAGTCGCTGGGGCCAGATTTGCAGAATATGGTGGATGCGGAAGCAATTAGAAGTGCAATTCATGTAGTTTTGCCTTCATTGCAATCGACTTGTGACACGGTGCGTTGTCTTGCTGAAAGATCACTTTTTTCTTCTTCATTTGTGGCCGTTTGTTGGCGATTTCTTCCTTCAAACGCACCAATAATGCTATATAATATTCACTATTGATGGTTCTTCTTTCCTCAAGGTAATTCATGAACAAAATACCGTGCGCGTCTCAAAATACGGAGGCCAAAATCTTGCCTGCTCATTGAAGTTTGCGTCATTGGTCGCTTTCGACGGCTTTCACCTGCTACTGTCTACTCAGCTGACTTTCGATTTGATTCCGGAGTGAAGTGATTGATCCATTTATTATCTATTGTCACATATTCACGCAAAAACTCCTGGCTGCGTCGAAACAGTTGCACATAACGCTCTGAATTGTTGTTTTTGATCGACTGTGGGCAAACGTGACACCAACTTTGAACACAGCTTTCTCATTGACAAATGTTTTATGCAAAATGGTGAATACATTGCTTTCTGATATGTTAAAATCATCTGCTATCTCACGCAACTTCAATTTACAATCGGCCAAATTGATTATGGATTTTTTAATGTTTTCCGCGACAACTGCCGGTTTTGAGCGATCTGAGCGTTTAGTAACATATGTGTTTGTACGACCGCGTTTAACATCAGCATACCACCACTTAACCGTCGTTTCCAACAGAGCAGAGTCCAAATAACACTTATTAAGCCAATGCTTTGCTTGAACAGTATTTTTTCATCAGAAAGCAATGCTTTAAATTAAGATTTTTTTCATTGTTTTGAAAATTTGCAACAATAGCTTCACTTAAAAAATTGTAATTTATAAACTAATAATCCGATTGGGCCCAAGTTAATTTTGTCACGTGCCATTTGAAGGTTAGTAGTTCATAAAAATCATATGAATTTTATTTTAGTAGCGCCATCTATATATCAGGCCCGCGGTTTATTTATGTGTTTTACATATATATATATATATATATGATCAAATACAGTTTTAGGGAATGTTATATATATATATATATATATATATATGTGTGTGTGTGTGTGATAAAATACAGTTTTAGGGAATGTCTTATTATATATATATATATATATATATATGTGTGTGTGTGTGTGTGTGTGTGTGTGTGTAAGTTAACTAATAATACTATAAATACCCGCCAAAACTTTATTTATATCCACGGTTATTCCCTCTCAATAGCACTAAAATAATGAATAATCCATGACACAACTGTCACCGCCCACAAAATAACTTCTATAATAATACAATAAACTGCCCACAATGAATTACTGACCTGTATATATAAATGGCAAAGCAATAAATACGACGCAAATCTCCAAACGATTGCGTTTAGCATAAAAATACTGTTTCTCTTGAGTGTTAACTTCAATGTTAACTTTTGTGAGCGTTTTTTCTTCAAAATAACGTGACGTGTTTACTTTTAACACTTTTGTGAAAGTATAATACAAAGCCACTGTGAGTTAAATTATCTTAAATCTGTTAAAATATCTTAGTTTTACGAGCTATCGTTCTCGTAGGAATTTATTAAGCGTAGCTTAAATGCGGCAAAACGCCGAATGTACTGAGTAACCCGTGAAGATCGGACTCACTACTCAGTCGTAATTGATCGAGCGAGACGAACTTACATAAGCATAACACCACGCCGAATTGCGCTTTATGTTTAAAAGAATGTGATGAATATCTTTGACGTTTATTACGCTTTCCATTGCTTTTGAAATTGAATTAATGAGAAGTGACGAAAACTAGGATTAGTTAGCGCTGAAACGTTTGCATTTTACTTTTCCACAGAAAATAATTCTAGAACAAAATTATTCATTACGTCTGAAAAATATATGCATATCGATAATCCACAACACAACGAAAAATCTGATCTGCAGGTGTAGAGACTTTACTTTTTAAATTAAAGGTATTCTGTTAATTAAAATTTTATTTATGTGCGTTTAATGACATTATTGGAAACAAAAAAATGGTACCTGAATAAACTGTTCATGGTGAATAGTAAAGTGTTCAGGTGGTTCGTTTCAATGACACATTAAAGAGAAAATATTATTTTTGGCTAAGAAAGCAGGACCACTAGCAATGTTATTACATAGTAGCGCACAGCATCTAATTGAATAGCCTGATAAACTATTACTACAGGGTACTAAAGGGGATAGTTCATTTAACCAACTACCGTGAAAATGATTATAGAAAAGACAGAGGGAAGTCACGTTATAGCGGTAGCTGAAGTTGAGATACAAGGTGAGGACTGATAATATTACAGACCTTTCTTTAGATTTTGTCGAGAACCTCGAGATATATTGCCGGAGCACCAGACCAGATACATTGATTTATTGGTTCTTTTTGTCTTCATCTTAATTGTTATTGTCACAATGCTGTGTGGTTTATACTCTTAGTACTTCTCTAGAAGTGTTCTCGGAAATTGGAACCGAAACCTTTATTCTACCTTTACAGTACCGCTGTCCAAATCCCAATGTCATCTCATTTGAATCTTTTGTGATACGTCTCTGATGTAAGTTATACAAGCTGTGAACCTTTTCCGTCTATTATCATCCACCTTACGCCTCTAATTGTCAAAGGCGATGTCATTCATTTTTGCATATATTGCAACCAGGATGTTTTTAGTACATCTTATCAAATCTAAATTCTCATATATGTGAGAAGCGTGTCAATGAGGAATGTCTTTGATGTAGTCGCTCCCTAGTTCAGTAAGTAGTTTTGAGACAGGATAGAAGGAAAGAGGCAAGCGTTGTAGCCGCTTGACTAAGGTCAAGGTGATATTGATTACACTCTTCTTCTCAAGTTCTGCCTGCTGGAGTCTGTCTGTATCTACTTTTTATATCTGCTTTTTGGATCACAGCAGCACGTTTGGGATTTCACACTTGTATTTGATTCTGGGCTTCTTATTGGCTTATAATTAAAATTCGCGTAGGCTCGCGAAATGGAAATTTAATATTTGATTAATTTTTATTTTTCAACCGGAACATCTGCGCAAACCCGGATGCGCACCGTCGAGTTTTGGTCATTTGCTTTTTGGTCGTGAAAGCGCTAACATCCGGTCCATCGCTTTTGCTCGGAATCACCACATGAACACTAAGTCTTTGAGAGGACTGTCCTTCAATGACGGGTCTCGTAGACTGAAGCTATGATCACAAACAAAGATAACTAGGAAATAACATAAATGGCATCACTTGAGAACTTCAAACATCGGCAACGACTAAAATGGATAGCACATGCAACTTGAATAGAAAATAATGATATAATAAAGATGTTAACTTTCTCCACTACCACAAGCAAAAGGTTAGGAAGGAAACCGCCATACTAAACAGAGCGAGAACAATTAGTAGACTAAAGAAGCCCGTTTTGCTAAATAAAACTTTTTTAAAAGAAAGATTTTATAAGATCCAATTGAAAACAGTAATGGCTGCTTGATTAGTGAATACCAATTTTTTTCTATATGTAATCCTCCTAATACCATTACAGATTGTAAATGGCTTTTTTTTTATCTTTAAACTAATCAATCACTTAAGTGCCATACGAGATACACGGTTGAGCGATCATGTCTCTTTCGAGACTTGTTGTCAAACAACGCTGTAGAACCAAATATGCCTTTGCTATTTAATCCAGAGCAGAGATGGGTTAATACCTTTCCCAAAGGTATTTGCGCGTAAGTGAATGCAACGAACTCAACTGGATTTCAAACTCGGCTCTCTGATTTCTTGTTCCGAGCCGATATCCACTACATCACAACAAGCATCTAGTAACACACATCTTAAACTAATAGTTTTCCAATTCTTGCAGTCATCAAAACTAAATTTAAGTTCCTCTTGGATGCCTAGTATGTAGGTAGAGTATTTAATATCTATTAACGAGTTTTTATCTTACATTTGAAAATGTCTTCGAATTAACTGTTTCTTTTTCTACATTAGCGAAAGAACTAAATACCAAAAACGTGTAATGTAATGCTTTTCTGAAGGCGAATTGGCATGGCAAAGGACGCGTTCCAGAAGATGAGCAAAATACTAACACACAGGAAAATCTCAATAGAAACGAAGAAAAGAGTGCTAGACTGCTACGTGATGTCAGTTCTTCAATACGGCTGTGAATGCTGGACAATATCATCGAAAATGAGGACAAAACTGGAAGCGGCCGAAAGCTACAGAAGGATGCTACGGATATCGTGGACTGAGCATACAAGCAACGACGAGGTATTAGAAAGAATGGCAACAAAAAGGAAATTGATGCTGAACATCAGGAAGAGACAACTGAAGTTCCTGGGACATGCAATGAGGAAGGAGAGCCTGGAGAACCTGATACTGACTGGACAGATAGAAGGAAGGAGAGACAGAGGAAGGCAGCGGATAACATATTTGCAGGGCCTGATCAGGTGGATGACGGAACGGGGTTTGCCAGGAGCAACAGGAGCAAACATACTAAGAGCCACAAGGAATAGCGAGACGTGGAGAGCACTGATCGCCTACGTCATGAAGGGACAGGGCACATAGAAGAAGAAGAATGCTTTTCACTTACTTTCGTCGAGTAGATAAGTCAAATTCTGTAACGCCCTCGACTTATTTATCTTTCGCTATTTAAAGAATTTAAAGAATCTTTTTAGATTCAACACTATGTACACCCTTGTTCAAATTAATTGAAACAACAGCTTTAGTTTCCTCTGTTACGATACGGTCAATTTAAACCCACTGGAATAACAGGGTTTAATAGATTTTTTTTCTAATCAGGACATTTGCAGTGGTGTTCAATAATATGAATATAGAGGAAATGTGGATGATTCGACGCCGTTGACATAATGCCGAGTCTTGGCGGGTGAGGTCTGAATTAGTAGAACAGAAGTGTAACACTCGTCTGAACATTTGCCATGGAAATAGCTATAGAGTAACGACAAACTTGCAACTTAAAATATGTGGAGAAGAAAGTTGTAGAGTAGAAAATAAAACATCGCCCTACAAGACCGCTTAAACGAATTTGAACTTTGTCGAGGCTGGGAAGTGTGGATTGGACTGCTTGAACCCTAATATGGCTATGATATTCCATTATCTGGTTCAATCTGATTCTTGTTCTAACGGAAGACGGAAAGTAATAGATTGAGATCTGAAGGCGAATTGTTATGACGAAGGACCAATTCCAGAAGCCGAGCAGAGTATTAAAAGACAGGAAAATTTCGCTAGAAACAAAGAAGAAAGTATTGAATTGCTATGTGATGTCTGTTTTTCAATATGACAGTGAATACTGGACAATATAATCAAATATGAAGGAAAAACTTGAAGCAATTGAAATGTGGTTCTACGGAAGGATGCTGTGGATGTCATGGATCGAGCATGTGAACAAAGAACAGGTTTTAGAAAGGATGGAAACTAAAATGAAATTAATACTGGGCACCAGGAAAAGACAGCTGAGTATCTTGGGACATGTGATGAGGAAGAAATGCTTCGAGAATCTGATACTCACAAGTCATATAGAGCGAAAGAGAGTCAAGGGAAAGCAGTGGATAACATATTTGAAGGGCATGAGCAAGGGGTTGGCAGAGTGAGGTTTGCTACCAGGGATAAGGAGACGTGAAAAGCCATGATCGCTTACGTCCTGAAGGGACATGGCACATAGAAGAAGAAGAAGAAGAAGAAGAAGAAGAAGAAGAAGAAGAGATTGCGCTGTGGTTTAATGGATATCGGCTCGGAATGAGAAATCAAAAAATCGGTTTCAAATTGAATTGGTTGCATTCAAATTTCGAACAATTACAGTAAGGAATCCATCTATTCTCCCTCCAGCCATTGGTTAACTAGCCTCGGAGACTAGATTCTATAGCCTTGGTTGGCGACCAGTCAACCACAAAAATAAATGACAAACTATTGCTGGAAAATCTCCTGCCTAGTTATTCATGGATCGAAAGGGACTTGATCGCTCCAGCATCTATCGCGTATGCCAATTAACTGAGTGACTGAATAGATTGGCACATAGGTCTCAACATTTTAAAGTTGAAATTACTAGATGTATCTGTAAATTTTATGCCACCTTTTTTCTCTCTTGCACTTTTTGCTTAAGAAACTCTCTTTTGGCTTCTTGATTTCCATTCAAAAAAAATAAATGCAATATAAACCGTTATCTTTTGTCTTCTTAATTTATGATAATGAAGTACATGCATCACATAGCAATCCACTAATCTCTTCTTTGTTTCCAGCGAAATTTTTCTGTCTCTTAATACACTGCTCAGTTTCTGGAATACGTCCTTCGCCATGCCAATTCGCCTTCCGATCTCAATATTGCACTTTTTGTCTTCCGTTAGGAAACTTCCCAAGTACTTAATTTTTTGTACTTTTTTTTAAAAATCGTATCACCCCGAGGAAGGCGGTAACGCCACTGATGTGCAGGGGGCTACGTAATGATGAAAAGATCGGAAAAGAGAAAGCCAGAAACCATATCCTAAACAGGGAACAAGGGATGAGCCTTTTAACCTGTTCAATAGACATGGGTGGAGTGTGAACCGGGCGATAAATAGATCTATCGACCCCAATTAAAAAAAAACAACAATAAAACAAAGTGAGAAGATTGGAAAAGAGAAAGCCGGCATTTCCAAACCCTTGTTGGAGAATATTTTTTCCACACTCCCACCTCTCTCTCACAGGCAGGATGTGGCAAGTCTCACTGCTCTATCATTACTACCATGGAAAGTGCTTTAACTGCATCACCTGATTCCATGAGGTATGACTTTCACAGCTAAGACCCACTATGCCACTTACATAGTAGCAAACTATCCACACTCCCTCAGTATTCCATTGGCAAGAAGTTCCACTCAAACAGCTACGTCCCACAAACTGTGGCCATACGGAACAAACTTCCAAGAGGATGTCTCCTCAGTCATTACAATCTTGACCTGTAGTCAACAGTTATCTTCCCCTACTACCCACGTAAACTACCCCTTAATGTAGCCCTCTACCTTGAGTGGCCCCAGAAGGGCCTGTACAGAGTGAACCATACTTTAAAAAATTATATACATACATATAGTATTCTCAAAATTTCTAATGCCCTTTACCCATCATCTGTAACATTACAAAGAATTGTTATCCTAACATTGAACCAGCTCTGCAAAAGTTTCACTTTTTCTTGTTAATTTTCATTGTTTGCATGAAATTGTATTGGTAAAATATTTTATTTAATTTTTGAAGTTTGAATTTTTATTTCATAAGCCCAAAGATTTTCATTCCCATAACTCTTACTCACATTCAACATCAATGACATTTCATTTTCTCAGGCTTGATGCAAGAATAATCAAAATTATCAGCTGTAACTCTCCAATAGAGAAAAATTTTATTCAATATGGCTTCATCTTTTTTTTCATAGACTTTTGTTCTTCACAAGTAAACTGAATAGGTTTTTATCTCACATTCTACAAAATTACATTACTTTCCACACAACTTTATATTTTAGGAAAATACTTGGGAATTGATACGATTAGACAATGCATAATAATGAATATTAACAAAATAACACTGATAACTTGTTATCAGGAGTTGGCAACAATTCATAAAAATTGAAAACATTTGTCATTATTGCTTTATGTTTGTATTAAAAGGATATTTTGTTATATTCATATCTTATGCTGAATATATCAGGAATTTCAGAATACAAAATTGACTTATAACAGATAAAACAAAAAAGGAAAGAGATTGGAACTGGTTATAAAAACCTTGTCTCATTTTACTTGATTTTAGTATCACCAACATGTAATTGGCATTTTTGGCTCCTGTGATGACCATACATTGTTTTCTTGTAGTTTATTCGTAGTCTTTTCTTTCGACTTTCTTCATCTACCTTTTTTTAGGAGGTCTTACTGTGCTTAAATTACTAAAGTGAAGGGAAGCTCATCAAAACAATTACCATGGAAATGCGTAAAGAAAACGCACAGGGAAACTACGTTACAACTGGGAAACTGAGTGAAATCGAGATGCCAGATTGTTCTTCAGGATTTTATCAAGAATCTCTACAATATACAGAATCTGCAGCAGCAGACCGGATTTGACAGTCGTATTGAATGCGTTGACGAACAGTAGACTTACATATGGGCAAGATAGATTCTGGCAGGAGAAACTATCTTGCACCAGACAGTGAACATTCCTAGCAGTAGACCTAGTAATTCATTCGATATAATCTTACCTATTTATTTATTTTATATAATTGTGTCGCCCCAAGCAAGTTAGTTTACTGCCACTGTTGAGCAGGGGGTTACATCGGAGGTAATTTATGAGAAAGAATGACAGGTTATAGGGGTGTCAGGATGAAGAATGAGAATACTGATGAGAGAGAAGTGGACGAAGAAAGGAGCATGAGAGAGAGAGAGGGGATACAGGTTAGTGAGATAGGAGAGAACTATTGACTTTATATTTGAATTCTTAGAGATTGTAGCTGTCTGGAAGTAAGCGGAAGGGAATTCCACAGGCGGAGAGTGCGAGAGAAGATGCTGGAGTAGAATTTGCGTTTGCAATTTATTGGTTTCACAGTAAAAGGGTGGGACCTAGTTGTTAATCTTGTGGTTCGAGTAAATTCATGAATAGGGGGTACCAGTGAACTAAGTTCAGCTGAGCAGAAGCCTTGAAAGTATTTGTAGAAGAGACACAGGGAAGCCACAATGCGCCGGTGAGAAAGTGACTGCATTCGAGCTGCCAAGTCAGGGTCGATCACATTCCAGATCCTCCACTGGATTTAGTCAAGGACCCCTAGGTGGATATCAGGAACACCCGACCAGATATGGCAGCAATATTCAATGCACGAGCGGATGGTAGATTTGTAAGGGAGAGAATTTTTGAAATAGTTAAAATACATAAAATTAATAATAAACGTATTTTTTCATATTGTATTTTTTTTTCTATACGCCGTGTTCCGTGTTCATATTCTGGTGAGATATGATTGCCTACCTCCTTACGTGGGTAATTATATCTCAATATATATACCACAATGTTCTAGTCTTCGTATCTGTAAGAAGACTGGTTAGTTAGCTCTTCTAATAACATACGTCAGCCAATATAAAATTAACAAGTATCTTCTGAAAATATTCTTGTTGGTCCTTTTATTTCTGATAATTCTAATTTAATAAAGGAAATTAAACTCCGAAGCTACTTCTTATTTTAAAAGATGCACTTTGTACAAACATACTGTAAATAAGATTAATATTAATTAATATAAAAAGAATAATTGACGCACTAAAACCCGTAAATACATTTTTCTTAAAGGGAGACAATTCTTTTCGATCATATGGCATTTTGATTACGATTGAATCAATGAAAAAAGATTTAAAATCTTATTGATTTTATTATACATGCTTTATAATTACTTTAATGAGCAATATGTAAATTAAAATGAAGTATTTGAACATTTCGGGAAAATTAGACATTATCCATAAATAAAACAACCTAATACGGCCAGTCGACGCGAAATCTTTAATTACAAATTAATCAATTATTAGCTCATTAATTATTTTTTGTCGTAATTTAATTAGAATCTGTGGCCATCAAGTATTTCATTCATGCACATCAGAAGAGAGTTGGTATGACACATATCCTTGCGATGCACGCATTCGTAAACAGTTCCGCACCTCTACATCCAGATGTAATACGGAAATGTGTTTCATTTCCATCGGTCAGTACGATGGAACAAAAATTATAAGAAATAGCCAAATTATCGTAGCACATATAATGAGAGTAACCCTTTTAAAAATAAATTAAGTGATAATGGATTGCATTCAAAATAAAATACTGCTTGAATGATAATATAATTTCAAATAGAAAAGATTTATTGAAATTTAGGTCATCCATAGCGTCATAATTCTTATTTGATTTTTTTTTTTGTGAGACTACACTGAAAATAGTCTTTTAGAAAACATCAAATAAGGTACACACACATACAATATATATATATATATATATATATATATATATATATATATATATATATGTAGCGTTAAATTGCATAGTAACAAAATTGTTATTTTTCAGTAAGTTACTGGTAGAACTGGTTTACTTTTAGCCAAGCAGATTTCTTTGGCGTAAAGTGCCCGATATCCAGAGAGGGGTAGTGTGTTAATAGAATTAGAATGGAGAACTTCGTCCCTTAGCTGAGCAGGGTTATTTTAGTATTGCCTTCACGAAACATCGAAGTCGGTGCGAGCGACAAACCAAGTGACAATCTAAGTCCGCGAAGTGAGAAAGTTTGATAGTCTTAAGTTGACCGATATTTATGAATAAAAGTGTTCTATTTCAAGCATAGAGTGTGTATAAATATAAAAGTAGACACTGCATTCAACACTTAGTAGCGATAGACCGTGTTTCTGCTTCTCTCAATATATATATATATATATATATATATATATATACTTCCGATTTACCATGAAATAACCTGTCTGCCTTAATTTTTCTTATATTTGCTCTATATCTATTTATATACATATATTTTAGAGCTCCCTTAGAGAGCTATCCTACCACTGTATGTACAGAATGCTCCATTAGATTCTTCTATATCTACACTGCATGCTGATATATATATATATATATATATATATATATATATATATATATACTATAGTCATCCGCAGACAGATCTGTTTCGCTGTATTACAGCTCATCAGTACGGCTTAGACTCCGGTCGCTTCCTAACCCAGGATTGAAACCCGACCGTCAGTCGGCGATTCTACCCCTAGGCCATGAGCGTCCAGTAGAAGAAGGTAGGCTTTTTAGCGCGTATAAACACGCCCAATAGTTAGAGTGATCCAATTCATTATCGAATGAGCGGTGCGTATATATATATATATATCAGCATGCGGTGTATATATGTGTGTGTGTGTGTGTGTGTGTGTGTGTGCTGAATTCTCCAAATGATTACAACATATGAGAGCTCAACAATTCAAATATAAACCATTTCATTGCCGTAATTAAGAGGGATCTGCGTTGTGATGTTACGGAAACGAAACGAGAGAGCCGAGTTTGAATACCATTTGAATTCGTCGCATTCAGCTACAATATAATTGGGAAATGTATTTTTTGAAAGACATATTGGGTTCTGTAGCCTTGATTGGAATCCAGTCAACGGCTGAAAGAAGTGGCAACCTACTCCGGGAAATCCTTCTGCCTAATCAACCATGGATTGAAAGACACATGATCTCCCAAGCCTGTATCACTGTATGGCACTTAACTGATTGAATGAAGACTCAAACAGTTAAGCAGTATGTTTATTTATTTCCATCTACCGACCTGAATATTCAGGAAACCCTATTAAGGAAAAATACGCCATCCACCATGAGGTGGGTGCAGGTTCAAATCCTACCGGACGACATATTTTACTTTAATAAGATACGTCTAATATTCAAGTAAACGAAAATAAATAAATAAATTTTAATAGATAAAAGAAACAGAATGTAGCTGAAGAGAGTGACAAAAAAGGACTACAAATAAACAGCAAGAAAACCGAATGCATGGTCATCAGCAAAAAGAGCAACCCAAAATGCCAAATACAGGTGGGGGATACTAGAATCAAGCAAGTACAAAAATTTAAATACCTGGGAAGTGTTCTAACAGGAGATGGAAAGTACGACACAGAGATCCAGAGGCAAATTGTCATGGCGAAGGACGCGTTCCAGAAGCTGAGTAAAGTACTAAGACACAGGAGAATTTCACTAGAGACAAAGAAGAGAGTCCTAGATTGCTATGTGATATCAATTCTTTACTATGGCAGTAAATGTTGGACAATATCATCGAAGATAAAGGAAAAACTTGAAGCAGCGGAAATGTGATTCTACAGAAGGATGCTGCGGATATCATGGACTGAGCATGCCAATGATGAGCTGTTGGAAAGAATGTCAACGAAAAGAAAATTAATAGTGAGCATCAGGAAGAGACAAGTCAAGTTCCTGGGACATACAATGAGGAAGGAGTGCTTTGGGAACCTGATACTGACAGGCCAGATAGAAGGAAAAAGAGACAGAGGAAGGCAGCGGATAACATATTTGCAGAGCCTGATCAGGTGGATGACGGAACGGGGTTTGCTTGGTGTAACAGGAGAAAACGTACTAAGAGCCACCAGGGAAAGGAAGACGTGGAAAGCCATGATGGCTTAGGTCCTGAAAGGACAGGGCACTTAGAAGAAGAAGAAGAAGAAGAAGAAGTTGTCTTCAGGAAAATCTTCTACCTTGTCTTTCGAAATATCGCCTAAGTATGTAGCAGGTGGAACAACTGACTGACTGAATAAGAAAAAAAAACTATTAGCAGTAAGAAGACAGAACTCATAACTTCCAACAAAAGAGGCAGCCCCAGTTATGAGTTACTAGCAGTATAGCCCAGCGTTGCTCGGGTGTAATAAAAGCTTTAAAACTAATCCATGGTCCTGGAGCTCAGACTCAGCCTAAAGAATATTTGAAATAGTAAAATAATTGCGACAATTTACCGATCACACCTAGTATATATATATATATATATATGTGTGTGTGTGTGTGTGTGTGTGTGTGTGTGTGTGTGTGTGTGTGTGTGTGTGTGTATTAGCAGTATAGCCCGGAGTTGCTAGGGTGTAATGAAAGCTTTAAAACTAATTCATGGTCCTGGAGCTCAGACTCTTTGGACGTTGGCACGAAAGACTAAAAAGCAATAATTGTTTCCAGTTAAAGCAAAACCGTAAACTGAAAGAAAAATGAATGGATATAAGTCAAATTTTTATTTCCTGATATCGATATCAAATAAGATTTTTCGTCGAAAACTGAATTTTGAAGGCTAATTAAGTCCTCTGAGTAAATGGTATCATGGCTGAGGCTAAGAACTACAATTATACCTACTGAGAGCCAAACCCGAAACAAAAACTGAAATAAAAGGGCTGCAAGAAATACAGACATACAGGCAGATAAACAGACACACACACAAACATCTTGCTTATATATATATATATATATATATATATATATATATATATATATTATCGATTTTTTGCACTATTGTAAGAACTGCAACCTTGAAACTTCTGAATATCGTTTTTTATGTCTTTGTCTATGAGTGTATCAAATTTGATTAAAATCGGACCACTCCTTCTAAAACCCGATTTTTTCGATTATCGATTTTCGATATTTATCAGGGGTACCTCGACACAAAACCTAGCCGTTTCGGAGTCTATAGGTAACGGATACAGACACACACGCAGACAAAGTTTAATTTATAAATAAGTTCAGATATACTGAGGTCGACAAATCAAACAGATAGAGAAATTTTATCTCTCTGGACAATGTTGTAACAGATGACGAAATTATAGCACAGAAATCTGAATAAGACTGACGAAATATGAATTGTGGATGATAATCAGGGTATCAAGAGATCCTAAAAATTTGTTGCAAAACAAATAGATGTACTATATAATCTTCGCTATGGCAGTGAATGTCCGGCATTTTCCTTAAAAACGGAGAAGAGACTTGAAGCACAAGAGACATCTGTTCTCCCGATGAATGTTAAGAATACCGTCTAAAGTGTCTGTCAGAGATGAAGAAGTTTCAAGTATAATAAGAACTGAAAGTAAACTTATAGGTACAGTAAGAAAAAGATAGTGATTTCTGAACACATAATGAGATACGTAGGCTTAGAAAATATAGCACTCACGTGTCATTAGTCCTACTAGATTCGCAACTCGGTTCCTCCCTTTTACAGCCAATATAGGCAAATGCAACCGCCAATTCTACTCGATCAGTTTTTTTTTCTCAAACCTTTTTTCAGTTGGAGTTGATAGACTAAACTATCGCCCGTTTCACACACCACCCACGTCTGTTGAACAAGTGAAGAGGCTCATCCCTTGTTCCCTGTTTAGGATGTGGTTTCCGGGCTTTCTCTTTTCCAAACTTTTCACTCTTTTATTTTATTTTTTTTTCAGTTGGAGTAGATAGACTAAATTATCGCCCGGTTCACACTCCACCCACGTCTATTGAACAGGTGAAGAGGCTCATCCCTTGTTCCCTGTTTAGGATGTGGTTTCCGGCTTTCTCTTTTTTCCAATCTTTCACTATTTTATTTTTTTCAATTGGAGTAGATAGAATAAACTATCGCTCGGTTCACACGCCACCAAGGTCTATTGAACAGATGAAGAGGCTCATCTCTTGTTCCCAGTTTAGGATGTGGTTTCCGGCTTTCTCTTTTCCAATCTTTTCACTCTTACGTAGCCCCCTGCGCTTTAGTGGCGTTACCGCCTTGCTCGGGGTGATATGATTAAAAAGAAACCTTCTTGCCTGTGGCATTCCCTTCTGTATACTTGCTTCTCTGACACCTACAATCCCCAAAAGTTTAAGTGCAACGTCAATCGCTATCTTCAATCTCCTTGTTTCTCATCTGTTTCTTATCCTTTCTTCGACATCCCCTGTACCTTGTTCTCTTTTTCTTCCCCCGCCCTTTTCTTTCACTCTAACTCCCTTCGCAAAAGTAGCAGTGACACAGATTGATTGATTCGTTTCTACGGCTTATCAACCCTTTGCAGATTATCTAAAACCAGAAAATATTTTTAGATTGTAAGAATTTCTTTTTTTAACATAATAATATTTATTGAAAACAAGTCTTACAAATTAACCCATAGCAGGGGAGAAGGTAACATAGAAAGTACTACACACTTTTTTCAAATAATTCTTTGAAAATTCTCGGATAATCAAACCTCCATGCTCATTGTTATAACCTAACAGCCAACCTAATCCAGTAAAAAACTTACCTTGTATCAATCCATGCTGCTTCTTTTATGTGTCATGTCTCTTCAGGACGTAAGCGATTATGTGCCTCTACATCTTCCTATCCATTTTAGCTCTTAATAAATTATGTCTTTGTGTTATTTCTCACAAACACTATTCTACCATCTATTTTCTTAAGCCCATCAAGTATGTTACACGCTTCTTTCCTCTGTCCCTTTTTGTCTTCATTTTCGAAGCCCTCTTTCTTCATTTCAACTGCCTCTTCCTAATGTTAAGTATAAGTTTCCTATAGTAATCTCCTGAAATATCCGCATCATAGACATATACAGCAATAGCAATTCATACTGTAAATCTAGTATAAAAACAAATAGACGCTACTATATAGATATCAGGGTGCCTCGGCGTGGTGCAATGGTTAGCAAGCTTACCTCGGGAGAACTGAGTAGTGAAATCAATCCTCACTGGCAGCCCCATACTTTCGACCTTGTTCTACATCTAAGCGGTGCTTAGTGTTATGGGGAAACACACCTATTCCTCAGATAATGGACTCTCCCTCCTATATTAATAAGCGTTAACAGGAAGTTCTTAGGAGTTCTTGGGAAGTTCATAGGAGTTCTTTAGACTTCTTTTGGAGTTCAGTAGAACTACTAGGGAGTTGATATTAGTCGGAAGTTAGCCGAATACTAAGGAGTCAGCTTTCAGTGGAAGATTACCAAGTTCATAACATTTTGGGTGCATTAAGTCAATTAGCAACTGACATAGCACAATTATAACCTTCAGTGCAAAAAAACTACTCCACAACACTTACAAAATTTACTAGATAGGCACCAGTGCGTAGACGATCACATAAACAGACATGAAATCACACACACGCGCAGGTGCGCATGCACAAATATAGACCAAATAAAAATCATTTTAATATTTACTTTTTCCATGCAACTATGAATTTGCAGTGACTCGGAAAAATTGAAAAAATTATCATCATCATACTCAAATCTATTTTACACAAAAACATGCAAATTCACGCATGCGTATTCTTAACAGAAATCCTTTCTCCATATCCACTTCGCAAAGCTTTGCTCTTTTATCCCTCCAGCAATACGCATATGAAATTTCCCGCCTTTTCTCTTTTCTTGTCTTCTATATTTTTTTTTATTCTTTGTTTCTCTTTCGTTTCCTTGTCCTTTTTCTGTTCCCGGCTTAATTAATCAATTGATTAATTGCTTTCATTAGCAGTTGTAACGAGCCGACTGCTCTATTACCTCGTCAAGTGTAGATTTTTCCATGGACATTTTGTAAATTACCTCCCAAATCGCCATTTTATTTTTATATGTCTCCTTTCTCCGCCATGTTTTCTTTTGTTTCTTTTTACTGCTTTCGACGTGATTAAGCTTGTTAATATGTTTTCCCGATTTGTCCATTAGCAATTTAACATTTTCTTTGGGAATGAGAGAAAGGGCAGAGAAAAAGATAGAGAGAGAGAGAGAGAGAGAGAGAGAGAGAGAGAAAATAACTAAAACGTAAACAGATATAATGTGGCTTTGTCCCTGAACTCACTGAGTTAGAATGTTTTTGAAATTTATGTGTGTGTAAATGAAAGATTCGATATTCGTCAGTGCAAAAATGTCTGTCCCAATATTCAATTATAGTCAATGATATTGTAAATTAAAATAAGGGTGCATTATGGTCAAAATATCTCTTAACTCTTGCTACTTTTTAAACAATTCAAACTGTAACGTGTTTTGTCGAATAGATAGATGTATAAGGATATGACCAGTCTGTAATAGATAGATACCAGTGAAATAATAATAATCGGCCATTCATTTCCGAGCAGGCCTTAGATAAAGTTCCGAAGAGAGACCGCATAATCTGGCGGGATCAAAAGTTTGGACCAGACCAATCCACTAAAATCCTCGGTTACAGTAACTTGTTTTATTTTCTTGATTGATTCGTTTTCTAGCTCTTATTTAACCTGGGCAGGTTATTTAAAGCAAGAAAATATTTTTGATTATAAAAGTCGTTTTGTTGTGGGGGTGTAATAATAGTTTAGTGATACAGATTTTACTAATTAACCCATAGCCTGAGGAGAAGAGATAGGTTCATGCGTTTTCCAAGAGTATTTGTGTATTGAAATTCGACTCTCCAATTGACCAAGTTCGGCGTACAATGACTTGTCGAATAGATAGATAGATAGATAGATAGATAGATAGATAGATAGATAGATAGATAGATAGATAGATAGATAGATAATATTAATTATTAAATAGTCGGTGACTCGCATCGATGACTTTATTGTCGATTTCTTTGAAGCTAATATCGTTTCTGGTGACTCTTTAGTTCAGCAAATAACTTCCTTCGTTTAAGCCACAGATTTTGTTAACTTGCTACACTTGTATAAGACTACTGTTTCGGGTAAGTCTACTCGCTGAGCTGCACATTTTCTTACATAGTCAGCAATCAGATTGGATGTAGATTGTGCTATTGTGGCAAAGTGTGTTACTCATTAAGCCACAGTTTGAAAGTCAAACACGACCACAGTCCCTTTCGTACCTTATACTGGACGGGAGTTTATGTTCACCATCTTTCGAGCAGCCCGTTTTAGCACTGCGTATTCAATCCTGTTGTTCTCAGATCGTTCATGCCGGTCGGAAGCAGTGTCTTCCAAGTAGACATTCCAAATGCTAAATCTTCCTAAACGCGGGTTTCTGTGTTGACCTTCGTAGGTGTGTAATTGAGACGGTCTTTGTAATTTTTGTGTCGTTTAAACTGCGAAAGTTCGACTTCCATCAGTTTAAAGTACAGTCTTTGTTTTGGAAATCCGCTGTCCTCTAAGCGTACTAAGTGACCAGCCCATTATAACCATGGATTTGCTGCTCGAAACTTTTTCTCCCTGCAACACGACGATATCGGGTATCCTTGTTTTTCACGATATTTTCAGCATCTGACGTAAGCATTCTTGAGGAAAAAATGCTATGTATGTACACTACCGGTGTATTAGGCCATCTAAGTTTTTTAAAAAAATTATGTATTTCATACTATTTTTAGTATTTATTGCCGAATGAAAATAGAATGCTTCTTTTTTATTATTACTTTTCAAAATTTTACAAGGCAAGGAAACAAAATGAATTCGTTCAAATCAACCTAATTTTTTTTATTTTCTCATTGATGACACTGCAATATAGGTAATTATTAAATATTTATAAATTCATTTGATTCAAAAGTCATTGTGCAATATTAACAAAAGAACCATTCTATTTTCGTTTCCAATTATTCACTTGGCAGTAAATACTAAAAAATAGTATGAAATACAATTTTTTTTAAACACTAGGGTGGCCTAATAATTATGCCCGGTATTGTATGTATGTAGCACGAATGATGGAATAATGAAACTTAACGTTCTCTTAGCAGGTGACTATACTCTAACTCGTGTGGCCAAGCAAGAAAACGTGTCTTTTTATGAAACTTTTGAAGAAGCTATAAGAAGAGAAACTCTTCGTCCAAAGAGACTTTAATGCAAAAGCAGGGAAGAAATATGACACCTGCAATAGACACCTGGATTACCTGAATTGCAAACAGATGCATGCCGACTGTTAAAAGCAAATACAATGAATTTAATCAGACTGGAAATTCAAGGTAGAATACATTAATAGAAGCTTTAGTGACATCAACAAATGAGATCACCCCAAGGAAGATGAGATTAAAAAAGTATGGATGACAGATGAAATTCTCAGCATGATAAAATGTAAACAGTAAACAATATCAAGGACTTGTGCATAATACATAACAATAAAAACATAAATAAGAAAATAATTAGAAAAGAAGGATTGCTTGAATTTTATAGCTTTCTTGTGTCATGAAAATACAATCCCCCCCCAAAAAGAACTTAAAATAAAAAACTTAGAGCAACTCTTGTCACCAGGGAATTGTCGTGTCTGAACACTATCTATCACAGAAGCACTTTTATCTGGTGAGGGTCATCTTTCTAAAGTGTCATCGAAATACACTATATTCTGCTTTGGCAAACAAAAAGGCGAGAAATATAATGGTAATGTTGTATTTGAATGATGAACAACAATTGATTATATCTACTTGAATTCTTTTCACGGTTTGATTTTGCAATTGGCAACAACTACTTTTGCTAAAAAAGAAAAGAATGCGGTTGCCTTGATTCAGAGAAATAAGAGAAAACACATTGGAGATATACTATTTACATTATTCGGACTATTGTCTTCACCTTTGTTGCCATTTGTACGACGTTTCGGCCGTTGTACGCCCCGGCCTTCTTCAGGTGCTAAGAATTTTGAACTAAACTTTTTTATTACAATCACTGAGGTATATAATTCTCATTCCTTGTGTGAAGCCCCTTTTTGTGGTCATGAATTATCTCCCTCTAACCCAACTCTCTAAGTTACTTATTCACCACTGCTGTAGCCTGGTATTCAACTCCCAACTCTTTGGGTCAAGTTACTGGAACTAACCAAAGTTATCTATTGGGCCATATGTCCTTAAGAACAACAACAACTGAATTTCTGTTACAATTTTTTACCATTGTTCAAATCGCAATTTTTGGTGTTAATATAGACAAATACACATTGGAGATGTCTGCAGTGTTCTTGTTCTATGCAATGCTGGTTGTAACACAGATCACAAACTGGGGAAACTTAAACCTTGTCTTCGAAAAAAGAATCGAATGAATGGTGGGGTGAAATTTCTCAGATGTCTTGATGTATCTTAGACATATACTGATATGAAGACTCGTCTTACATCCAACAGCACACTTTCACTTGAGATTGCGGTGGACAATGGATGACATTTTTGTACTAACACTTTTCTAAGTCAATTTTACTGTGCTTTTATCGCTTGTTTTCGGGAATTGTATGGCGAGAAGTCTTGTTGAGATTTAAAACACCAGGGAATATTCAGTCTCAGAAGGTTCAACACCACATCCAAGAACATTAAGTGCTTGGTCCGTGATTTGCTGTATGCTGATTATGCAAGCTTTGTAGCGCGCTGTGTGGAAGATTTTCAACTCATGATAGATAGGTTGCCTATTGCTTATGATGCTTTTGCCTGAGAAAAATAAAGTGAAGTTCAGCCCCCCCCCCCACTTGCTGTACCCTACAAATAGTAAACAATACTTGTAAAAACTACCTGGTTGTAGGTTGTCGATACTTTCTTATATAAAATAGAAGTCTTTGCTTCCCAACACAAACATCTAAATGCAAGATTACTGAAATAATAGTAATTCTCTATCAGATGCAAATAGCAGGACATGTTGTGAGAATACAGGATAAAAGGATTCCGAAAAACTTTTCTACAAGAAACTGAAGACAGCAAAGCGTCCTCAACATAAGCCTAAGAAGAGATTTAAAGATAACCTGAATGATAAAGCTGGATGCATTTTCTATGGATTTGCAACGTTAGAAGGAACTGGCTTTAAATGGAAGAGTTTTTTAGTAGGGAGGGATGCAACTCTTTGAGTGCACAGACCAAGCGTATTTTCTAAAGAGACACTCACTTTCTGATTTGCCAACTAATGTGGTGTGTCTGCCTGTGTGAAAGAGAGAGGGAGCGAGAAATCGAGAGAGAGAGAGAGCTCATGATGTTGTCGAGGGAAGTTTATGTAACATGTGAAAGTTCATCATAACAAATATAAGCAAGCCAAATATGCCAACCTACTTCATCGCCCTAACAACTATTACAGACACCCGAGAGGATGCTTCCCCGATCAAAAGAATCTTAACCACCTCAATTCTAGGGTAATCCGTTATCTACATATCTTAAATCCTTGTGATATGTACTCCTTGTTCAATTCCTGGACGCTTTTATAAAATTTATAAACCCTTCACCTCGAGAAGTACTTGGACTGTTTTAGGTTTCCTCGTTATCAGTGGAACTTGACAGGAATCGTTTCAACTGAACCCAGTATGAAAACTTATGGCATTGTCACAAAGAATCCGACATTCTTCGAATGATTCTGTATAGAAGAATGGTCACAAATGCAATTAGACAAAGTCCTCATTGAAGTCTACGAAAAATATCCTAGCAACGTTCCAAGCTTTTTGGGTTGAATGCAAAGTTCATTATAATGAGGTATTGACAATTATGGAAATAAAATAAAAATGATAATTCTTATTTATCCGAACTTCACTTATTCTTGTATTGAGCTGTTTTATGAATTCGTACTGAGTAGATAGAAGTTATAAAATCAAATTCAGAATGATTAATTAGGAGAAAATTAATAATATCATCTAGGCACAACAGTAACTCTCTGGCAAACATCATTTATCTAAGCTAAGTGCAATTAGACAGCACATTAAGAATATATATATATATATATATATATATATAAGTAAATGATTTTTTCATTAAGCGAACATATTTTATCATATTAAAATATTAACTAACATTTCAAACGTTAATATACATATATATGTACGTGTGTGTATGTATGTATATGTATGTGTGTGTGTGTGCGTGCGTGCGTGTGTGTGTAGATATTCTCAGATGTAATCTGTAGAAAACACAATACGAATAAAAATATGCAAAGAGAAAACTTGATAATCATAAAAGTGTCGACTAAGACTAATCACAGTTTTACTCTTATCTCTTTTTTATTCATATATATATATATATATATATATATATATATATATAAATTTAAAGTTAGGACTACTTCATAAGTAGCAGAAATTGTGTGAATGGCTTCAGTGTGGACCAGTTCACTGTGTTATCTGGTTTGCACTCAGTTTCATTTAGTAGGACCCCGTCTCTCTGTAAACAGAGAGATTGCGTGATGGGACTCCACATAATTGCCATTTAGTGCTTGCCCATCCCATCCCTATTTAATATTCTTTTCCTCCCATTGTCTTGATTCATCTTCAGTTTTAATATTTCAAATATTGAAGAATTAAAATGGTCCCAGTTGACCCTGACGAAAAACGGGATTGAAACCAGTGGGTCATTTTCATGTTTTTAATTTTTTATTCCATCATCTTTAAAAAATGCGTGTAAGTATGAAATTGACCTTATTTCATGCTGTGATAAAATTTTGTATTTATAATAATTTATTTAAATATTTGAAAAAGGTACAGTAAAAATCTTAATCAAAAAGTTAGATAAGATACTACTTACAAATGTAAAATTAAGGAAATTAACACATAATTCCACATTTCTGCGTGCCTGTATCGATAATCCTTTTTGTCCTTCCTCTTTTCTGTTTATAATTAAAAAATCTAGATTGTATCCAGCCCATAAATTGATGAAATTTTCATGAAGGATTCTATTCGGTTTTATAAAAGTAGAATTCAACAGTTGAACTGTTCTTTGATCATTCTTTGGAGACAATGTTTTAATTCGTTGTCGTTTTTTTATCAAATTAGATTCTCTCGTTTAGTCGGTTTGTTGCAGGACAGAGATTTAAATGGGCTGACAAGGAACACACAGACAAGTTGCGGTATTTAATTTGTAAGCGATTTGGGCACAATGAAGAACCAGTCTCTCAGGTTGTTTTGTCAAATTATTCTACATACGAGCCGTCTCATCTATAATTAAATATTCTTTCCCATGTCCTCGATTATTGCATTCCGCTTTAGCTTCCTGATAAGGAAAATGTTTTTTCAGAATTTGAGGTCCCATCTTCGCAGTTCTATTGACTTAATCCTTTTTCTTCAAATTCAGTTTAATCTTAAGGCTACCTTAAATAGTTTCGCACATATTTATGCCTGTACCTCTGTTTCCTTTTCTGGGTCCAAGTTGAGTGTACAGCACCGGCTAGTTGTTAAGAGCTTAAGAAATAATAACAAACTTGTTATTACTCGTCTAGATAAGGGTGGTGGTGTGGTCTTGTTGAATCATTCTGATTATGTCTCCAAAATGCATCTATTCTATATTAAATTTCTTCCTTTGGGTCTAGTTGAGACTTATGATCATCGCAGTCGAAACCAAGTTTCAAAAGCAGCTAGCTGGTTGGGTCAAACGAGGTTTCTTGACATCAGATTTCTTCTGAAATTAGAACTACAGGGTCAGTTCGTCCCTATCTTTATAGTTTACCAAAATTCCATAGGGATAATGTACCTCAACGACTAATTTTTTCTATGGTAAGGTTTTCCCGACATAAAGTTGCTAGTTTTCTTGCTGGAATTCTTTAACCAGTACTTCATTATTACAGTTCGTATGTTATTAAGGATTCTTTTTTTTTTTTTTTGCAGAAATGACTCGTAATACCCACTCCATTGACAAATGTATGTGTTTTTGGTGTGTATTCATTGTTAATATGTGTTCCAGATTTAAAGACTATAGATATTTGTTGTGATATGTTGTATCATAGTTTCTTGACTCGTACGGACATACCTGAGAATGTTTTCATTGAATTAATGAAGTTTGCCACAAAATCAGTCGAATTTAGTTTCGACTATATATATATATATATATATATAGACAGATAGACGTGGGATTCACTCTGGACCCTGCCTTAGCCAATATATTTGTGGGTTTTAATGGGTCTTCCCTCTTCATGCATGAAAATAAGCCGTCCATGTATTATCGGTACGTGGACGATACTTTCTGTCTTGTTGATAGTGGGGAAGAGGCCGACTCATTTCTTTCTATTTCGAATCAGTTGCATCCGTCTTTAAAATTTACAATAGAAAAGGAGTTCGAATGTTCTTTATCACTTATCGATGTTTTCGTTCATCGGACCTCAACAGAATTTAAAACTTCTGTGTTTCGCAAAACCACGTTTTCGGGATTGTACACGCGGTGGGACTCATTTTGTCCAAGAAAGCGAAAGGTTAATTTGATTAAGACCTTTACACAGAGGGCATTAAAAATTTGCATTGGAAAGTTATTTGGACGTGGAGTTAGATTTTATCTGTGGCATCTTATCCAAAAAATGGTTATCCTAGTGAAGTTGTTAACGGTTTTGATGCGGGATAAAATAAACCATTTTTCTTAGGATAAGTCGTATACTATGGAAAAAATGTCCAGTTTATTTATATTTCTTCACGTAGTGAGCAACTGCCCAATCAAATCTCCAGAACAGTTATTTTTCTGCTCAAGTTAGGGTTCATCATGACCCTCGTTCTGCTTTTACGTCTATGAAAAGGAACTTACTTCCTCACCATCATATTTTTTCTGTTGTCTATAAAGATATTTGAAGTTGTGGTAGTGACTACATAAGAAAGAAGTCACATAAGAAAGAAGTCACAGAGATTGGATCGCAGAATTAAGCAACATGTGCCACAAAGAATTCTCAAAACGGATGTCTGTGCGAGTCAACTTGTGAACACTTCCGGGTCAGCTATTGATGAACACTTGATAAGTAGCAGAAATTGTGTGAATGGCTTCAGTGTGGACCAGTTTACTCTGTTGTCTGGTTCACACTCAGCGTTGCATTTACAGTCGTTGGAGTCACTATATATCAAAACTAGGAAACCGTCTCTCTGTAAGCAGAGGGATTGCGTGATTGAACTCCACATAATTATCATTTAGTGCTTGCCCATCCCCTCCTTATTCTAATTTTTTCCCATCATCTTGATTAATCTTCAGTTTTAATATTTTAAATATTGAAGAATTAAAAAAAAACTCTCATTTAACTCTGACGAAAAACAGGATTGAAGCCGGTCGGTCATTTTCGTGTTTCTTATTTTTTATTCCATCATCTCTAAAAAACTGGCTGTAACTATAAAATTGATTTTATTTCTTGCTGTGATAATATTTTGTACGTATAATAATTTATTCATACAGATATATATATATGTGTGTGTGTGTGTGTATGTGTGTGTGTGTGTAGATAGGTAGGAATATATATATTTAGAGAGAGAGAGAAAGAGAGAGACATATTTACTTATCAAAATAAGTCAATGTTTCTCACTGAGCTGATTGATGCTACCTTCATCATTACGACTCCAAAGTTTCGTAGTCTGTCACAGCCGCCCGCTCTTCAAGGTTATGAGCAATTTACTTCTAATATTATCCAATTTTTACTTTTTATGTCCTTATCCGTAGTTTGATTTTTTCCGGATTGTTTGTGTTCGTGTGACATCGAAAACACACACACACACACACACACACACACACACACACACACACACACATATATATATATATATATATATATATACGAAAAAGATCGCCAAGACCCACCGCGGTTTCGCACAACGGCTCGTCAGCCGAGCCGTTGTGCGAAACCGCGGTAGGTCTTGGCGATCTTTTTCGTGTGTTTTTGCTCTGCGTGACTGCCTCTTTGTTAACCCTTTTTGGTTAGTTTAGTATCGAGCACTTTTCTTTCTTTGTGGTTCGTTCCGTTTGAGGGTTTTTTTTCTTTGCTGTGAAGAACTGTATGTATTGTCGGTGCTACGCAGCTTTCTTTTTTTTCCCCTCTTTGTCCAAAGCTCTATAGCCGAGGACGATAACGGAGTTAGATTCTGCTGGTTATTCGTGGTCTTTAAAAATTACTTGTGTAACATTTTAAGATTTGAATACGTACAGAGTCGATTTTATTATTATTATTATATATATATATATATATTGTTAATAATCGATTCTAGAGAAGTAAAACTTTCGAAGTTTTATTAATCAGACAGTTTCGACAATAATTTTAATATTATAGCATTTATCATATTCTTATCGCTAATAGAAAGTTTTAAATCATATCAAACTTTAAAACTGAAGCATGTGTCTAACTACACTTCACCCTAAATGTTAAGGCATTTCGATTTAAATTTACTTCTAAACGAGAATAACGTTCCGATAAGAATCAGAATTTTATACCCAGATTGTTTCCATCAATTTCAATTTCAAATCTGTCCTAAAACGTTTATTATCTTTTCGATCTCCATTTTTTTTATTTTTTATTTTATTTTATTTTATTTTTTTTTTTTTTGTCTGAGTAGCTGCAATGAAAAGTATTTGAAAACAAAATTAATGATTTAAGAAATCATCAAGTTTTCAAACTCCTGGATCAGATATGGAACTAAAACTAAGCAATCCTAACCGTATATATATATATATATATATATATATAGATAGATAGATAGATAGATAGATAGATAGATAGATAGATAAATAGATAGATAGATCTTATTAAATATACATATTATCCTATATTTTAGGCAAGAGTCAGAATTTCATGCATACGTGATAATCAGGTGCATATTAGAAACTGACCGTTTTTTGTTTGAACTTTTATTTTAAGTACTAGCTTTGCTTAAGTTCGTTATAAATTATAAATATTGGTTGCGATTTTGTCATTTATTACAGCTATAATTTAATTAGGTTTATACCGAAACCCAGAAATAAAATAGCAAACTAAAATCGTTAGAGTTAAAAAGAGAAAAAAAGAAAAGGAAACTATTTATATTTTTAGGAGGCCGATTTGTTTATTGTAGATTAATGAGGAAGACACTTATTTTTGTTTATATTCGTGACGAAGACGTCGAAAAGTCGAAAAGCATAATAATAAATAATAGGTGAAAAAAACTGTTTATTTAATTCCATCCACAATTTTTATCCAATTCTCACCAAACTTCACACAAATATTCTTTAGGCTGAGTCTGAGCTCCAGGACCATGGATTAGTTTTAAAGCTTTCATTATACCCGGGCAACGCCGGGCTATATATTGCTAGTATATATATATATATGTATATATATATATGTATATATATATATATATGAGCAGCAATCCCTATTTCATGAAAGTGTCATTAAAACGACTGAAAAGATAAAAATAATCGACGAATTATTAATAAACAACCAAAAAGCCAACACTTAATAATATCAAAAGTGAAAGCGAACAAAACGTGATTAGTCTATTTGCAAAGTAAAACATTCTTGTAACTATAGATACATAAATAAAACGATCCATACATTCAGTTAAAAGTAAAAATAAGATCGTCCCTTTTAATAGCCACATATATCAAAACATTTGGACAATTTCTAATTTAAAAAATTATAAAAACGCCACTAATGGTGTAGCTTTCTGCTATCTAAACTAAACTATTAAATAACAATCCGTCTCTTCTCTCCAATTAGGGGTTAAATAATAGGACAGATTGGGTTCAATAGGCTTGGCTGGCAGCCAGTCAACCGCAGAATGCAATGGCAACCTACTGCGGGATAATCTTCTGCCTAATCAGTCATGTCTCTTTCGAGACATGATTTCCCAAAGCTTGTATCACGTGTAACTGACTAGATTGGAATCAAAGTCCCACTCTTTTATCAATGAAACCGTTAAATGTAACCTCTGCTGCTAAACCAACATTTTTTCTCGCACTTCCCGCCTATGGAACTCCCTTCAGTTAATTTGCTCCCCTGACAGCTACAATCTCCAAAAATGTAAATGCAACGTCAATTGCCATCTATTTTTTTTAATCCCATCCATCTTTATCATTTTTTTGATGAACTTAAATCACTGGTGCCCCCTAGGTGTGAGTTTGCACGAGATACTAGATTGGCAAATAGGTCCCACCCTTTTACAGTGAAACCGATGAAATGTAACCGCAATTTCTACTCCAACAGCTTCTTTTTCCGCACTTCCCGCCTGTGGAATTCCCTTCCGCATGCTTGCTCCCCCGACGGCTATAACCTCCAGGAGTTTAAATGTAAGGTCAATAGACACCTCCTAACACACTAACCCTCCCATTCTCTCCAACTCTCCCCCTATGTACATCCTAAATCGTCTATCGCCCTGTGTAACCCCCTGAGCTATAGTGGCAGTGGAATGCCTTGCTTGGGGTGACATGATTACAAAAAAAATACCTCCTGCAGCCAGTCCTTTCTCTCACTGTAAACGCCTGCGCTTCAGTGGCAGACCTGCCTTGCTTGGGGTGAAATGATTAAAAAAATGTTTAGACCGCCTGCCGAGTTATCTATATTTACTTCCTTATGTCACGTTGTAGTGCATGTATTTAAATTAAACCTTTTCATACTTAAAAATGTGATAAGAATAAAATAAAGAAAATATATGGAATTCATAAAAACTAGTCAGTCTAATCAAGTTAATTTATATATAAAAATAAACGTAAGCTTTTCGGAAATAGTTTTACGCTTTATATTAGATAACGGAAGTAATTCTTTTTATCATATTTATGTATTTATTATCTCAACGCACATTCGTTATTTCATTATGACGAAGCTATCAATATGAAACTAGCTATTAAAGAATCCATACGGTTTTAATCCACCCAACAATAAACAGGAGTAGTAATATATCTTTGCTTTAAAAAATCCCATGTTCACGCAAGAAAAACATCCATTTATTCATATGTACATGTCTTTTATTTATTCATCATTTTGTTATTCATTTGTGATATATTTGTGATTTTAAGAGATTTTATTTGCTTCCCACATTCTTCTGAAAATCTAACGTTTCCCATCTCATATATATATATATATATATATATATATATATATATATATATAATGGCATAAGCATACGGAAACATGTATATGCATCGCAATATATATATTCTGCAGTTGACTATATATATATATATATATATATATATATATATATGCACTCTGGATGGTATTAGTTTAAATATGGACACGTAGCCGTCCCATTCTCCTCCCGCCAACATTACTTTTTAGTGACCTCTAAACTTCGGATAGTTTCGGCCCTAGGGGTTTCCATTGGACCAACTGGGGGTCCTAGAGAAAAGCAACTCATACAACAGTATAAGTATTGCACATCGAGCCTTCAAAATGGTTAATGGTGGTCCATGGGTTTCAAAATTGTGAACTTTTCATATCTCTAGCGTGTAATTAGAGGTTGTATGAGGAATGGTGCAGAATGTTGGGGGAGTGTACAGTTTCAGTTAAAAGATGACGAGCAAATACAATATTTCTTCCGTTTAGAAAAGGCGCGAAAAGAGCCGGCGGGCAATGTAACTTTTCTGACTGTGCTTCTAGCGGAAACACGCTATTTACTTTGGAGGACCATTAAAGTAATTGATTATATATATATATATATATATATATATATATATATGTGTGTGTGTGTGTGTGTGTGTGTGTGTGTGTGTGTGTGTGTCTGATGCTTGTGTGTGTGAATGTGTGCATCTATGTCTATTTGAAGGCAGTATAAATATTTGAATTAGACTGAAATATAAATGGATAGATAAGTAGACTAAATTTCAATTAGATAGATAGATTAAATTTCAATGAGATAGATAGATAGATAGATAGATAGATAGATAGAAAGAAAGAAAGAAAGAAAGAAAGGCTATTTTAGTTAGGCCGACAGAGGTAGTAAATAGAATTTTTTAAAAATAATCTGATCTCTCTCTCCCTATATATATATATATATATAGATCTCTCTCTCTCTATATATATATATAGATCTCTCTCTCTCTCTATATATATATATATATAGATCTCTCTCTCCCTATATATATATATATATATATATATATATATATATATATATATATATTTGTGTGTGTGCGTGTGTGTGTCTGATGCTTGTGTGTGTCAGTGTGTGCATCTATGTCTATTTGAAGGCAGTATAAATATATGAATTAGACTGAAAGATAAATGGATATATAAGTAGACTTAATTTCAATTAGATAGACTAAGTTTCAAATAGAAAGAAAGAAAGAAAAAAAAGAAAGGCTATTTTAGTTAGGCCGACAGAGGTAGTAAACAGAAATTTTTTTAAATAATCTGATCGCTCTCTCTCTCTCTCTCTCTCTATATATATATATATATATATATATATATACAGAGAGAAAGATACATACATATTTAGAAAAAGATATTTAGCGAAAGAGAGACAAATTAATAATTATTTTAATTTTGAAATTGGCTTACAGATAGTTCTTGGATCGATCGCTAGATACCAGGATAGATAGAGAGATAGATAGATAGATAGACAGACTAATTTTGGAATAGTCTACTAGATAGATAGATAGATAGATAGATAGATAGATAGATAGATCATTTTTAAGAAGACTGGCAAACCGATAGATGGAGATAGACTGCCTAATTTTGATATAAGCTGATAGGAACTGGATCACGAACGTTCAATAAATTTCGTTCAATAAATTTCGTTCAATAAATTTCAAATATTTTCTTATAAGGCACCGGTTAACTTCACTATTACCATTTCTTATTTCTTTATTTCTATTAATATTTTCCGATGCCTTAATACTTTTCTCAGTTTCTGAAATGCTTTTTTAGCTAATCCTATGCAGCTTTGGATTTCTGCGTCAAACACGGGAAAATCTATTTTACTTGATCTCAACATCGCCATTGCTTGACAAGTCATTAGGGGTAAATAACGATGATTATAACGATAAACATTTTATATTTCAAACTATCATTCAATTTAATCTTGAAATTTGATCTCTTCATCGTATACAATGGCTAAGGATTTGTTTGATTTCTCTTTTCCAACATGCCAAAGAATGAAATCGAAAGAGTGTCAAAAGCTACGTAAATACTCGGACATTGTCAGAGAAGTGAAAAGCCTGTGAAATATGACTGTGATGATAATCTTTGTTGGCGCTTGAATGAGATCAAAAGACACATTCAAAAAGAAAATTAGAAATCAAAAATAGATCTGATACCAGAATTTCTAAAATCTGCCAAGATTGTGATGAGTGGAGAAATAATGCTTAATTGAAGCGGCAAACTTATTTTACAAGCTGAAAAATTCGCATCGACATGACTAGTGCAGACGAGAAAAAAGATCCTTGGTAAAATAGTGAAAATGAAAATCATCGAGATAAGTGAGGAAATTTTCTGGTGCACTAAGTTAATCCTCTGCAAGAGCCACTAGATACCCCGAGTGTAAAAATTTAACAATATCAAAGAAAATGAAAAGGAAGTAGCCAACGAGAATTCGGAGTATCGTGCTAGAGATCTGCGGAAATTTTGTCTAACTCAGTCTCTAGTAATAGCTGCTTTTGTGTTAAGATAAAAATAGTAACAATTGTTGAAATAATATCGATATATAATGATATAAATGGAATGAGAAAAATCTTCTGAAATCAAAACTTTATTTAATATAACTGCATTACAAATGAAGTGATATGACTGACTAAAAAGTGAATCAATATGACTGCATAAAAACAAATTAATATGACTGTATAAAAAGGGAATTGATATGACTGTATAAAAAGTAAATTAATATTTCTGTATAAAAAGTTAATCAATATGACTGTATAAAAATGGAATAGCTATGACTATAAAAATTGAATTGATATGAATGTATAGAAGGTTAATTAATGAGTTTATAAAATGTGAATCAATGTGACTATAAAAAGTGAATAAATGTCACTGTATAAATAGGTAATTAATATGACAGTATTAAAAACAAATTATTATGATTGCAAAAACAGTTAATAGATATGACTGTATAAAAAGTGAATTGATATTACTGTATAGAAAGGTCACTTACTGATGCAATGCGCATTAAAGTTTGTTCCGATTCCAGTAAGTCTAGATTTAAAAATACCTTTTGTATCCTGATAAACATAGCGAAGTTTCACCAAATATATTATGCTTACGTTTGAATGCAAAAGATTCTTGTAAAGTCAAGTCTTCCTATGCTTTAGATTTTCAAAATAAGTTCTTTTCTCATCGCAAATGTTTATTTTACGGAAAAAAATACATTCTTTCTGTCGAGCAGCAATAGAAGTCCACGTGACCTAGGTTCGCTTCTGCAAATTCATATGAAATTAATTTCCGTAGTTCCTGAATAAATCATTATGGTTTTTAAACGGCCTGCTGCATTGTGACTGGTTGTACAATCAATAAAGTGTTGTGCAAGCTTTGGTGTTATTTTTAAGATTTCCTGACATTGGTTAAAACGGGGTCCTCAACCGTTTTAGTTCATGGCCCACTTTAAACATATAGTCCATGAAATTATTAAAGTGTAAAAAATTACTTCTAAAATTTCTGTGACATCCTGAAATTTACCATAGCCCATTTTGGCCAGAAACTGAAAAATACTGGACTAAAAGATGGTTCTGGTAGTCTCAAATCTAGTCTTAACAGGCTATGAAAACAGGTCCTCAACAGAGTTTAACACTCTAGACTTCCACATTATAGTAGTGGGTTCGACACTCACTGACGTTCTCACAACTGTAACTTTGTCCTGTAAAAATGCATCCGAAATGGAGTTAGACTGGCCGATAGACCGGGTACATATCGCAGATGTTTGTTAAACTATGAATTAGAACATTTATCGTCTTAGCAAATTTGTTTCTCTTTTAATTACACTAGAATTGTGAGGATCTATCTTTACATTTAAAATTTCCTGCGTCTGTCATTTGTGTGCATATTTAGTTGTATCAACGAAAACTTTATATATATATATATATATATATATATATATATATATATATATATATAATTAGAAGTAGGCGGTTAATGACATGGTGGTCAACAACCTCGCGACTGGTCTGAATATCCGCAGCTGATATGATGCCAATGCCTCTGTCCTGACATTTTTCCTTTTTCTTTTTTCTTATTTTTCTCTTCAGTTAAAGGAAATGCTTATTCCGGCAAAAGACTTTGTACCAAATGGAAAGAATATTGTGTGGACTGATGAAATGAGTTAATTTAGCTTATTGAAATGAATTATAATTTATAACCAATTTAAATGACGTGTTCAGTTTTCCTTTATAAATAATGTATATATATATTTTTTTCTAAACATATACATTGAAATATAAGAGACAATGAATATCTGTTATGTTTAATCATGAGCCATGATCAACCCCCACCCCTGGTTTGTGTACTGGTTGGTTAGTCCTTGTCTTGGTGGTTGTCTATTTATTTGGTTAATCTTTGGTTTTGCCTTTGCCCTGACGAGCCGTAGTGTGAAACCGCGGTAGGTTTTGGCTAGCTTGAGATTCTTTGTGTATCTTTGCTCTACTTTTGCATTTCGTTTGTATTTTGCATTTCGTTTGTACTTTGTATCGAGCACTTTTTCTTTCTTTTTTTTTTTTTGTGGTTGGTTCCGTTTGGGTTTTTTTTCTTTACTGCGGAGTATCGTATGTCTTGTCTTTATTCCGCGGATTTCTTTTTCCCCCCCTCTTATCCAACGCCTTAGTGCGCCGGATTGTAACAGAATTAGGTTCTGTTTGTTAATGGTTTTTCTTAAAGTTTATCTTAGTATAAATTTAAAACTTAGATACTTGCAGAATTTATTTAGTTATTATTTTGAATATCTCTCTCTCTCTATATATATATATATATATGATCATTTCACCCAAAGCAAGGCAGAACCACCATTAGTGCATAGGGGGTTACAGTGTGGTAAAATCAAGTTACAGTGATGTCGAAGAAAGGATAAGAGAAGGATGGGAGTTTAGGGAAAACGGGAACTACAGAGGAAGACTTCCAAAAAGCAAGAAAGCATAAAGCAGTAAGGCAATAATTTTAGAATTCGGAGTGGACTGGAACCAGCTCAGAGGTGCATTTCTTTAGGACGATGTCGAGAATTTCATTACCTCCGCTTGCCTTATAACATTCAAGCTGAGAAATAACATTACAGACCAGAGACGGGTTATACATACATATATATACTACCGGCCATAATTATTAGGCCACCTCATTTTTTTATTTTTTAGAAAGAAATGATGAATTTCATACTATTTTTAGTATTTATTTCCAAGTGAATAATTTTAAATGAAAATAGAATGGTTTTGTTATTATTACTTAGCAAAATATTAGAAGGCAAGGAAGCAAAGAACTCATCCGAAACTTTAATTTCAGGTGAACATGAAGACAAAAATTGTCCAACATTTAGATATTTTTTATTATGCTGGTTCTAAGCATTTAACATTTCGGTCTCTCACGCGGTGTGACGTCATTACAAATTTACGAACTGCGTCTGCTATTCACTGGAATAGTGGGTCACGATTCTTCTTTTTCTTCTCTTATGTGCCCTATCCTTTCAGGACGTAGGCTATCATGGCTTTCCACATCTCCCTAACCCTGGTGGCACTTAGCACACTTTCTCCTGTTGCACCATGCAACCCTCGTTCTGTCATCCACCTGATCAGGTCCTTCAAATATGTTATCCGCTGCCTTCCCTTGTCTATTTTTCCCTTTATCTGGCATGTTAGTATCAGGTTCTCCAAGCCCTCTTTCCTCATTGCATGACCCAGGAACTTTAGCTCTCTCTTCCTGATGCTCAGCATTAATTTCCTTTTCGTTTCCATCCTTTCCAAAACCTCATCATTGCTCACATGCTCGATCCATGATATTCGCAGCATCCTTCTGTAGAACCACATTTCAGCTGCTTCAAGTTTTTCTTTCATCTTCGAAGCTACAATACGAAGATTTCATTGTCTGGGTGTCAATCTGAGGACAGTGCAGAGGATTTGGAACGATCTGGGTGAGTCTAATGGCTATTATAAAAGCACAGTAGCTTAGAAAACTCACTCTGATTGTTCTCATAAAAAAGAACTCCCTAGTTCATTGGCAAGTGCCTTAGACTTAGCACGGAGGCGTAGGTTAATTTTTGCGATGTTTTAGACGATAATTTATACATCTCCCCTTCCTTCTATATGCAGAAATTCATTTGTATACATATACACGGAAAAATGTTTGGTGTAGATGGCTTTGACCGTCTTGGCCTTGTTTCGACTGTTGTTCACGCTAAATAGCGCTCTCTCTCCCAGAAACTCTAACTAAGGTCCGCTCAGCTTAGTTGCAGTATAAACTCTGTCGGTATTGAACAAATACAAATGTGCCTGAGCAGGCGTCTGCAATGGGGATTAGCTTGCCTTCTTGGTAGACATGTATCCTCGAATACGATTGGCCAGCCATTAAAGTTATTACATATAACCTGTTCGGGGGCACCTCTACCTGGTGTAATGGTTAGCAATCTTGCCTCCCTAGAATCATTACAATTGAAAAAGTGATTTCGATCCTCATTGAATGCCTCATACTTTTGCACTTGTGCCACGTATGTGTTGCACTTAGAAAATTACTATACTATCCAGGTTGGTACAAAAGTATCTTTTCGATTTTTAAGCCTTCAGTGTTAACGATGTCCACTGTGATAAAATTATTTACAAATTATTCTTTTATGTTTCTGTGGGGTTTTCCCTAACATTAGTGAATTTCATTATATATGAATTTCATTATATATATATATATATATATATATATATATAAGCGTAGACAAATGCGACGATACATCGGGAGAGAACATTGAGATAACAATTAGACCTATGTATTTACATAAAATATCAAGGCACCCGTGTGTTCTTATTCGAACACATATCTGCGAGCAAAATTCAGATGTATTGATAAAACTGACATTTGAAGTTTATAAAGGAATTACACTTATAATGATGTAAATTCAAAAACGATAATGAATATAGTTATTCAATGAAAAATTATGATTTTACTGATAATATATATTTGAAAAATACATCATTTAGATGCAGTTAGGACACATCTTCAGTGATGTTACCCTGGTTCATTTTCGGTCCTTTAAAAACATCATACCTTCTCCCCAGGTTGACCCAGCCAAGGTTGATCAGGCCCCGGCCTGTGTTCTAATCTCTATTTGCTACGTTATTGGAATGCAAGATGTTTTGGTTGCACAGAAGAAGTGGAAAAATTTCTTGAATAAGGTCGTCCACAAATAAATGAATGTCCAGTGTTGATAATATGTAAATATCCGGAAATATGTAAATTAAAATAAATTGATATTCGTGATATTAATGTGAAGATGAACGGTTAAAATAGCTAAATGACTAGATAGTAAAAAATAAAAATCATTAAATATACTAAAATAAATACATAAATTACGATGTGGAAGATACCATTCCATAGGGATGAAGGAATATGCTATTAAAAAAATCGTAAATCGTACCGAATACGGTAGATATGTAAATAACTAAAATTAAAAAGCAAATGATATTAGTGTAATATTTCTGATTAAAAAAAAACGACGGGGATTGTAAAGATAAATGAATAGATAAAAACTGGAGCAAAATACAAAAGTAAAGCTAATGATATTAATGAAATATTTGTGATTATTAAAAAATAATTGATATGAATAGATAAATGAATAGATTAAAAAAAAGAATATATATATATGAAAGTTTATGTTACAGATAATAATAATAATAATAATAATAATAATAATGATAAGGTGCACTTGGAATGATAAAAAATGGAACAAAACAACACATTGAAAGAATCCCTGGAAACCCCAGCTTAAGAGATATACAAAAAATTGTCTTATTAAGTACAGCCCACACACTAAGGAAAACTTTATCTATGTAATGCTGGGGATGATAGGGAAGATAGAAAAACATGAAATGGAGCCATAACAACACGCCACTACCTGCCTTAGGTCTCCCCGCAGACTTGGTTGGTAGTGAGACCAAAGCAGAAATCGAAATATGATGTAAAAGAAAAATAATAATAATAATATATACACACATATACATATGATTATAAAAATTAGTTTTTCATCATAATTCAATTAGCCCAGCATTCAGTTGTATTAAAAAGTGCTCAATACATTTATATTATAGAGCTTTCGGATATTTATTCATTTGGAAATGAGTTATTTCCACAACCTAGGTTTCAATGTTTCGGTATCTTCAGCCGATTTATAATAATTGATTTTTCAAACGTATAAAGTATATATATATATATATATATATATATATATATATATATATATATATATATATATGATATGTCCCGGAAAGGGATATATATATATCATTCAAGGTAGTTAAGTGGTTAAGGCAAATGTAACCGTGTAGAACCCTCTTGTAAGTAGACGTAATAGACACTACTCGTCCTATGCAGTATCCTGCGACGTATGCGTAGTCAATTGTCGTAGACCTATGGACGTATACCGCTAGTGGTAGATCTCTGGTAGAAGACCAATAGATCTCTGGATATCTGGTTGCCTCCGCCTTGTTCTATATTTATGGCTGACACTATTCCAGTGAGGGGGAAACAATACCTATTCATAACATCAATATACAAATGTCTATATATATATATATATATACATTTATATAAATATGCATATATATACACATATATACATATACAGACATATATTCACACATATGTAAGCATATATACACATATATGCACATATATATTCATACATGAGCTGTGTGATATATATATATATATATATATATATATATATATATATATATATATATATGTAATGTGTACTCAACTGCAAAAATTCATCCAAAGAGATTTTATTAAATAAGACTGACAACATCTGTCTTCTAAACGCTTTTTTTTATTTCAATTTCTGCACTATATGATTAAAATTACTTGTATTTTGTCGAAGGTTGAATTACTTTTGTTTTTGTTACATTCAATTACTTTTGCATGTTACAATGATTGATCTATGTGTGGAACAAAATACATTTCACTAAATACACGCCTTTTTTTAGATTTTTGAGATTAGAATTTAAGTCAGTTACAGATGACGTCATCTGCAACGGTCAAACGGAAAAATACGTATCGATCTTTTTATACGATTTTTTATACATACTTCAGTAGATTTGTGTCAGAGATGACTTCTTGATGGCATCAGACTGGGAATACGAACCTAGCGTTCGCTTCCCTTTTGGCAAGAGCTTGAGATACATACCACGTTTTGGTCCAAGTTGTCTATAGTTGTACTAACGTGAAGTCGTCCAGTCACCATTGCCGAAGGTTTGAAGCTACTGGTTTTGTTCAACTGCTTAGCACACTCGATTATGTTCACTCTTTGGGCACTTCGACGTGGTGTGAGCTTGATCTTTACTGGGTGCCCGATACTTTCTGTCTTATGACACATTTAAGCTAAGTGTAGAAAATCACCTAAATTATCTGCACTTTCTCAGAAACGTTAACTAAAATCCTTTCTGAATATTTGTTGTGTAAACTTCAGTTTGATTCTATGTGTTGAAGAAATGCAAAATGTGCTCAAGCAGATATTTGAATACTAGTAGAAGGTTATTATTATTATTATTATTATTATTATTATTAATACGAGTGGGCCCGTGTCGTCAAAAATAATGATCAAATATTTATATCGATATGCTTTCAAAAATGACGGCATCATATATATTGATGTACCTACTATTGAGTATCTTACATTCAGACATGAGGAAAAAATCAAGATAACCCCCTCTGAGCGTGACAGAGGGATATATATATATATATATATATATATATATATATATATATATATATAACACTATTTTGTCCCTGTCTTCGGCCATCCGCCACGGTAGAGATGGACTTATATTTTCAATTCAATTCTCTTTATTGTTAATAACTTAAATGTTCTATGTTTACTGTGTGTTTATATTTTCTCTTTGATAATGGCTTATGTGAGCCGAAAACTTAGACCCGATAAAAAAATCAACAATTACTGTGATTTTTTGTTGTCTTTCAACGACATCACCATCAAGTATATCAGACGGTATGAACGGATCCTACACAAAATTAATAGACAAAACTTGTCTATATTATTCAATGAAACCTGCATTAATATATATATATATATATATATATATATATATATATATATATATATATATATATATATATATATATATATATATATATATATATATTGAAATTATAACATGGATATGTTATAATATCACTACAAAAGTAGCTATTTTGTTTCGACACTTCTTGTGTCTTATCAAGTGATGAATTATCAAGATGAATTCTAACGCGAAAACATCCAGGCACAGCACAGTGAACCAACTTTTTTGGCAGTAGACGTAGTAATGGATCCAATATAATCGCTCTTTTTCTTCTGTGGAAAACATGAACCCAGGAAGACGCAATGAGTTGTTCTCCTGGAGTTTATCAACCGAAAAGGGTCTCTGTGGTAATTAAAGTATTTTGTTGCGGTTGTTGTTTTTAAGGCGTTAAAATTTACAAACCATATCTTGCCCCAGTTAGCGACTTATTGGATGTCCTTTTCGTGAGCAGGTTTACTTGTTGGATCCGTCGAACTTGCTACTAGGACAGGAGTAAATAGTTTTGTTATCTGTATAAATACTTACTTGGAAACTTATGATATAGGTCAGGTCATCGAAAAGATGAGAAACAGCGTAGGATAGCGCCCTGAGTGACCCTGTATTAGTATAAGTCGATCTAGAAGTGTGTCCCTCCAACATGTTTGGAATCGATTGGATTAAGTCAAATATTCGTCCTTTAACACTGTAGCACTTAATCCTGCAGAGTAGGTCAACCCTACCGAATGACTATGAGATATCTAAAAACCAAGCCCGAACTTCGTATATCTTTTTTAATGCTTGACAGATGATTTTTCACAAAGCATGTGGACTTGATTATATTCCTGCAATAATCCTTAAGAAATGTACTCATGAACTGACTTCTGTCCCTTCTAAACTCTACAATAAATGCTTGCTGATTCTTGCTTTTCTGTCATTTTGGCAGTTCCAGTCTTTTTTTGCAGAACTCAAGCGAACTGTATGATCCTTTTAAATATTGGCCTATTAGCCTTCTACATATTTTTGTCAAAGTACTAGGATGTGCGGTGTGCTACGATGGATATCGACTCAGAACGACACATCGGGGAGCCGAGTTCGAATTCCCGTTGAATTCCTTGTATTTACTTACGTACAAATACCATTGGAAAAGGTATTAATTCGTCTATTCCCTCAAGTTCTGGATTAAATAATAAGGTAGACTGAGTTCTATAGCCTTGGCTGACAACCAGTCTACTGCAGAAAGCAATGACAACCTACTGAGGGATAATCTTCTGCCTTGTCAGTCATGTCTCTTTCGAGATATGATCGCCCAAATCGTGTATCACGTATGGCACTTAACTAACTGACTAACTAGGATATGCACTGTGGTGCATTGGATATCGGCTCGGAACGAAGAATAGGAGAGCTGAGTTCGATTTCAAGTTGAATTCATTGCATTTACATACGCGCAAATACCCTTGAGAAAGGTATTCATCCGTCTCTTCTCTCTCAAGTTATGTGTTAAATAGCAGGATAGATTGGGTTCTACAGTCTATGTTGGATACCAGTCTACCACAGAGCGTAATGGCAATCTACTGCAGGAAAATTTTCTGACCAGTCAGTCATATCTCGAAAGTGACATGATCGCCCAAGCGTTAACTAACATCTCACCACGTAGGGTCTACTTTCAGATAAGCAATATGATTTACACTTCTCTAGGTCCTGTTTATGCGTTAACGCTTGTTGCTGAAAGAGTTTATCAGGTTACAGAAAATAATTGTTAATTGGATATCTCAAAGTAATTTGAAATGGTTTTGTATGCTGTTTTTTATTGATTTTTTTTTTTTTTTTGCAGGATGAAAAGTTACGGTATTTCTCGATTGATTTTGGAACTGATTAACTCCTTATCAATTCGCGAAATGCATATTTTATTGACTAGCCACTCTTCTAGATCCTTTTGCATAGATTCATGTGTTTTCCCCGGTTCTATAATTTGACTTAGGTTGTTCGTAATATTCATAAATAGCATTCCTGATTTCATCAGTTCTCAGTTCGGCATCTCTGCTGATGACACAACTATTTACTTCTGTCTTAAACGTAATCCGATCAGCTTGATAAGTTATAAAAAATAACCTTCAATCTATTGTTAAATAAGGCAAGGAGTGGCTTGTTAATTTGACAGCCTCCAAAACTAAACTGCTCTCTTTTAATCGTCCGGGAGAACCATTTTACCTTCCATCAACATGGATAATGCTAACCACCAGGAGAGTACATTCCCGGACTTACGTTTTCCCCTGGTGAACAGTTCATATTGAATCGACACAAAGTGTCATTATTCAAAATTTGGTTAGGCAGAAATAAGAAAGTAATATTCAAGATATTTTTTGTTCATTACGACACATCTTCCGCATGTTTTGCCTAACTTTTCCAGCACCTGATCAATATTCATGAACGTTCTCAAATCCAAAAGCCTTAAAAAACCAATGACATCCTTGCTCTTATATATAAACACGTTCAAGAAAATAAATTCTACATTTGCCTTGATGAAGTCCCTCGGAGGACACGCCTTGGCTAAGAATATTTTTTTCTCTTGTCTTTTTTATTTGTTCCCTTGCATGTACGTTGTGGTGCATTGGATATCGGCTCGGAACGAGAAATCAGGGAGCTGAGTTCGAATTCCAGTTGAATTCATTGCATTCACTTACGCGCAAATACCCTTGGGAAAGGTATCAATCCGTCTCTTCCTTCCAGTTATGGGTTAAATAACAGGACAGATTGGGTTCTATAGCCTTGGCTGGCAACCAGTCTACCGCAGAAAGCAACGGCAACATACTGCCGGATAATCTTCTGCCCATTCAGTTATGTCTCTTTCGAGACATGATCGCCCAAGCGTGTTTCACGTATGGCACTTAACTGACTGACAGGTACACTCTATCTGAAAATAATGTTTATATATATATATATATATATATATGTGTGTGTGTGTGTGTGTGTGTGTGTGGTCTGTATGTGTGAGAGAGAGAGAGAGAGAGAGAGCGAGAGCGAGTGTGTCTATTTGTAAAATGCCGTGTGTATGTGAATCCTCCGTTAATATAAAAGCATATTCTAGTTGACATGTATATTTCATAGTATTCAAATATATAACCGTTCTCCAGTATACATACATATAACGTGTGGGGTGTGTACGTTTGTGCTGGGTGTTTAGGTAAATATATACCCTATAGCATACTCTACAGACAGACGGCAGAGCCATCGAACATAACGAAAAAAAAAGTTCTCAACATCTCTTCCATTAAACACTTTTCACGTACTTCTTGTCTGTTTGCGATTTTCGCCTCCAAACAATCCATTAATCTTTTTGCAGCTTTTATTATATGAACCCACAACATGTTCCCACCCACAGCCTCGGGACCACACCCTGGCGCTCGCCACCGTCTCTCGCATACACTCAGATACCTCCTCACCCGTCGTTAAGTTGAGGGTGTCAGAGTGGGATAATGTGTGCTGGTGAGACTAGCTTCCATTTCAATCTTGCCGCGATTCCATTCGCTTTTGTTGACGAGAGAATGTGGCGGGCAGACGGTGGTAGCATGTCGAGATATAAATCAGGACATATAGAAAACCCAATCTTATTGTTCAGGCCATCATTTCATCATATATTTTCTTATCTTCATATTTCCTTCCCCTCCATTTCTCTCTTTTGCTACGACTCTCACACACACACACACACTCTCTCTCTCTCTCGCTCTCTCTATCTCTCTCTTGCTCTCGTTATCATTATCTGTCTGTTTCCCTTTTTCCCTCTCTTGCTATTGCCATCTATCTGCCTGCCTGACCATCTATCTATCCACACACACACACACACATACACACACACATATAATATATATATATATATATATATACATATATATATACAAATATGTATATTTAGTGTATCGAGGCAGCAAATAATTTTCTAAACATATACTGTTAAATATAAGAAACAATAAAGGTCTATTATGTTTAATCATGGGCCGTTCTAAACGTCGTATTTTGGCTTTAATTTCAGTTGAAAATAAAGACAAAAATTCTGCAACATTTGGATAATTTTTTATTAATTTGGTTCTAAGCTTTCAGCTCACATGAGCCATCTTTAGAGAGCTTATTAAGAGGTTATAAATATGTATATATATATTATAAATATTACAGACAAAGCGTGAAAGCTTTTTTGTGTGTAGCGTTTTGTTCTTTAGAACTTTATCTGACTGTCACTAAAGTGACGTTTACGTTGATGCAACTATACATACTCAAAAAAGGGCGGTGACACTAAAGTTATATATATATATATATATATATATATATATATATATATATAGAGAGAGAGAGAGAGAGAGAGAGAGAGAGAGTGATTGAAAAGTAATTTCCTATTTTGTGTATAAGTGGCCAGCCATGAGACCTGACGTTTTCTTTGGGGTTGGTTAAAGGAGCATGTCTACTATAAGTAAATTTTTTTGGTAGAACTTGAAGGGCGAATACAAGAAGTTATGTCTTCCATACCACAAGTTACTGGACGGCTCAAGAAGCTGATACCGAAATCTGATGCCATATCGTATTTTAAATAAAACCTTTTGCTAAATGCTTTCCTTTCATAACCATTTCTTGTAAGACACACACACACACACACACACACATAAATATATATATATAGAGAGAGAGAGAGAAAGAGAGAAAGAGGTCGGCAGGAGAGTTATAATTTATAAAACTATATATGTATTATATAGTAGGTACCTCCATTAAATGGCTGAAAAACATCCGCATAGTATGAAGGAAAAAGGTCCCTAACGTAATAAAAACGAACTTTTACCATCAAAATGTTTATGTTATTATTAAGAGGAAAGAGCAAAGTATTTTTTTAATTTATTTTGAAATTTCTTTTAATCTTTTCTAACACGTTCGAAATTTGGGTAAATAGCTTGTTTTGTTTTCGTTAGCAGAGAGCCAAATCGTTACGAGAGCTTACAATGGAAAACGTAATATTACATAACTCAGTTTTTTTTCGGTGACAAACACATTTATTTAAAAATTCTTGAAAATATCAAATAATTGTCAAATTTTCATGAAACTTTCAGAATTTATTTACAAATGAATTAAATTATTTTTGAAATTATTATTTTTTAAAATCTTGGTAAAAATATTTTTTTTGCATGTTATCTCCATCCACGTAAATTCATGAATTTCAAGAAACTAAATTCTGTAGGCAAAATTGATTTTATTAGTTAAACGCAAGACTCATTGGGGAATGTAAATCATGTAATAGTTTTTTTCAACGATGTCGCCCCTTTTACAGAAAATCTTCTTCGAAGAGTAAAATAAAAACTGCGATAAAAATTTGACATTATTTAATTAGATGAGCTTTTAATTGCCTTAATAAACAATATAATAGTTATTATAGTCTGAAGAAAAAAATTCGATTAATAATGAATTTTTAAAAGAATTGTTTTCATATTATTACATATATATATATATATATATAACTACATATGTATATACAGATTGTATCACATATACTTTTACAAACTTTTGGAGCGGGTTCCCCACACCGAAACAAGGACAAAAGTATGTATAAGCATATCTCCACAAATCCTCCGCTTCTAAGTTATTAAATTTAAAGTTTACAGTAGAAGAATGTCTTATTAACTATTGTCACAAATGTTGTCTCATCCGTAATTAAGACTAAGGAGACAAACAACTGATCGGCAATTTGTGACGTAAGCCATCGGAAAAAGTTCTCCCATTCTGAGTGATCAAAGAGCGAAAGACCCTGTACACGTTACAAATGAATTGGATATAGAAGTTGCTTTTGAAGTACCTTGCATGCGGTACTTGATATGTACGACAAACTAGGGCCACTAGACGTGTGCTGATACCCGAATCGTTTCCGACAGTCTGTAGTGTTATCTGTGGCCAGCGTTTGTACTGCCACGGATCCTATTTCAGCAACGCAATGATAAGCAGTATGGATGAATCGGCTGCTTTCGGTCTGAAAACGCAATCTGATTCAGCCGTGCAGCCTCGCGTCCATAAAATGTCCTGCCATTGTCAAATGGAACATTTACCAGTTAATTACTACACATGTTAAAAGTTGAAAACATAGTAGCCACAAATGTACACAAATGACAAATGTAACCCAGTGTCCATGATAACACAGCGCCATCTACTGCAAATTTTCTTTAAAGTTAATAACTTACAAAAAATTATTTGTGAACATATGTTTATATGGATTTTTATGCTTCTTTTGATTCGAGAAATCCGTTCTCAAAGTTTGTAAGAGATAGAGAGAGAGATAAAGTGAGAGTGAAATAGAGAGAGACCAATATATATATATATATATATATATATATATAGATAGATAGATAGATAGATAGATAGATAGATAGATAGATATAGATAAAAATTTATGTATGAAGAACTAAATTTCTTTATCGATTTTTCTTATATATATATATATATATATATATATATATATATATATATCAGAAAAATAGATAAAGAAATATATATATATTGTGGGACCACCCCTTTTTGTATACAAGAATAGACTTGCCTGATTTGTACATATAATCCTGCCTATACAGAGAACAGCAATTGTAGAGTTGTAAACCAGTTGCTTAGCTGGTCAGTATGTTGGTGCAGAGTTAGTTGGGGTTGTTTGGATATAGACTCATTACCCGGAAATACTATTTCCCTTCAAGACTGTATATAATTATTCTACAAATAGTATTTCTAAATTGACTAATCCGTGTTCCAGTTTGTATATCTTGTTCAACATAACTTACATTTTTCATCTTCATATCTCTTTTTTTTATTTATTAATTTGTGTGTTTTCTCAACAAGAATCCACAACAAATTGGCGATGAAGGTGTTGGACAAGTTCACGCGGAGAGAAAAATACGTTTTTCACGTCAGTCGCCAAAAACAAATTGTCGACGAAGAACTTGAACTCACGTATAACCCCAATGAACAACAAATTAGAGTGGAGGATCTCGGAACTCACATACACGGAGTCGCCAACGACAAATTGGCAACGAAGATTTCGAAGAAGTTCACGCGGAAATACGTTTTTCACGTCAGTCGCCAACAACAAATTGCGACGAAGATTTCGAACAAATTCACGCAAAAAGAAAAATATGAACTCACGTATATCCCATGTCGCACAACAAATTGACGAGGATCTCGAACACCCGTACACAAGTCGCACAACAAATTTGCGACGAACGCACGTTCACGTATACACCGAACCACCTCAACAAAGTTCACTATGAGGATTTCGAACACAGGTCGACCACAAACAATTTGGCGACACTATCACAGAGAGAGAGAATAAAAACTGATAGTTAAAACCCAAACCCCTCACGGAATCAAAACAGAAACTATGCATGACTTTCAAAATGAATATTAGAAACCATTAAAAGAAATGAAGAAAGACATATGGAAATAGAGACAAATTAAAATGAAAAAGGCTAGTGCAGAAAGACAAATGGAAATACAAAAGGCAATTGAAGAACGACAAATAGAAATGCAAAAGATAAATGAAGAAAGACAATCACAACTACAAGAACTATTACTAAAATTAACAAGTACAGCACTAGGAAGGAACACGGAAAAAAAGGAGACGTTTTCGCAAGATGCTGTGTGGAACGCTATAGAAACTTTCAAATGATTGATGAAGACAACAATTTTGGAGAATATTACAGGCAATATGAAGATATTTTTAATATCGACTGCTAGCACTGGAGTGAAAAGAAAAATTAAGGTTTTTACTCAGAAAATTAGGTACGGACGAACACACTAAGTTTTTAGATAATATTCTTCCAAAAAAGACGAGCGATTTAACTTTCGACGAGGCAGTGACAGGCCTCGCTGAGCTATTTAGCCTAAAAATCTCGTTGTTCCATAAAAGGCGGAAATGCCTTAATCTCGTGAGAGACGAAAACGAGGACTATTCAACATTTGCAGCCATTGTCAACAAACTTTAAATTGACTGAGCTAACTCCAGATAACTTTAAATGCCTCATATTTGTCCAAGGACTAGTTGCTGCTTAAGACATAGAAATGAGAAAACGAATGCTGACCAAACTTCAAACTGAACCAGGTTTAACACTACAAAAACTGTCAGAGGATTTCCAAAAATGCCTCAGTATAAAGAAAGACACTAAAAATATTGAAGAATCAGGAGTCGCGCATAATCGTAAGGTAAAAAGAAATTTACGGTTTTCACCCTCCCCAAAAGCAAAACAAGATTTTAACGACAAAGAAAAAAGATACAAAAGCAACTAATGACAGAAACCAAATGAAATACAAGACACCCCCTTCTGTATGTTACAGATGTGGTGAATTGCGTTAAAACTGTTGTTTAAAATACAAAAATTGCCGAGCTTGTGGAAAGATAAAAGACAAGGTATATGTATGCAGAAAAAAAAACCAGCCTAGTAGAGTAAGATCTACTAGAGTAAAATATAACAATAAAAACACGTGGAAATATATAGGACTGGAAATATTGAATAAGAGAACCAAATTACAAATGGATTCAGGGTCAGACTTAACAATAATAAATCTACAGACATGGCGGAAGCTGAACAGGCCGACCATGTTGCACACACAAAAAATTGCTAAATCAATAACAGAATAAAGGATTAAATTGGAAGGTGAAATTATCGTAAATGTGAAATTTCAGGAAAAAACCAAAAAGTTAAAAATATATGTTACGAAAACCATACATAACCTGGTAGGAACGGACTGGATGCAGAAATTTAATATATGGGATTTACCCATTAACTTTTGTTGTAAAATAATAAAAAGCATGACGACAGAAACTACGGAATTGAAAAAAGAGGTATTCTCAAGCAGTAACAAATTTACAACAAAAATCGAGTAAAAGAAGCATATGCAACCTGTATTTATTACACGGATAGTTACGGAAAAAACATTCGAACCAGGTGAACAATTTTACAGAGCCATTAACCATCGATCCCTAAGCGAGAAAAATACTAATTCCTCCCAAAAAAAGAAGCTAGGGAGTGGGATGCTGTGGGATCACCTCTTTTTGTATACAAGAATAGACTCGCCTGATGTGTACATATAATACTGCCTATACAGAGAACGGCAATTTTAGTAGCTGCAAAGTAGTTGTAGAGTTGTAAACCAGTTGCTTAGTTGGTCAGTAAGTTGGGGCAGAGTTAGTTGGAGTTGTTTGGATATAGACTCATTACCCGGACATACAATTTCCCTTCAAGACTGTATATAATTATTCTACTAATAGTACCTCTAAATTGACTAACCCGTGTTCCAGTTTTTATATCTTGTTCAATATAACTTACATTTTCTATCTCCATATATGTTTTTGTTATTTATTATTTTGTGTGATTTCTCACTCGGAATCCACAACAATATATATTATTAATTATTACTTGTACAAACTACAAACTACAAACTACTACAAAATTGTACATTTTGTTTTGACATTGACAGAACAGTGTCTCATCATTTAATTAATAATGGTGGCAATGATTTTTTGCGGTAGTTTGTAGTTTACACATGTTCTAAAGTAATAACTAATAATAAATATGCATTGCTATATTTTTCTATTGAGCACAGTTTTAAATTAATGTTTGGAACGTTGCAATTATTGCCTTCATTCTTATTCATTTATATATATATATATATATATATATATATATATATATATATATATATATATATATGGTGGATGTGTGCATATCTATCTATCTATTGATAGAGATAGAGAAAGATATATATATATATATATATATATATATATATATATATATATATATATATATAAACTCTTTCCTCTTTTTTAGGAATTTTTTCTGGTTATCAAATATGTTGATGGAAACTTGCACGAATTGTGGGTTTTCTTCCGACTACTTTCAACTGTTATTTTTACTTTTACAGGAAAAATGGATTAACAAAATATGAATAAATAATAAAAGATTGGTTCCTAAGTATACAAATTAATAAGAACGAAGAAAATAATTGCTACGTTCAAAACATTAATTTAAAATAGTGCTCAATATAAAAACAAAGCAATGAATATTTATTGTTAATTATTACTTCAAAACATGTGTAAACTAAAAACTACTACTAAATTGTATATATTGTTTCGACATTGAAAGAATAATGGCTCATCGAGTAGTTAATAATGACAGTAATAAACGGTTTTTTTAATTAAAAACATCATTTTCCTTTAATTTTTGAATTTATTTATTTATATCCATTTTTAATATATTTTTCCTCGTAGAACCATAATTCAAAAAAATAAAGGGAAGTTGTGATTTAAAATTTTTTAAATAACATGTCTGTTACCTTTATTATTAACTACCTGATGAGACATTGTTCTGTCAATGTAGAAACAATATGCACAATCTTGTAGTAGTTTGTAGTCTACACAGTTTCTAAATTAATAATTAGTATATATATATATATATATATATATATATATATATATGTAGGGTTTTCAAATAACTTGGACTGATTTTAAATGTGAATTAGGTTTCAGACTCTAATGATTTCTTCCAGTATATTTCAGTTTCAACCTTGGATAGATTAGCAATCGAACAATGTGTTAAAGTTATCGAAGCCTATTACGAAAAGGAACGTTTAAACAAGAGTAGTTCATAGGTCGCATCATCTCTCGAAACAGTGATGTCAATTGACCACCACAATCGCGTGACTTGAAGCCTTTAGATTTCTTCCTTTTGGGTCATTTCTAAAGCAAGCTCTATGCCAACAATCCAACAACAATTCAACAGCTGAAGGATGAAATAATAATGCATATTGGTGAGGTCGAGGAGCAACTATGCAGAGACGTCATCAAAAATTTTGAAAATCGCGTGCAGGTTTGGCCGAAACATAATTGCCATGATTCAAATAACATGATCCAATAGTGAAATTAACAAAATTTCACCAAAAACATTGTTTTTTTTTTATACCGTTAACTTTGATCTGTCTTAATAGAACACCCTATATGTTTGATGTGTGCGTGTGTCTGTGTATATATATATATATATAGAAAGGAGTAAAGAGAGAGAGAAAAAAAGAAATAGAGGACGTTCGTATGGGAATCTTTTCACTTTCTGTTGGATTCGCTCATTCTTAAGTCCTTCCTCTATACCAGTGTATATATATATATATATATATATATATATATGTGTGTGTGTGTGTGTGTGTGTGTGTGTGTGTGTGTATGTGTGTGTGTGTGTGTGTGTTTGTGCGCGCGCGCAGAACTATTATTCATACAATCTCACATCAATGAACAAAGGCCAAATAAATGCTTTCTACTATATTTGCTTCTCTTCAATATTTTCCCAGAATAACTGAAGAACAATCAAAAACTTTGAAAGCGCCCGGCTCAACATCTTGTGACTATGTAGCGAAAAATCAAACCCAATTTCCAGTATGCACTGAAAAGGCACAGCTATAAAATGAACTATTGATGTCTATATTTATCCAATGATCGATTTTTTTTTCGGAATCGAACGAGTAATCAGATGATTTTGGAATGTATTTGATTATTTGTTCCAAACTCCAGAACACAAGCTTCTTATTTATGTTATACGCGGATATTCATTTTTTCTTCCTGCCCTTAATATGTCCTGCGAGTGGTAAATTTTCGAAGCCATCTTTCCTAGAAAATTCAACTTTCTCTTTCTGATATTAAATTTACACTACCGGCCATAATTATTCGGCAAACCCAGTGTTTAAAAATTGATGTATTTCATACTATTTTTAATATTTATTTCCAAGTGAATAATTTGTAATGAAAACAGAATGGTTCTTTTGTTAATGCTGCTCAATAACAGGTGCATCCAATGAATTTATCAATATTTAATAATTACCTATATTGCAGTTTCATCAATAAAAGAATGAAGAAAATTCGGAGGAGTTCATCTTTGCTTCCTTGCATTGTAAAATTTTGCAAAGTAATAATAATATCACAGGTGAACATGAGATAAACGGAATTCTTCTGTCGTACAGTAACTGATAACCTGGCCTTGTGCTTTGATAGCAAAACTTACTCGTATTGGAAATGGAAGTCTTCTAAACGTGAATGGAATAACCAAACTTGATGGAATAAGGGGAATCATGGAAATAACGACATCTTCACTTTTTGCCTCAATTACATGTAACCTCAACCACCAGCTTGGTGTCATCACAAAGTCTTGGTGGGTCCAAATTGCGTGATTTCATTAAAAGAATCTGCATCTCAAGTTGAATTCTATGAGAAGGTAGGTCGAGAGTTTCTAGAGAATTCGGATCTTGAATATATTCCACTGGCCTGTAGATATGAGAGACTTCCGGAAAAGGGAATTCAACAGTTGGTAATTGATTTTTCTACTGTTTTGTATTGTCATGTCACAAGTTTTTGTGATTATCTTAGAGGTTTGGTTTGGTTTGGGAAAACCTTGGTCTTCAGTTCATCAGCAGTACAAACTACATTGTCGATCGGGCTAATGGTCACCTATCTATCAGCGTTTAATCGTACAATGACAAGTCTCAAAATACTACAAGAGAACTGACTTGACAGCTGATCTCTAAATAATTGTGCCCTCATGTTGTTGCTCAGGTTCCACGTTGGAATATGTAGTCAAAATGGAGAAGATTTGAGGTATGCTTTGACTTCATCAGCTCTGGTCACTTTTGGTATGACCGGTAGTGTTTGCCTAAATTCTCCAGAAAGCAAGATGTCATACCTCTTATAGGTGACTGACAATCTCTAGGGTTTCTCATGAGTTGGTCCAATGATTCTAGGGCTGCCAGTGTGTCATGATACATTTAACCTATACGATGCATCTGTACAGTTTTTGCACTTGGGTCATTTCAAATGTTTTCTTGATACTGCGAATCGGGTAAAGTCAAGTCCAATAGAAATATAAAACTTTAGAGTGCAGTTTGACCACCAGGCAGCAAACTTGCCAAAATAACAGATGAAGCCACTGTCAAAAAAAAAAGTCATTGTGTTATTAAGCTTTGTATATAAAGCAGCTTTCTTGTCCGGGAGAATCTGGGTAAAACATTTCACCATTGGAGAAGCGGACACAGTCAACAACAGTGATATAAGCTCTCCTTTGATCCAGAAATGTCCTTGGCTCAGTTTTAACATATGCACATACGCATTCATGTTACGACACATCTGTGAGTAAAGCATCGGTCCAAGTCCGAAGAGTTTGGGGGTCAACCAAAATGACTGTAACACATAGAAACAATATTGCTTTCTATAACGGTTAACGTCTGTTGTAGATTTTATATTAAAATCTACTTTCATACCTGGAAATTGAAGATAGACTCGATGCTTGAAGTCTTCGAATAAACCATCGTTATATTTTTATACTTATGCCACAGAGAGTCAGGACCACTTACTTTGCCTGTTTGCAATAGGACTTGAAAGAGTGATATAAGATTCCTAGGGGATTGTGACGCAATAGCAGCAGCCATTGTTTCATCCCACTGGGCATCATCTTTAAGCAAACCTCGACTCAATCATGATTCTCGTTAGGTCGTACAAACCAGACTGTTTTCATTTTTAAGATCCTGGAATGATATTGACAGTGGACATCGTGAAGGAGGAAATGATGATAAATTTCCATTGGTTGGGATGTTCAGGTACTGTACTCAGGTACTCATCAAGATTAATACCAGGCTGTTCCGTGTGCATCTTGACTTATCAATCTACGCACCCATTTCTTTTTGTCTTTCAAAATGTAATAAGATGGCACTTGGCAATAAAAAAAGTGTGCGGGCAAAAGGATCATTTTGACACAGCTTAAAATATCCATGAGTGTAATATCATTTGGTATCTGTGCTACCTGAAAAGCATTGTATTAGTAAAATATACACGTTGAACGTTTTCCGTATGTGCGGCAAGTTTCACATTAGCCAAGTGTCTTTTATTTAATGGGAAGCCAAACATGCACAAAAATTATCCATTACTACTTATATACAAGATGAGACAGAGAAGACAGACGTTTTAGAAAAACTCACAAAATAATTAACTTCTTCAAAAAAATATATTGATATCAATGTGTTTGTATAGAATTAGCATTTGACAAAATCAAATGTGGAAAAATACCCCTCATCTCTGCTGACACTGATGCAATTCTAAAAGCCGTTCGAGAAAGTTGGCCTCTACTCTTTCCAGAATTGATCTGTCGGTTTGGGTGATTTCCACACAAACAGTTTTCTTCAAATCGGCCAATGTACGAGATATAGGCTCATACACACTTGCCTTGAGGTTTCTCTCACAAAAAATAAGCACACAAGAACAAGTCAGGAGACCCTGGAGGCCAAGAAGTATCAGAGAACTGTCGTAGGCGAATAGATGGTGCTATATAGACAACAGCGCCATTGCTTCTACTGAAAAGAAAAAATGCTTAGACACTACGAACTTAATGATACTAATTCAACATGATACTAATTGAACATATGTCCCTCCAGCTGGGGCTGAGTAGTAGACATTTCAAAACTGCCCGTCTTCTCTATCCGATCCTGTATCTGTCTAGTTATTACTGTATTATCTCATCTCGGCTAACAGGCCACATCTGATCATCAGTTGACGTAATTGCACACATACTTGATGGATTTCGCCTAGTTGCAGAACTCAGCATTAAGGTGGATATTAAATGTCTTTGACCTCAAGGGACAATAAGGACTATCCACCAGTTGTCAATCAAACATTTGCTAAAATCCCACCATCAGTTGTGCTTCTACGCCTGCAAAACATGTATTCGTTATTACGGGCTTGTTTTCGTAAGAAATCTCTTGTGAAACTTTATAGAGCATTCATCGTTCTTGCGATATGGTGAGTTCAGGTTAAAGTACTATGTTTGTTTTAACATATTCATAGAGCTCCGAGTTTGTCAATGGATTGAAAAACTCTGCTGATGTTATCCTGTCAATTTAATTAAAGTGAATTTTTCTTGCCAGGCAAAGTAGAATGTGAGTATGCTGTAGTGCCTGTTTTGCGACTTAATTGTGTACAAGTCACACTTGACGGTTTTAAATGTTTTAATTTTTTTAATCGGAGCAGACAGCTTCAACTTGCAGAGAAAAGCTCTTGCAAGGAGGTCAGGAATATCTTTGGCTTTTGATACAAAAAACTTCGCCTTTCCTGATGAGCTGTGATACAGCGAAACACATCTGTCTGCGGATGACTATATATATATATATATATATATATATATATATATATATATATATGTATTACACGTGACCAACGAAATGTTTTTTAAACATCTTTTATTAAATACCGCTACCAAGAAAGATTTAATTCATTTTTAGTAAGTTTTTCCAGCATCCTAACATTTTTCCGTTTTCTTCGCAACAAGTAATGTGGAAATTTAATTTTTATCGTTTCATAACTTACAAGAGTCTTTAAGATAAATTTTGATCGAAGATACAAGAATTCTAAATAAATCACAATATCGAGAATATATCGCTATTCGAGAGGTACTATACATCAAACATTTCCCTCCTATCATCAACCTTACATCAAGTAATAGTGGAAATGGAGTATTGAAAGATTTTATTTAATAAAAAGATGCTAACGAGATATCCTGTCAGAGGCGGTACGTGAGACCGTGGAATGAGCGCTCTTTTTTTTTAAGGCTAAACAAAATATATTAGTACGCATCAGTCAAAACATGAGGAAAAATAAGACCCAGAGACATAAGTACCCTTGAAAAAGCCCATAGAAATGGCCGAAAACGTCAATAAAACGTTGATAAAATTCTTGACAATTTTTATATATCTTATCTCCATCAAAACTGAACCATGTTAAGATGTCGAAAAAACTTAATAAAAATTAATTAAATCTTCCTTGGCGGTATTCAATGAAAAATATATATAATCTTTTTTCTTTAGTGATTTTTGAACCAAAATCCAATAATTATTTAAGATGCGAAACTGACAGTTGCCATGCTGTGCTAACCCTAATGCATGCACTATTTAAGTCTAAAAACGCTCTATTTTCGATATCGAACATTCTTGTCTGATAAATCACGCCTCTCTCTCTCTCTCTCTCTCTCTCTCTCTCTCTCTCTCTCTCTCTCTGTGTGTGTGTGTGTGTGTGTTCTGAAGCTAAGGAAAGAAGAAATAGCTTTAAAGTGCAAGGAAATATTATGGGATGAATCCTCAACCATCAGGAGAAATGTTCTTCTTCAACATTTTAGCTAATCATTAATAGTCAATCGATTAAAGGCCATACATGATACACGCTTAGGCGATCAAGTTTCTTTCGATCCCTGACTGCCTAGGCAGAAGATTTTCCTGCAGTAGGTTGCCATTTGTTTCTGCAGTAGACCGGTGACCAACCAAGTCTATAGAACCCAATCTGTGCTGTTATTCAACCTATAGCTGAAGGAAGAGATGGATTAATACCTTTCCCAAGAGTAAGTGAATGAAACAATTCCGGCTGGAATTCGAACTCCGCTCTCCGATTTCTCATTCCGAGCTGATATTCATTACAGTAGAACGCACATCCACATAACCAACTGATAATGCCATATTTACTCTTCTGGACCAAATTCAAATTCAGAAACGATTAAATTAGTTACCCCTTCGAGTTTGGTGCTTATATGGTACTTTACGCTTGTTATTTTTTTTATTTTGTTATCCGTAGCGGGACGATTTTAAACACCATGATTTATTTATTTGAAACCGCACACTTATTTTATAATTTGAATAATTCTAATCGGTATAACAATTTTAAACTAGTGCGAAAGATTACTTGAACACCTACAGAGTTAGAATTCGTAGCAAACATAATATTTCGGGTGATCAAACATTTTATTGCTAACTTTATTTTGAGCAAGATGAATTTGTTTATGTCACTTCTTCAGCGAAAACTGAACGGTCAATAAATCACCAGTTACTTGACATGGAATGAAGAAAATGGCAGATACAAACATATAAAAAAAGATTATATTATCCCTTTGATTCTCTCGCAGAAAACCGTGTTAAATTTTTCTGAACCCGCTTGAATATTAATAAATACATGAAATGAATGAGCAGGTCAAGCAACTCATGGAAAATTACTAGAGTGATTTAGTTGAAAATTTAGAGCGAATTAATGAATTCAATACAACAGACAGTCAAATGGACAGAGAAGCTTGGCTATTTCTTCTGCTTCGGCTGGACTATGGAAGCTCAGAAGTAGTGAGCTAATCAAGCAGAAAAACACGAGTGTAATTTGCTCCCTAAAGAGAATTGTTGACCGATAAAGGCCAAAGCGAATGTCCATCTATCATAGAAGAGAACAATCTTTGGCCAGTTCGTGGTGTGGAAGACTAGAAGTGGGGGTTTGCCAGGCGTGCAGAAATAGAAGAACCGAAGGAAAAGTGAAAAATCGTGTGGAGAAGAGGAGGTAAATAAGTTGTTTGGGCTATTTATGACTAATTTATCATGGAAGTTTCTACAAGAACATATGCCTATATCTGTCATATATGTCAAGAGATAAGTCTTTGCTGTCGATCAGTTCGTAAATTTGTCTACCTGCCTATGACTTCAATATCTACAGAAATTACCTGCTTTATCTCTTAATATATCTCTTCTCTCCATCTATTCATTTCTCTTTACACACACACACACACACACACACACATATATATATATATATATATATATATAGTGAATAGAGAGAGCAAATAATTTTAACATATACTATTAAATATAGGAGACAATGAATGTCTATTATAATTAATCATGAGCCATAGCACATTACATTGCATTTGAATACATGGTTCTGTTGTCATTTTGCACTATCACGCGGTGTGATGTCATAGAACCGCATTGCAAATTTGCGAACTGCGTTTGTTATTTTTAGTAACTATTGCCGTTGCCTAGCGAAGTTTTATGTCAACACGAAATAAAATCGTCGGTGATGGTGGATGTTATTGTGTTACCGTCTTAATAACCTCTCTGAAGATGTCTCATGTGAGCCGAAAACTAAGAACCAAATTAATAAAAAAATTATCCAAATGTTGGAGAATTTTTCTCTTTATTTTCAACACGACGTTTAGAACGGCTCATGATTAAACATAATAGACATTCTTTGTCTCTTATATTTAACAGTATATGTTTAGAAAAATATATATAAATATGTTTCATTGAAAATGACAGTCAAGGTATTATCATTAACTTTCTTATATAATTTTTCATGATTTTTTTGTTAGAATTCAAATTATAGAATAATTTTCTGAATCTTTTTCCTCTTTTGAGCGCTTTCGATTATACTTTTAGCCATTATCAAATATGAACTTTGTATTACTTGTAATTAAATATGTGTAAAGTTTATGCAAATAAAGTCATATGTAAAACAAATTCCTCCTTGATAATGGTTAAAAGTATATCCGAAAGCGCTCGAATAAATAAAACCTCCCGACAATTCTTATATAAATATTATAAAATACTTAATGATAATACCTCGTCTGGCTCGCATAATACCCGCATAAAAGATATATTGCTGCTCAAAGGCACACACACACACACACACACACACACACACACATATATATATATATATATATATATATATAGGGAAAAATTGAATGGAAATGAGTTGGAGGCCAAATATATGCCCCCTCTGTTTACAGAGATTCTTAAAGCCTTACTGTGTAAACAGAGAGAGCATACATTTGCCCTCCAATTCATTTTCTATTTAATTTTCCTTCTACGTCTTGTCTAATTTCTTAAAACGATATATATATATATATATATATATATATATATATATATATATATATATATATAAGTGTGCTAAATTTGCTACATAGTGTCAGAAAGCTGTTAAATAACGTAAACAGAGCATTCATATGTAACAAACAGTACTGACATATGAATCAACACTGCATTATGACTGTCAATTTCTCGCTTAAATGTGATCTTCACGCCAGTTCTTTTGATTCGTATATCCACACTACACATGTATGTATAAGTATATGCGTATATGTGTGTAGTTATAATATTCACTTTTGGACTAGTTGTTGTGACCTCGTCACCAAGTTGTGATCTGTTGGGGCCAGAAATAAAGACACAAAGACGGAAAAGTGCGAAACAAATATATTGCAAAGAGAGTAGTACAAACATATACAATTGAACGATTATTAGTGCGGCTGTCAGAGTTATATTCCTCTCTCTTTCTCTCTCTCTCTCTCTCTCTCTCTCTCTCTCTCTCTCTCGCTTGGGCGAGTTCATATGGGTGAGTCCCCACAAAAGTAGTAGACCCGAGTTCGAATTTCATCATGTTGTCAGGTAGTTTAGGTTTTGATGTTATTGGACTGGTGTTAAAAGTGCCTGGAAACTATACCATGTGGGTTAAATTGGGCAGATTGAATTACTCATCGATGTGTGTACAAGCGCGAATAGAAAAGTCATCATGACTAACAGTTTGAGCGCATAAGGTTCATTAAGCATAGTTGCAATATAAACCAGATGTATAAATATAACTTAGCGGGTGTCTACAACAGGGATTGGTTAACCCCCTACCCTAGAAGATAGGCACATTCGAAAACGTGCAGCCAGCCACTGCATATAAGTATGTAAATATATAATTTTTCCATTGTGTCTCTGTTTCGTCTAATTCGTTCAGTTATTAGCCAACCTTTAGTTATATATATATATATATATATATATATATATATATATATATATATATACAATATTTACGCTCTCACACCCTGATTGAGCACTCCGGAAGAATGGTAGACTTTGAAAAACAGTAGCTACTCAAGCTTGTACGCATCGCTCATTCAGTAAAATGAATTAGAGCACTCTAGCTATTGGGCGCGTATAATGATAATATATGAGCTAAAAAGTCTGCCTTCTTCCACCGAACGCCCATAGCCCAGAGGTATAATTGCCGACTGACGCCAATTTGGTCGGATTTGAAACCTAGGTTAAAAAGTAATCGGAGTCTAACCGTACTGATGAGCTGTAATACAGCAAAACATATCTGTCTGCGGATGACTATATATATATTGAGAGGAAAACTCAACACCCAATTAAACGGTAATAAATCCAGAATTTATTTCAGCAATGTAAAAAAAATTAAATTGCTTTCTTCAGAACGTTGAGGAATAAATAAATCTATAAACAAATCTCCGTTATTTATTACATTATTGTGTTCCAGTGAATATCAGCTTGGAACGAGTAATCAGTTAACTGAGTTCGAATTCTAGTTGAATTCTTTGCATTCACTGAAGTGCAAATACCCTTGAGAAAAGTATTAGTACGTCGCTTCCTTCCAGCTATAGGTTAAATAACAAAACAGATTGGGTTCTATAGTTGACAACCAGTCTACCACAGAAAGCAAATGCCAGCTACTGCGAGAAAATCTTCTGCCCAGTCAGTCATGTCTCTTTCGAGCGTATGACACTTAACTGACTGAATATAATAGTGGGAAACATGATTAAGGCTTCTACTGGTCATAAAATTGGGATCAGTTTTATATTGTTATGAAGTAATAAACTGATCCCCCACTAATTGCTATTTAATAATGTAATACATCTCTTCTCTCTCTAGCTATGGGTTATAACCAGTCTACCACAGAAAGCAATAGCAACCTACTGCGGGAAAATCTTCTGCCCAGTCAGTTATGTCTCTTTCGAGACATGATCGTCCAAAGCGTGTATGGCGTATGGCACTTAACTGACTAAAACTTAGAATGGAGAGTGTTATCATCAAACGCTAGTCGATAATCAACATAAAAACGGAGGCTGAAATGTAATCTGCCCGAGCAAGTAGGGAAACCAAAATAAATTCTCATGTTTCGACATTTGGTCAAAATTTGAGCCGAGTACTAATCAACCCGTACTTCTTCAAATACATGTAAATCCTGCCAACTAAGTTTGAAAATTTTAATAACAAAAACATAAAATAGGTTTATAGCTAAATAGAGACCTAGATATCGTGATTTTCTAAGTCTAGCTTACATGTGACAGATGGCCGAAAGTATGAGGCACCCAGTGAGAATCGAACTCATATTTATTTGCAGGCAGATAGATATGAAAAGAACGAAATATCTCCGAGTATTTATATCCTTCTATATATGTAACGAGAGCTGTTCACATCGATCTATCTCTGCCTAAAAACATGCGTAATGTAACGAGAGCTGTTCACATCGATCTATCTCTGCCTAAAAACATGCGTAATGTAACGAGAGCTGTTCACATCGATCTATCTCTGCCTAACAACATGCGTAATGTAACGAGAGCTGTTCACATCGATCTATCTCTGCCTAAAAACATGCGTAATGTAACGAGAGCTGTTCACATCGATCTATCTCTGCCTAACAACATGCGTAATGTAACGAGAGCTGTTCACATCGATCTATCTCTGCCTAAAAACATGCGTAATGTAACGAGAGCTGTTCACATCGATCTATCTCTGCCTAACAACATGCGTAATGTAACGAGAGCTGTTCACATCGATCTATCTCTGCCTAAAAACATGCGTAATGTAACGAGAGCTGTTCACATCGATCTATCTCTGCCTAACAACATGCGTAATGTAACGAGAGCTGTTCACATCGATCTATCTCTGCCTAAAAACATGCGTAATGTAACGAGAGCTGTTCACATCGATCTATCTCTGCCTAAAAACATGCGTAATGTTTTTCAAATATATGTCTTCGCTTAATAGTCAAGGAAAACGGTATATAAAGACGTGTCTCCTTTATTCGGTAAAATGGCATGATTGAAAGAAGACATTACATCACTGATAACTTGAGCATTAAGTACACATCTAGGATTCCGTGTTTGGTTGAGTACATGTCATGCTGATGTGGCTTTTACCATAGAATGCATGTATAAGAATAGAAAAACGGAGACAGCATGTGCATTTAGAGAACAATCATGCACGGTCGTTCTTCCCTGCCGTTTTCTGCGGTCGAAAAGAAGCAGACGCTTTGAGATGAAAAACAGTTTGAAGCTTATGTGTACCAGACGTTTTGAAATAAGAAATCTAGTCTCATTTGATCCAGCTAATATGAAATATGTAAATGTGTTCATTATTCAACCCAGAATATATTAAAAGAAGAAAACTTATTTCTCGTTCGACCTCCTTTCTCTCTCTTTCTGAAAAAAAAAATGAATGTCATCAACTACAAAACAGAAAATTGTTTTGTAGTTCCAGTTGTATCCAACAGTCAAGCGGTTTGTGTTCATATTACACTGCGACATAACTGAACAATTTTGTATCAGGGAATATAGCATAAAAGTGATAGAACGAAACAAGAAACAGAAAGTGAATGTGTTTTTCCTTTATTGATTAAAGTAGGTCTTAACAGAAAACATTGAATTTAGACTCATAGTGAAATGCTCACTTTAACTCACTCTTAATCACTTTCCCATTATTATAAAATCATAGCGTTCGGTCGGTTCTGTTCAATGCGAGAAAAATAGATTAAAAAACTTTATAGGAATATTTTTCAAAAAGTAGATTCAAAATATTTAAAAACCGTTGCAGTTTTTCGTAATTTTCTTTTAAACGCAAACAGAATACCCACCTAACCTAATGTAGATGATTTGCTTAACGAGAGAAAAGAAAGACACACGCGTGTTATCCGTAGCGTCGATGAGAGGAACAAAGCAGTCTTCTTGAAACGAGGCACCCTTCAAAACCAAACTACTGTCCGTCAAAGACACCCAGTTATTTCCTGGTGATATGATATACCAAAAAAAATGTAAAGACAGATGAGTAAGTTGATTGTCTTCGCTTTGCTGCTGGCTAGCAACTCAACATAGGAAAGAGAAAGGAAAAATCGCCTTAATGGAAGCTGCAAGCAAAAGGTCTGAAGAATGGAGGAAACCTTAGAAGAAAGACGAATATACAGATGCTGACCAGAACCTGCGGATATAACAATCCGATCAATCAGAACACATTTAAATAGAAATACAGAATGAAAAAAGATAGATAGATAGATAGATAGATAGATAGATAGATATGCACAGAATGAGAAAACATAGATAGATAGATAGATAGATAGATAGATAGATAGATAGATAGATAGATAGATAGATATGCACAGAATGAGCATAGAATAGATAGATAGATAGATAGATAGATAGATAGATAGATAGATAGATAGATAGATATGCACAGAATGAGAAAACATAGATAGATAGATAGATAGATAGATAGATAGATAGATAGATAGATAGATAGATAGATATGCACAGAATGAGAAAACATAGATAGATAGATAGATAGATAGATAGATAGATAGATAGATAAAAGAGTGTATGTCGGATTGTATGATTTAAGTATATGATTGTGTATTTCAATCCACCGATGTCTACTTGGTATACATGTCTTGTAAATTCATATTCGAAATGTCTTTCTTAAACATTTGATAACTAATAAAAGCGATTATAAAAACAACACTTTGTTTTAAAATAAAAGGCCTAATTATTATTTTTTATTCATTTATTTACACGGTAGCCAAAAAGTCAATGTTGTTTTTGATTTATTAGAAAATTTATATAACAAATATGACATACCGTTAGTTCTCAAAGTATTTCCAATCGACATCCAAAACCTTTTAACAATGTGCCTCCAGCTGCGCAATTTCCTGCTGGTAGAAATCGGGTGTATCCGAAGCAAAAAAAAAAATACTTGCCTTATTTGCAAAGGATTACCTGCGACGATGGTTGTTCAAGGAATAGAAAAGGCAAGAATCTGTTAATGTAAGGTCAGAAAAGTAAGGTGGCTGGTACACTATCTCCAAGCAAAGTTGCCGTGTGATATTCCTGGCCACCCGCGCCACATGAGACTTGCCATTGTCATGGAGGAACACTTCAACCTTACGATTCAAAAATGCTGGCTCCTTATACTCCAGTGCCTGTTGCACACGTTCTAACTTCCGTGAGTACATGTCTACAGTCATGGATTGGCCCGTTGGTAGCAGCTCCACCTGTTAAATAGTCCACCAGATAAAGAGCATGATATTCCTTAGGCGTAGAAGTAATTTGTGGTGTGAGGCACAGGGCCCTGTGATACTAATATCTGACACGCTTAGGAGTGTTATACATGATCCACTTTTCGTCCCAGGTGAGCACGCCATCAAATATGGGTATATAGCGGTGTCGAGAAAGCAATGAGAATCAGGCTGTCATGCGTTGTTGGCTTCCGAGTTCTTGGAATACTCACTTGCTCATCTTGTACACCTTCCCTATGCGGTGACATTAAAAACCTGAAAGATTTCACATATCTGTCCTTCTATATGGCTGCATTCAGGGCCTCGTTATACAGTATCTGTGAGTAGCCACAGCGGAGTTCATCATTAAGTGACAGATCTCCCGACCTGAATTTCTGACTTCACTCACGGTATTATCCTCAAAGGTTTGACGTATTCGGCAACTTGATGCGACTGCAGATTAGCCCACCTTAAATGAAGCAGACATCTCCAAAAGTGCTGCTTTCGACACTGCCATCTTTTCACGCCGCTGTTCAAGCTATGACTAATGCGTGTGATCAACACAGCTGCATTGATCAAGAGCAATGCCCCTCAAAGTAAAGACGTCGGCAAAAGTAGCACTGTGCTTCCGGGTTACTAAACTTCGGGAGAATGTCCATTCTAAACCATTCACTGCTTTTGCTGGTCGTTCGGTGTGTTGCTGCCAGAAATGGTTGTTATACTGGAGAGATTAAACTCCATGACAATAACATGTACACCAATTATTTCTCATTCAAACAGTGATTAACAACAAGATAAATAAAAAATGGATTATATATATATATATATATATATATATATATATACTAACTTTCCATTATTCATCATTTAGAAAAAAATTATATTAAGTATGAATACGCGGTCTATTTGACAACAGATTGTTTATTCCAATGTCCATTGTTTCATATATATATATATATATATATATATAACACATAATTAAGCGGTTTATAAATCCAGAATTTATTTCAGCAAAGCAAAATTTTAAAAACATGACATAGCCTTCTTCAGTCCGTTGAAAAATAAATAAATGATAATTTCACTCAGAATATTAAAGCAAATTTTGAACAGAGGAAATGAAATTTGTATAATCTAAACTGGAAATAAATTGAGAATAGATACATCAAATCACGCCTATAACATAATACAGAATAAAAAATACATACATTAAATCACATATACACAAACAAATTTCATGAAAAAATAGTAAAAACAAAAAAATATATATGAATAGACAAAGGCAAAAAATGACATAAACAGGATATTAACATACATTAAATCACACAATTATATAAGTATTAGGAGAGAGTATATAAGCACACAAAAATGGAAATATAGAAACAGACTTAAACAATATAATCCCATAGCCAAAAGACGTAGAGACTGAAAAAAGAGAAAAAAGAGAAAAGGATACGATAACAAATGTACAGTCAGAAAAATAGAGAGATAAAAACAGTTGAATTTGCTAGAAAATTATATTAATCTTACAAATCCAATAATTTAAATATGTTCCTGTGACGACATTTAAAAATCAATTCTTTCCGTTGGTTTAAAAACTGGCATCTACCACAAAGTTTATTTTTTATTTTTTATTTTTTCACCTAAACATAAGTTACATCTCTTTCTCAAGCTACTAGTAGTTTGTAATTTACCATCTAACTTTCTTTCGATCTGTGGAAGAGTTCTCTATCTTTTAATTCCCAGAAATATTTAGATAGAACTGTCTGAGATTTAAGGTGGGGTCTATATGAGTTGAATATTTAGATTGAAATCCGTCAAGATGAATAAAATAAGTAAACGACAGGTAAGAAAAGTCTTTAGTCGTGCATGTTTCAATTTATTGAGCTTCTTCAGAGATTTGTTTATAAGACAATGATTTGTAAATTTTTCTTTTAAATTTTTAAAAAGCCAAAGAGACAGCATGTTGATTGTATACATTATTTTGAACAGAAATGTATTTCATTTTGTCATTCACACACATATTAACGTTACCGACATATAAACACACTTTCATAAATTAAGCTACCCATGATTCTACTGATACACAAATATTTAATATCGTTTATAGTTTAAATATGCTTGACATATGCTTTATTTTTGCATACATACATTTAAACAGACATTTATACACACTTACATTTAAAATAAATATTTATTGATTTATTACACGTGGCAAACACACATATGAATAGGCATAGGTTTCCTATATTTAGAAATGATCATCTATTGCTTTATTACACGTGACACGTATCTGACCAATGAAATCAAATCTCAATCAATATTTGGCTTTTTTAAAAGAATTTTCTTTAATCTTTATCTCATCTGGCTTTCCTCGATCATCGCAAGTCTGTCCTCTTGGCAATTCAGATCACGCTGTAATATCTGTCGAGATTTATTTGAGTCGTCTATTAGACATGATCATCCTATTCACAAGGCTTCTTTCTATTATCAATGCACTGATTGAAATTAATTTCGGGACTTTCTTCGAGGTTTCCTTTGGATTGATATTCTTAACCTTCCTATAGAAAAGTGTGCCACAGGGGTTTCTTCTTGGTTTAAAGCTGACTTGGAAGTATCAGGTGAAACCACCATCTTCTCTTTAGTTCATACCTACCTGTTCAGCCTCTATAGCTAATAGGAATCGCAACAGACGCAATTTCTGTCTGCTCGTAATAACTAATCGTTTCCTTAAGTATGCTAAGTATTTGTTTGCTGATAAAATAAAGCATCGTATAGCCTTTAATAAGTTTGTTACTGATGTCTAGTGGCGGCTCTGTAATAGTGTGGCAAATAAGAATAATCCTTCTATTTCTCCTCTCTTCACTTAAGGTATTTTCATTCCCTATTGATAAAAAAGAATGTTTTGCTCGTAAATTCTCTTCGAATTACATTTTTCATTCATTTGGAGAATTTTTGCGCACCTTCACCTTACTCACGTGTCGTTAGACCAAATGCGAGAGTGGAATCACTGGTTTGGGAAGCAAGGTCTACTGATATCACATTTTAAAAATCTATTAAAATTTTGTGCATAATGCCCAGTTAGACGGACATCAGTTCTGGGCATCAAGGCTCATACAACAGACGTGATGCAAAAATATTATAATAAATTATTAGGTTTGGGACACGGAGCTGATGAATTAGGTATCCTTGCATAAATGGGTTATGAATGCGGTTCATAACAATAATGACAAGATAAAAGAACTTAAGAATTTACTTACAGAATATCAATTTAATGAGTGTAAAGTACACGTGGAATAAGGACTAAAGTATGGAATACTCAATCAAGACGGTGTTCACTACTCCGTCGTAATTTTTCTCGTGAGACACGCATACTAATGATTGCAACATGTTAAGTGTCCATTTAATTTAAGAATAAACAAGTTGAATAAACACTGATTTGTTTAAAAACATTATTAGAAGTTTGTTTCTTTAGGAAAGACAGCAAATTTGCATTAACAATGTTGGTTCACCTATTGAAAAATTTGATTTTGATTTTTTTTTTATATATTAATAAAAATCCTTTTGGACGACAAATTGGTAGTCACGTTATTTACAGACTGCACACACACAAATATATATATATATATACTATATATATATATATATATATATATAATACTATATATATATATATATATATATATATATAGTACTATATATATATAGTACTATATATATATATATATATAGTACTATATATATATATATATATATAGTACTATATATATATATATATATATAGTACTATATATATATAGTACTATATATATATATATATATATATATAGTACTATACAAAAGTATTAGGACGATAACTATTTTTATCTTTTATGAGGCATATTGACAGAAAATAATCAATTTAATTAAAGTAATTTTAATTGATTTACCCAACAAATGCTTCAGAAAGAAAAATACTTGTTACAAAATAATTTTAATATTTAGTATAATTGCCTTTTGCTTTGATCACAGCCTTCATTCTGTCAGGTGTTGATATCACAAGCTTCTTTAATGTATCTAATGTTATCGCCTGCCAAGCAGCTTGTATTTGTTCCCAAATTGTGTCTTGCGAAGTTACATAAGATTTATCCATACTTTTATCCAAAATATCTCACAGATGTACAATTGGATTGAGATCAGAGTTTTCTAGGGGCCAATTCAAATTCCGAAGCCTTACTTCCTCTTCCTTTTTAGTTAAATAATTCTTACAAAGGTTTGGCTTTCACCCTTTATTTGAATTTCGGTGAGGTTTTAGGAAAATCACCCCTGTCTTAATACTTTTGCACACTACCGGTAGTGTGCAAAAGTGTTAGTAGAGGGGTGATTTTAAACTTTATTTTGATGCCTCATAAAAGCTAAAATAGTTCTTGTCCTAATACATTTGCACAGTACTATATATATATATATATATATATATATATATATATATATATATATATATATATAAATATGTGTATGTATGTATGTATGTATGTATGCATTGCCTGCACGGATATAAGTACATACTTTCCGTACGTCCATTCTTTGCCGAATAGACAGGCGTTTGTTTCGATTAGAAAGAAAATGTTTTCATTTGATCATTGAAGCACCTGACAATTCAGACCGTCAAACACAGGAAATCCTTTCTTATGAACATAAACAGTCAAAGGGCTTTTGTGTTCCAATCCTGTGCATAACATTACACATATACACTACGGATTATATACTTGTTTGCTTGACACTACGTTGGTTAGTCTGTGTATTTTTCGATTTCCTTCATGCTTCCTCATATATAATCTGATACGATGTAAGTATAGACTACAACACGCACTCAGACACACCACACACGTATATATATATATGTGTGTGTGTATGTGTGTGTGTGTGTGCATGTGTGTGCGTTTGTGTGTGTAGTATGAATAATAACGTATATACAAGTGATTATATATATATATATATATATATATATAGTCACCAATTCTGCTTTTTTAGAAGTTTTATTAAAGACGACTGACAAAGTACTGACATTAAGCATTTTATTTCATTTTTCTTAAATTTGTAAAAAAATTCATAAAAAATTACACACACACACACACACACACACACACACACACATATATATATATATATATATATATATATATATATACACAGTCGGGTTTCAATCCTGGGTAAAAAGCAATCGGATGTCTAACCGTACTGTTGAGCTGTGATACAGCGGAATAAATCTGTCTGCGGATGAATATTTACGCTCTCACACCCTGATTAAGCACACAGGAAGAATGGTAGTCTTTGAAAAACAGTAGCTACTCTAGCATCTACGCATCGTTAAGTAATGAATTAGAGCACTCTGGCTATTGGGCGAGTATAATGATAATATACACGCTGCGTATGATATATGATAATATACTCTGGCTACTGGCGTATGATACATCATACGCTAAAAGTCTGCCTCCTTCTACCGAGCGCCAATAGCTCAGAGGTAGAATCGCCAACTGACGCCAATTCGGTCGGGTTTCAATCCTGGGTAAAAATAATCGGATGTCTAACCGTACTGATGAAACAGATCTGTCTGCGGATGACTATATATATATA